>JARQOC010000002.1:698811997-699137247 GCA_033576535.1 Allobates femoralis | reverse complement strand
TTGCTATCTTCAAAACAGACTGCCAGGTAAAGCCACAAATAATACTCCATATGAGCAATGGAACTGTGAGAAGCCTAACCTGAAGCACCTCAGGATATTTGGAAGCAAAACGTTTGTTTATGTTCCAAACGAAAAACGTTCCAAGTGGGAATCACATCCAAAGCAAGGAGTCCTGGTGGGCTATAGCGAAACTCAAAAGGGAGACAGAATCCTGCACCAAAGAGACTGGAATGCAATTAAGATAATTCTACAATATCTTAAGGAAAATCAAAGGCTAAATCTTAAGATATCTGCATCAGGAGATCTCACTTTCAGTGGTTATGTGGATGCAGATTGGGCTGGAGATACAAGTGATCAACAAATCAACAAGTGGCTACTTGTTCAAGTTAGGAGAAAATTCAATTTCTTGGTCCAGTAGAAAAAAAGTGTCAGTCGCATGGTCTTCTACAGAAGCAGAATATGTGTCAGCTGCTTATGCAAGTCAAGAAGTTATTTAGTTGAAACAACTTTTGGAAGATTTTGGCAAGCCATTAGCTCAGCCAACAGTTATCTATGAGGACACCCAAGGATGCATTAAACTTGCAAGCAGTGAGAAGATAAGTGCAAGGACTAAGCACATCAACGTTAAGCATTACCACTTACATGACTTAGTGGAACGTGATGTACTAAAATTTGTTTATTGCGAGTCTGATAAGATGTTAGCAGATGGTATGACAAAACCATTGCCAAGAGCCAAGTTTGAGGAGTTCAGAACCACAATGGTACTAACAGGATAAGTAGTTGTTGAGTGGGGGTGTTGGAATATATTTAGTGCAACAACTCCAATCCTGTATATGTGTAAGTGTTATATTGCTAGGTTTGTGCATTCAGAAAGATGATGGGAGTGTAGGTGTGCCACGGTCCGCGCTGCTCCAGGGCTTAAAAAACTCACCAAAGAGACAGTCAGATTTCCATCCTTTATTCTCCTCCTCCTACGCGTTTCAGCACCTAGCCTGGCACCTTCATCAGGTGAAGGTGCCAGGCTAGGCGCCGAAACGCGTAGGAGGAGGAGAATAAAGGATGGAAATCTGACTGTCTCTTTGGTGAGTTTTTTAAGCCCTGGAGCAGCGTGGACCGTGGCACACCTACACTCCCATCATCTTTCTGGATTAAACCACTGTTCAGTGGTCGGTGGAGGTCCTGCAGCAGCTTGGAATAATATTTCCAAAATGCCTTCAAACCAGTTGTGGGGATCACAACTGCTCCAGGTGAGTGGTTTCTCGGCATCACCCCATTACCATCAGTGTCACTAGTGATAGGGCACTATTGCGCCTCTTGTCCCCCACCCTTTTATATTTTTACAATAGGTTTGTGCATTGTCGGTAAAGTTTGTTTAAAAAAAAAAAGGGAGAACACTCCCAGAGGCTCACACACAGGGAATACCGTGTGACGGTAAGCAGTTGCATGTGAAGAGAAGCACAGCAGCTTGCTGATGCTGCAAAGGGACATGTAAGATGTATATTCCTGTTTCCACAAAGCCCTTCATAGCTGAACCTGTTTGTTTCTAATTAAAGCTAAGATCTGTTATCAACACGCTTTCAGTGAATCCTGAATGATCCGCTGCCAACTCCCTTGATGTACCACACTCTTCACCTTTAAGGCACCTTTACACGCGGCAACATTTGTAGCTTTCCCACAGGTAACTTACTGGTTGCAGTGAAATCATGGAGACATGGTTCTATCTTGTTGCTGTGTATAAATGGAATTCTGTCTCCATGATTTCACTGCAACCAGTAAGTTACCTGTGGGAATGCTACAAATGTTGCCGCGTGTAAAGGTGCCTTTAGGGTACCTTTACACGCGGCTACATTTCTAGGGTGGCTACAGGTAACTTACTGGTTGCAGTGAAATCATGGAGACAAGGTTCTATCTTGTTGCTGTGTACAAATGGAATAATCTCTCCATGATTTCACTGCAACCAGTAAGTTACCTGTAGCCACCCTAGAAATGTAGCCGCGTGTAAAGGTACCCTTACAGTTGCACCATATGGTGACCAACTCCTTCTCAAATCCTTCTTTTTACAATATCTACTCAACCTTTTTTCTTAAAACCTTAAATCAATCCAGCTCGTGTATTTTCCTTCTGTTAAATGTCTTCACCCAGACCTCATCGCATTCCCAGGAACCCTTCATGAAATACCATCTTACACCCTACTGCTCTATTCAATATCTAAGGGAATATAAGAAACAAAAACAATGTTGCGCCAAAGTGCTGATGTTTATGGCATGGGAGCGGTTAAATATATCTAGGGCTCACCTTCTCTAGTTGTGCTGACCGCACAACTAGTTTATGCACTGATTTGTTACCCCAAAGGGTTTCCACATCAGCCGGTGTGCTGCAAGCAGGGATGAGCGTGATTTCCAATATGCACACGCTGCTGATTCTCGTGCTTGTTCCAAAGAAGTGGTGATTGACGTCTGATGCGTCCTGGGTGCCCAGCTGCTGAATACCACGCTTCCCAATGGGAGGATACGTGTGCGTTCAAATAAAGATGTGGTATTATTTTAGCGCTACAAACCACTCCAGGCGATCGTTCTGTATAAATTACCTTAAAGCTTTATTCAATCGATGTAGAATGCCCAGTCTCCACAACGCGTTTCGACACTTGAGAAAGGCGCAATTAGCGCCGAAACGCGTTGTGGAGACTGGGCATTCTACATCGATTGAATAAAGCTTTAAGGTAATTTATACAGAACGATCGCCTGGAGTGGTTTGTAGCGCTAATCTAATACCACATCTTTATTTGAACGCATATCTAAGGGAATGACATCAAGTCATTTGACTTCCTTGTTTTGATCTACTCATATGATCTTCTCCATTGGCCCATTCAGTAGTCTGTATCTACTAGACAGGAGCCTCTTATGTGACAGCATATTCTTTTGATTAGCTGACATGGCTGCAGATGCTGTCACTTGAGGGGCAGTTCTCTGAGCTCTTATCCAACTACAACAGATCATTAATATACTGATCCTGCAAATTAATTTGCACCAACTCTGCTCCGTGGCCAATAAAAGCTATCATTATGCAAACTTGAAAATAGCACATACAACAATAGTATTGCTGACATCACAGAACACTGACTGGGGAAGAGGGCAGAGCCCACCCATGCAAACACCTGCAATCAGATGTCTTCTATTTCCATTTATACATATTACAGTACTGCGCTGAAGTTTTGCAAAGTGTTAAGCAGGTGTGGAAATCATTCTGCAAAGTAAGGATCCTTTTAAAAATAGAAGTGTTAATAATTTATTTTTATAAATTAGCAAAATGCTAAAGGGAGATCTGAATGAAATCTATATTTGGTGCGACCGCACTTTGCCTTCAGAACCACATCAAAGCATCAGATCTTCTAGGTACATTTACACACAGTTTTTGAACGCACTCAGAAAGGAGGTTCTGCTAAACATTATGGAGAAATGATCATAAATCATCAATCTCTCCTGTAATCCCACACATACACAACAATGTTGAGATCAGGGCTCTGTGGGGGCCGGATCATCACTCCCAGGACTCCTTGTTCTTTCTAATGACCTTGGTTGTATGTTTGGTGTCTCTGTCTTGCTGCAAATCAAATTTGTATTCAATGAGTTGCCTCCTTGATAGTATATCACAATAAATAGGTATCTGCCTGTATTTCTCAGCATTGAGGATACAAAAGAGCAATGTTGAAGAACAAAGACGCAGTTGTTGGACAAATAAACTTAGAGATGAAAGTCATATTATGTTTACCTTCCTTTGACATTGGAAAATGTCCAGCAATGCCATCATCTCAGAACTGCAGTAACCAGTGTGACCCAACTACACTATCCAGAGAAGTCTGGCCAGAATTGGTCTTCATGGAAGAAGTGCGGCCAAAAAACATATTTTTGACATGGAGAAAGGGTCAAGTGACTCAACTATGCACAAAAACATAGGGGCTGAGGTGCAGAAAAGTGACAGCAGATGCTTAGCACAAGTAATAATGGGAATTATTTGGCTGGATCAAATGAAATGCCAAAATGAATTGATCAAATGACATCCACAGAAGATCTGTAGTTCAGGGGCGGACCTACCGAGGTGCAGCTGGTTCAGCTGCACCAGGGCCCCGACTGGGTAGGGGGCCCCTCAAGCACCTGTAGGGGGCCCCCCGTGACCCTATGTCAGAGGAGAGGAGGTTAACTGAGGGAAGCTTCCAGGTTCCCTTGGCTGTTCCCGCCCCTCCTCTCCAGCCCCGGCTCCCGGACATACAATGTGCGGCTCGGCGCAGGTAAGAGCCGCACGCAATTCCCCCCTGCTAATACCCCCCCGCTCCTCACCGAAAGCTACTAGCAAAAGGTCCTCACCTAAAGCTGATTGCAAACCCTCCCCCCCCCTAAAGCTGCACCAGGGCCCGCCAGTCTGAAGGTCCGTCACTGCTGTAGTTAGTTCTCCAAGATTCAATATGTTAGGCTATGGGTTGAACTAGATGGACTTAAAGTCTTCCTTCAACCTTAAAATCTATGTTACTATCTTACTATGTGACTATCCCTGCCAAGCTCCTTCAAAAACAAGTGTGCCAAGATATCTAGAAAACATGATGCTCTCTTATAGGCAAAGGGCGGTCACCAAATGTTGATTCTGTTTCTATTTCTCTTTCATCATTCACTTGACATTTTGGTAATTGATAAATGTAAACTTTTAACTCTTCTACCTCTGAAAGGGTAGGTTCACCTGAGCAGATAAAAAATCCTTCAGATTCATCAATAAAAAGGAGGATGGTTTTGTTTTGACTTGTCATCTGTGTGCAGTCCTTTATTTTTACAGCAGCAGAATTATAATGTATCCGTAAATATCGGATCCTATACTATCATTCCGATTTTGTTTACTCAGCCATAGACTTGAACAGTCAGCCGCGGTTATTTTCGTGGCCGCACCTGCCGCAAGTGCAAAACCGCACTTGCCGCACCTGCCGCAAGTCCCCCTATACTTTCTATGGGGATTACCGCAACCGCGCCGCAAGTGCAGCGGTTATGCGGCAATCGCGGCAGATGCGGTTTTTTCACCGCATTTCCCGCGATTTCAAATAAACGCTGATGTGAAAGGGCCCTAAGTCTCATCCAATTTCCGGAGAAGATCATATCATTCATGCAGTGATTTTATTCAAGCACGGATTTTGATATTGAAAAAAAAAAAATCGCTCATCATCCCTGCCTCATTGAATAACATGAGACTAAAGGCCGGGTTACACGCAGCGACATCGCTACCGATGTTACTGCAACGTCACAGGTTTTGGCGAGGTCGCTGCGTGTGACATGCCACAGTGACCAGCGATGAGCTCGCTGATCGCTGCAGAATGGCAAGGACCATTTTTTGGTTATCGGTCTCCTGCTGGGCAGCATACATCGGTGTGTGACGACACTCTAACCCGATGCGTTCCTTGGTAACCAGGGTACACATCGGGTTACTAAGCACAGCGTGCTGGTAACCAGGGTACACCTCGGGTTACTAACTCAGTGCACTCTGCTTAGTAACCTGATGTGTACCCTAGTTAGCAGCGTTTCTCCGCTTACCCAGCCTATCAGAATACAGTAGCAGGACCTCAACATTGTGGAAAAGAAAAGTTTATATTCTTTTCCACGATGTCGAGGTTGTTACACAGGTCGCTGAGGAGATCTGCCCATTTCACAGCACACCAGCGACCACACAGCAATGTTCCAGCCTTCCCGGCCAGGTCGGATCGTTGGTGGGATCACTGGAACATCGCTATGTGTAACCTGGCCTTAAGAGTGTGGTCTGTTTTTTTTTACTGATAGAACTTGGACCAAAATCCAGTTATGTGAATGAGCCCTCATTGATCGCTTCAGACCTTTTGCTCAGCAGACACAAACACTCTGCTCTCCGGTTATTGGCCTTTAATCCATCACATTTATTTCCACCTGAGGCTTTCAGGTTAGGAAGATTAGATGTGGAATAGAGTACGGCAGTGACCTTCCCACAACGGCTCAGTCACTCCTAAATACTGGACTCAAACTCCAGGTTAATAAACTAATTGACTGTTCTATCATCACTAGCCATAATTTCCTTCCAGGACTTACACGAAGACTTAGGGCCACATATCTAAAATCCAAGACAAGAAAGAAAAGTGCCCCAGTACAAAAATGATAGATGGGCTCCTACCTTGGAGTGGAGGGGGCCCCCTTCCCTCTTGGCTCCTGACGCTGTCCAGGTTGCCCCATTTGAAGGTGGCATGAGGGCCTGATGCTCCGATTTTGTCTGGTGCGATTTTTCCCTCTTTTTCTGCTGCAAAACTGGATCAGCTTTTAAAAAAAAACAAATCATCTGTTTTTGATCCATTTCTTCAGCATTTTAGGTGCTCCATTTTTTCTCCATTTAAAATGGTTCCCTATGGGAAACACGGATGAGATAAACAAAACAGAAACTAGCAGGCACTTTCCTTGGACGGATCACTTTTCAAGAAAAAAGAATAGATCACACCACTAATCCCCTATCTGAATGGCAAAAAGTGAAAACCCATTGACTTTGCTGGGATTCTATTTGAGTGATCACTGCAAAAACTGCCAGCCAAACTGGTTTTGCAATGTGGTCATTGAATGACTCAAGAAGGTGAATCATAATATTGCGCCTGCAGTTGATCTAGAGTGAACTTTTGCCTCTTGATATTATATCCCAGGGTGAAAACATGTGACTCAAGAACCATTGTAGGACCTTACTCTTGTAATACAGGACAATAACTCATTCTCATGTGAAGGGCAAGCTCCTGGATCTTAAAGGCATTACTGAATTTGATTTGGCCCTTCATGTCGCCAAACACTAAATTTAATGTTTAAGCCTTTGGGGACATTATGGATCAATGACATCTAACACTGGTAATTAACCCTACACCCTGTCCAGGTGGTCACTGATGCACTTGTCTGGGAGAAGATGCTCCAGGACGACATCCATCGTCTCATCAGGACCATGACCACTTGGAATCCAAGCCTCAATTGTTTGATGATTATATATCCATTGAGCATCAATACTTATTTTTGTTCTTAACAAATTACCGTATACAATTTACATCATAATGATTTTGAACTTGATTAACAAATTGAACTTTGAGTGACATGTGTGCGCCAAAATTCCCTGCCTAACCTGCCCTGTCTAATGCTATTGGATAAAATCAATGTTTATAAAAAAGCATTGATAAAATCTGGTTTCCTTATGCAAATTAAGCCTTTGACTAGTAGAAGGGGCGCTGTTTCCCCAGAATAGTCGGCCTTTAACTAGTTATCATGTCCATGTGGGAGGGATAACATACTTTCCAACAGCCAGCATCCTGGTAGCTCCCAGAAATATTTTGTATGTGCGCAGCTTATTTTGACAGCGTTAATGCGCCTCTGAAGCCCAGTGTATGTGTGGCACCCTAGAGTTCAGATGCCACAATGACACTATCACCCACGGGGAGTAGTGTCATACCTGAGAACACCAGAGGGAATCCACACCAGGTGAGCCAAGCACACAACACCTTTCTGCCTCCAGGCCTGAAGGGGGGCTCTAAACCTGGGTTCAGGACAGCTCTCCTATAAATTTTTCTGGTCTGGTCTGGTTAGTCATTTCAGTTCCTAGGAGGACTAAGGAAGACATCCTGTGGACTTGAGCAGTGCTAAGCTCGTCCCAGGAAAGCCAAAGCCTAGCTTGAGGGACCCGTAGGCGAGGGTTGAGGAAGTCGAAGGAGAGCCTGGTGAGTGGAGCAGTGTCTAGCTCACCCAGTGCAGAGAGCATCAGAATCAGACAACGGAGTCCGAGGCTTTGCAGAGCCTAATGCCCCAGCAGCCAACACTGGAGGAAGGGGAATTCCAAGTCCCCCGGCCACACACAGTGTCTGCAGGCAAAGCAGCACAGAGGGTCCAGCAGCAACCGCCAGAGAAGTGGGGCTGGAAAAGGACAACGCAGAGAGAGAGCCACAGCTCAGCTTAAGGAGCAGCAGGGACCCGCTGAAAGAGTGCACCAGGGAGGCTTCAGAACTTGTTGGGTGAGAAGGGCCCCGAGTTGCTCCCAGGATTCACGGACTTCAAGTAACATCACCCATCAGTGTCCCGGCTTGCACCGGTACCATCAGTAAAGGACCTGAGGAACCAACAATAGTGAGTCTGCCTGTTACTTTGCACCCTCCATCTAATATACCAACAGCCTTCCAACACCATAGACTTTTCGGTTGCCCTGGGCATATGCTCCACCCATGGGGAGCAATACCACCCTAGCTGCCGATCCATCATCCCCAGTGGACCCGTCTAGCAGCTTCGGCCCAAATAGTCAAATACCGTGGGTGGGTTCACTATCCCTACACCAATTTCCCCCGCATTTTGAGCGACTCCGCAGGGCCACGGAATTGGGTCTCGGCTCCTGTGCGTCCCCCGAGAGAAACTGAACCAGCCCGGTTCTGAGTACCCCTCAGCCCTGGGGGCGACTCATATGTGCCCCGTCTTCAGAGAACATGCACTGCACATGATCACCTCTCATGGACTCTCAGGATACATACCGTACAACTGGTTTCAGAGGTGCACTAACACTTCCAAAACGAGCCCGAGCATGCACAACATTTCCATGGAGCTATAATGACGCCAGTTCTTAGAAATCATATTATCATGCCCACAAGGGCATGATAACATGAAAGAGGCCAACTATTCAGGGGAATCAATGCCCCTTCGACTAGTCAAAGAACTAATTAGAATAGGGAAAGCGCAGGTTATAAATGCTTTTATAAATATTGATTTTAGCAAGTAGTATTAGACAGGGCTGGTTAGGCGGGGAATATTGGCGCGAACATGTGACTGCTGCTAGGTTGAATGGTATAGGGACCTGACAGATTCCCTTTAACTTTTTTATAAAAATGTGATTAATTTCTAAAACCTCGTCATAAGTGCCCAATTATTCGACATATAAAGTGAGAATGTATTCCTATAAACTCGAAGGACGACTGAAGGACATCGGAACTCATATTTGTAGAGAGGCTGCACGTTATAGAAACATTTTACAATTAATATACGACAGTGATAAGGAGACACATAATCCATGTCTGTAAATATTAGCTTCTTTTCCTTGAGCAAGCTCAAGTTCAGAGATATTCTGATCTTCCATGTAAACAGATCTAATAATGTTGATTGCTTCTGATATAATAATGCCGCTTGACTCGTTTTGGCAATAACATAATTCATGGGAACAATGGTGCAAAAGTTACGATTTGGCCTCGAAAGACCGGTCAGCGCTATCAAACAATTACATTATAACAGATATGTAAATTGTAGGTGGACGCCACGCGCCTCCTCTGCAGTGTGCTCACACTGCCATCAAGTGGCTTCATGGACAACTACATTTTCCTACAGTTTGTGGCAGTGCATGTTTCTGATGAGGCTTCAAACTAAGCCATCATTCAGATTGTCCAGTGTGAAAAAAAAAATAAGACTTTTTTATCAGTGTGCTGGATCCAGTTTTCTTGAGGTTTTGATATGTGTGTCGAGTGACTTAGATCAAAAACGTATAAGTCATTGCAAAAACAAACGGGGACAGAACCATAGACTATAATGAGCATATGCTAAAAGAATTTTCAGTCTCAGTGGCCATTTTACTGCATAACCACAAGGAATTACAAAAAAAAGTGTTTTCAGCTGCTATCTGCACAAATCTGCATGATGTTGGCATCCCATCGTAGCTGCAACATGTGAATGTAGAATGAAAGTGGAGTAACGACAGGGAGGGATGAGGTAGCATTGTTTAAGTATGGTAGACATATTGCATTGAGTTTTGTCACATCCCGAATAGAGCCTGCTCCATCGACATCTGCTTCTGTCATCTGGCACCGCCGTATTCACCCTGTAATTGGTCATGGAGGGGTCAGAACTAGAATTTCTGGAAATCACATGGTTCACCCATCCATAAAGGTACCTTTACACGCCGCTACAACAGGATGGATACAATCCGCTACAGGCTACAAATGTAGCTTGTAGCGCCAATATAGCCCGTAGTAGCGGCGTGTGAAGACGGGACGTGACAGCCGGCAACAGATAAATCTGTTTCCGAGCACTGCTCGAAAACAGATGGCTACAAAGCCGATTGCAGCGACCTGTATCGGCGTGTAAAGAAGCTACAGAAGGGAACTCTGGACACCCGGCGATGTAGCTGCAATGTAGCTAAGGCGTGACACAGGCTCCGTGTTACCGCGCCCCTTCAGCGATCATTGGAGGAAGCTCCTGCGTAGCGATTGGTTGTCGCTGCACAGGGCGGCATATTTAAGGAGCTGCCTAGTCACACTACACAATTGCTCGAGCGTCATGTATTAAACAGCCTCCTGCGATACCTGCCCAATCATGATGTTATTGCATTGTCCTATCACCGTACGGACGACTCGTAATCCACAATTGTGGCACGCCTATGTGCTGTCCCTGCTGCACCAGGTCCGCCCATATTAGCTTGTTGTAGCGGTGTGTAAATGAGGTAAGATGAGCTACAGATGGCTACTTGAGACACCCGGCGATGTATCTAGCTATAGATGTAGCGTAGCGTAGCGCACCTTGTGGCGGCGTGTAAAGGAGGTGCGTTTACCGTTTGTAACCGTTTGGGCGTGCTCGTGCACGTGAAGTAGCGGATTGTATCCATCCTGTTGTAGCGGCGTGTAAAGGTACCTTTAAGGTTAGATGGCCTGGGACCGGCTGTACACCTCAGTCTGACAGAGTATAGGTGTGTGTGCTGTCCACCTGAAGTCATTAACAACTAGCTTCAGCCTATTGGAAAGCATCACACCCTACTAATACCTTCAGCTTTCTTCTGGAAGCTGCCAGAAATAGCTTTTGGTTCCCCGGACTAGTCTACTGTCTTGTATTGGTGTTTTCCTGTTTTACCTCAGTCTGTTTTTGGACACATCTCCTGCCTCACAATTTTGTACCTTGCTTCCATCTTGGTTTTGACCCGGCTCCCTGACTATTCTATCGGACCCTGATTTTGTCCCTTTTCTTGACCTCCTGGCTTTAGTCCTGTTTGGCAGTGCATCCCTTCCATAGGTAACAATCTACCAGAACCTCTTGTAAAACCAGATCCCTGTATAGGGGTTAAAGGGTGACAGGTTTTTTGGAGGGTTCTGCATAATCGAACAACTTGTGCCTAGTCTGTCCAAAATATCCTATAGCTTCGGACGTTACAAGTTTCAATTTACACCTCTGTTTTTTAATATACAAATTTTCTCTTCAGAGAGGAAGAGGACTTACTTGATCTCTGGTGCCACCTATTGGATATAGCAATCATAATATTAAATATCGATCCTTTAATGAACCTCACCATATGACTTAGGATAAGAAGCCAATCCAGAAACATTTACAGACATGTGTTTCAGCTTGCTGCCCCTCCTCAGTACAAAGCAGGAGATCGGATTTGTTAAGGTGAGAGGTGACTGATTGGGAGTCTAAGGCAGGATGTTTTTCTCCCTAAGGCTGGCTTCAGACTTGCAGACCCTCCGAGGGGTTGTGTCGGGTGAGTGATCCATGACTCATGCTAGTAACTCGCATGTCAGCTGGACAGTGTGTTTCCAGCCTTAAGCCCGGGTTACAAGCATCAATGTGTCGGCGAACCGACCAACGATCCGACTTGACCTACATCGCTGGAATGACGTTCAGTGATCGCTAGTGAGGTGTCACACGTACTGATAGCGAGAAAGACGCAGCACCGATTCCGCGATACGTGAACGATACTTGCGGTCATTTGGTTGCCTACGTCCTCCAGTTCTGAATAGGCGAAGTTGTTAACGACATCGTTATCAAGGTGTCACACACAACGGCGCTGCAGGTTGAATGAACGATGAATGACTGATTTATGGTTCGGTTCATAAACCTCTGATCAACGATCAGCCGACTTATCGCTGGTTGATTCTATTCGTCACACGCAACGACATCGTTACGACGTCGTTGTTCCGTGGCAAAACCCGTGACGTACCAACGATATCATTAACGATATCTTAGCGTGTATCTTCCATTATTAGGTGGTGCACTAGGTAGAACGGTACAGGTCAGCCCCTGAGCCTGACTGTCAGTCCCCTGATCTGAACGAAGAACATTGGGCCATTAGTTCCATTATATGTCTTCTACAATGTGTGTCAATTAAGTAGGTAGTGTAGTCCATGCTTAGATGCTCATTGATTTCAATGTAGAAATATGCCCGTAGTGCACATGCTAATTTTTCACAGGTTTTGACCTCGGTGTCCTCCAAATGTGATCACCCAGTGCAGCTCTGGTGTAATTGCAGCCAAAAGATTAACATTTGCCTCTAGTCCTATGGTGGTTGTAAGCAGGGTGGGACTGGGTGATAAGGGCCGCCAGTAACATCGACTGTGAGGGTCCACTGTTCATCTACATGCAAATATTACATTATCCTCATGCATACATTTACCTCTGCTTGCATACACTGAGAAGATTGTTAGATTGTTAAATGACTGAAGAGACGCTGTCTTTGGGCAGAGACAACACTATTCAAGATGCATGCAAGATACTCGCATGAGTTTGGGCAGAGACACACTATTCAAGATGCATGCAAGATACTCGCATGAGTTTGGGCAGACACACACTATTCAAGATGCATGCAAGATACTCGCATGAGTTTGGGCAGACACACACTATTCAAGATGCATGCAAGATACTCGCATGAGTTTGGGCAGAGACACACTATTCAAGATGCATGCAAGATACTCGCATGAGTTTGGGCAGAGACACACTATTCAAGATGCATGCAAGATACTCGCATGAGTTTGGGCAGACACACACTATTCAAGATGCATGCAAGATACTCGCATGAGTTTGGGCAGACACACACTATTCAAGATGCATGCAAGATACTCGCATGAGTTTGGGCAGACACACACTATTCAAGATGCATGCAAGATACTCGCATGAGTTTGGGCAGAGACACACTATTCAAGATGCATGCAAGATACTCACATGAGTTTTGCATGACTCACCCAGAACAGCACCTGCTCTCTGAATAGGAGCAAGGAGCTGCTTGTCTTTCTATGGAGCTGACGCGCTCCCGTTCAGAGAGGCAGGGGCCGTTCACGGAGTATCACGCATGCATTTTGCATAGTATGCCTCTGCTCTTTGTCTGCACATAGTGAATCAAGTGCCAACTACTGCTTATGTAGAGTGGAGGGAGGTCCACTGCTGCACAGGAGTCCACCGGGAGATTTTACCTCTGGGCCTGTCCAAGCTTGGTTAAATAGTTATTAGGCCATTTAAAGGCTATACCACTGATGTAGATAGTCAAGCATTGTGCTTGGCCACCTATAGTGATAGAATGCGTGACCAGCACCTCAATCAACACCTCCTGGCCATAAACTTGCAGCTGGTTGGAAACAAAGGATTCCCATATGTATGAGTCCAAGTGGTTGGGCACCACCGATCTGAGAATCATGGCCGGTCAAATGGATAGATGATGAGGTCATCATTTGTGTAAACCCCCACACTCCTTTAGGGCTTGTTTTAAAAACAGATTTAACAAAACTTTTTTGGCTCTCAGTTAAAAATTTCAATTAAACCCTTTCAGAAATTAAAACAATCGATTGCCCGACAGATTAGCAGACAACAGGCTAAATGCAGCGGTTGCTCTCGGCTTCTCCTTGCATTTAAATGGAAGCAAATTATTAAAATCTTCAGTTCAGTTAAGCAAATAACATGAAAATTGCTGTTGCTCAGTAAACAGATTAATGATTTTTATGCTAATCCTGGTGTTAATTAGCCTTTAACAGCCACAACATTGTTTGGGAAAAACAACTTTATTTTTTCTTGTGTCATTTCACCATAATTAGTATTCTCCATGCAGCAAATAATTAATGAAATGATTGCAGTCATCTATCAGGCTGATTCAAGAATTCCATCATTCAGTCTATGAAGGGGTTAAAATTGTGAAAAAAAATCTATTAGCTCTATTGAGACCAGTGGTGGTGAGAGGGTAATCAATCCTTTCTCTTCTCCTTTCCTTTTTTCTTTTCTGTATTTTCATGCTGCGTCTTCTTCCTTTCCGATTTGTATGGATTTTGGATTATTTTTCCAATGTTCTCATAATTATTATAATTATTTTCTTAGTAATGATTATTAGCGCAATTATATAGTTTTGTATGTAAATATTACTCAATAGATAACAGTTTTGAACTATATTAAGCACAGTTAAGGGCGGCTTCACACTGCGGCGTGATCCGGTCCGGTGCTGTCTGGGATGACCCTGACAGCCGCAGACCGGATCAGCACACAGGACTGGAGGGCTATTATGCCCTCCGGTCCGGTGTGCAGCGCACGCAGTTCCCGCAGCTGATAAGTCAGGACCACAGCGCCGCGGTCCTGACTTGTCAGCAGCTGCAGCTGCGCGCGGCTGCACACCGGGCCGGAGGGCATATTAGCCCCCCAGTCCTGTGTGCTGATCCAGGGGTCATCCCGGACAGCCCCGGACTGGATCACGCCGCAGTGTGAAGGCATCCTAATATGCATTCACATTGCCTCTTTATCTGACTTTTTTTTTGCTCATAAATGCTATAAAAGTAAAAATTAAAAAATAAAAATAAAACAAATATATTCAGACATTTACACTTCTTTTAAATCTTTAGATGTCAAGTATTTCAAAGAAGTAACATGCATTGTTCAAGCTAAGGCTGGTTTCACACTGGTGTTTTTTTTTTTAATCCGGGGGAATGAAAGTTAAACCTACATCTCCCCGAATTCCCCTGGAACCCCCTGGAAGTGACAAAATCGGTTTCCCCCCGCATAGGTATTATCACTGATCCATCTCAAAGATCAGTGATAATACCAATACGGGAGCATCCCATTGCATCCAGTTGATTACCTTTTTTAGCTGGATCTGGTTGTAAATGACATGCCCCCTAGTGGGTGTGTCATTTACAACTGCGTTCTGGGCATCCGTACACCGACAACCCAGATCCAGTAGGATTCTGAGTCCACCAGATCCAGGTTACATAGGAACACAATTTAATTCACCCAATTTTGTCCGGGTGTATTCAGTTTTGAAACAGACACCATATTCGTAACAAAATGCGTTTTTCGTCTCAGTGCAATAACCGAGGACACCCGGATCAGGAGCAAACGGGAAGATCTGAATGCACCTGCAAGTAGCTGCGGCCCCATTGAAAGTGAAAGGGGCCGAAAATGGATAGGTTCACATAGATACCAAAAAATGGCAGACTACGAAGACACTCAATTCTTAGCGTAGAAGTCAATGAGAAGGCTGAGTAGTTGACCGGAAAATGCTGAGACATTTTTTGCATATTTTTGTAGTGTTTCCTTGGCAAAAAAAATTCCTAAAGTTAATAAGATCCCAAAAACACTCAACAATACTTCAGGTTTACAAAACCCCAGACAACAAAAAGTTTCCTCAAGTATTGGAAGTTGATGAAAAACATTTGTTTTTACACGATGAAGAAGATGCAGCCCTAAGGCTATGTTCACGTGGATTTCAAGCACAATGAGCTTTCAAATGACATACCACTCAAGATCCGCTTCATTCTTCGGTGAAGAATGTGAACACAACATATTTTTTCTGGCGGCAGAGACATCAGGTTTTAGTAAGGGAGCCTGCTTCAGAAAAAACGCCACCGGCACCTTTGCTATCGTTTTTCTGTCCCTGATGCTGCCAACCTCTTTGTTCTATACTTTCAAGTGTCCAATAGAGGCAGCTTCCAAACTAAAACACAGGGTGAATGAATATGTTAGGGTATGTGCACACAAAGTCTTTTTTTGGGAGGGTTCCTCCTGCACTCCACCAGAATGCCCATCACAAATCCTGTCTTATATCCAGTGGCGTAACTTGAAGCTCATGGGCCTGGATTTAAAAGTCCCAACAGGGCCACCAATTATTGCAAGTCTTTAAAAACATTGGCCTTTTTCTATAGGCCAAAGGGACTTCTGGGGTCCTCTAGGCTCCAGGGCCCCTGTGCGATTGCAACTCGTACACCCACTGTTGTTTCCTCCCTGTTTATATCACTTCTTTTAACCACTTCTTGGTTTGGAAACCTTTAAGCTGGTATAAAAAGTAATGTTGATTCTTTGGGCGTCTTCATTTGGACGAACAGAGCTTAGAACACCTTAGAAAACCTTGTGGTTCTAGCATCATCTTAAAGACGTCATGAAAACATGCCCATAGGCGATGTTCACACATCTCCTGTGCTAGTATTTAGCGGGTGTCCGCTAACTACTTAGCTTTTTTCAGTGAAGCGGAGATGCGTGAGCACCGCCGCTTTCTGGTGACGCAGCCCCTGGTTACCCGATGTTGATCGTGGTAACTACTTCACACACAAGGCTGCCTAGCGTCCACTTTCCCAGAGCTAGGCTTAAGCGGACACTAGGCAGCCTTGTGTGTGACCTGGTTACCACAATCAACATCGGGTAACCAGGGGCTGCGTCACCAGGAAGCGGTGGTGCTCACGCAACTCCGCTTCACTGAAAAATGCTAAGTATTTAGCGGACACCCGCTAAATACTAGCACAGGAGATGTGTGAACATGGCCATGCTTCTTTTAATCACTTGAAGGTTTCCGAACCCTAAGGCTAATCTCTCAAAGCTTTTGTTGAATTTTTAAGGTTTAATGTTGTCTGCAACATTTCAGCACCTATCATCTAAATTAGGTTCCTTGTGTTCTTCCATGCTTTTTTGTGTGCAATGTTTTAATACATGTTTTATTTGCCATATTTATCGCTAGAGATGAGTGAACTGTTCGGGAGATATCCGCGTCCAAGGTGCTGCAGCCGGGATGGCTGTCTTCCGGTGCGTCAGGTGGTCCGGACAGTGCGAGCCGCTTGTAGTGTGTGACCGGCTCACACTGTGGTTAAAAAAAGAGTTTCCGGCTGTAGTTTAGTAGTGATGTAAAAAAAAAATCTGTGTTCAACAAAACTTTCCCTATTTGTGAGAAAGGAAATGACTGTTGGTTCTTCTATGGAGGTAGGAGGAGCTGGAGGTAACAGACATTCAGATGCAAGTTCTCCATAGAACTTAAAAAGCACCAACTGCCATCTCCTATATCAGAAAAGTGAAAATCTGGTTTCACTGAATTCAGATTTTACCTGTGAATTGAGATCAGTGAAGGAGGGGAAAGAGGCAGATTTCTTTGATAAGATATATTACAAAGTTTCTTATTTTCATGGGTACTATTGATTAATAAACAAAATTAAACAGCAGTGTGCGTTTTTTTTGGCTAAAAATTATTTTGCATTTCTGTTTCGTTAAAAATTTCGCACCATGGAGGGGGGCATGACAGGATGGTTGCAACAACCTACTTGCCGCCAAGAACAAACGCCACTACTCCATCCTCCTCCTCCTTGACCTGTCTGCCGCCTTCGACACGGTTGACCACTCCCTTCTTCTCCGGATCCTGGAATCCCTCGGCATCACCCACCTTGCCCTCTCTTGGATCTCCTCATACCTAGCAGACTGGACCTTCAGTGTCTCCCACTCCCACACTTCCTCCTCGCCCTACCCCCTTTCTGTTGGAGTCCCCCAAGGTTCGGTCCTGGGACCACTACTTTTCTCCATATACACTCTCGGCCTAGGGCAACTCATTGAGTCCCATGGCCTCCAGTACCACCTCTATGCCGACGACACCCAAATCTACTTATCCGGCTCTGACATCACCTCCCTACTCTCTAAAATCCCACAATGCCTTTCCACCATCTCATCCTTTTTCTCTGGTCGCTTTCTTAAACTCAACATGGACAAAACTGAATTCATAGTCTTCCCCCCAAGAAATTCCCCTATCTGTGTCAATGACTGTGCCCTCTCCCCAGTCTCCCAAGCCAAGTGCCTCGGGGTAATCCTTGACTTCTCCCTATCCTTCAATCTCAACATCCCTCCGGCTCCAGCTTAGAAACATCTAACGAATCCGCTCCTTCCTTACCCATGACACCGCTAAAACACTTATTCATGCCCTCATCATCTCCCGCCTTGACCACTGCAACCTCCTTCTCACTGGCCTCCCATCCAACTCTATCACACCTCTCCAATCTATCCTCAATTCCGCTGCCCGACTAATCCATCTGTTCCCCCGCTACTCCCCTGTCTCCCCCCTCTGCCAAGCCCTTCACTGGCTCCCCGCCTCGAAGAGATCCCAGTTCAAAACACTAACCATGGCATACAAAGCGATACACAACCTGTCCCCACCATACATCTCCACCCTGGTCTCCCGATACCTACCCTCATGCAACCTCCATTCCTCCCAAGAACGCCTCCTCTACTCCCCCCTCATCTCCTCCTCGCACAACCGCATTCAGGACTTCACCCGGGCATCTGCCATACTCTGGAACTCCCTGCCAGAACATGTCAGACACTCTCCAACCCTGAGAAGCTTCAAGTGTCACCTGAAGACTCACCTATTCCGTCAAGCCTACAACCTGCCATGAGACCCAGGCGATCGCCCTGTAACTGACACTCCCCCAGCCTACTGTATCCCCACCAGCCCCTCATAGACTGTGAGCCTTTGTGGACAGGGTCTCCTCCCATCCTGTACCTATATGTCCTGATTGTCTAGAGTTATTGTAATTGTGCTTGTCTCCGCTATCCTCGTGTAAAGAGCCATGGAACCTAATGGCGCTATATAAATAAATAATAATAAATAAATAAATAATAAACAACAAGAACTACTCAGCAAAAGAAAGCCTTACCTGCTCCGCTGTATCCTAGACTTTCCTTTTGCTTCAAGGAGCACTGCCTGCTCACCTGCATCGATTAAATTCTGTTGAGACCACTTTTAAAGATTCCTAGTCCCTCTGTAGCCTGCGAGTCCAGCAAGGTTGTGCCATGAGATGAGCATTCTGACCTCCCTGATGGCCGCACAGACCCCCTACCAGCCATACTTGTCATCCCATTTGGACAGAGGCATAAATCTTGACTCATCCAGCATCCACGGTTCAGTCGCCACCAGCCACCGAGGGCAGTGCAGTCATGGCACTAAGCAGTGGCTAACTAAACAAGGAGAGAGTATAAGGCAGTGTTCAGACAAACTCACCAATTGCAGCCAAATGAAAACTATCAATGCACTTGGCAGGATGTGGTCAGACTCCATTAAATAATGCAGACGCAGGTGCACAAAGCCACCCTCAACCTGCCACATATGGGGGAGGTGATTTTACTATGCATGAGTAGTCTGTAAGCAGTGACAGCTTAGGCTGTGGTCAAAGTTGCAATGCGTTTTTTTTAGTGATTTAACAAAACTCATGCGTTTTTTCATGTCAGCATGAGTTTTGTAAGGTGTGTGATGGCTCCCTGCGTTTTTGGCTGCGTTTTTGAATCTGCACCTAAAAATAGTGCTTGTAGTATTTTTTTGAGCGTTTTGAAAAACGCATGCGTTTTTATAACATGGGTTCCTATGGGAAACGCATGCAAAAACGCATGTACAATTAGTACCTTTTAGTGCCATTCAAAAACGCATGCGTTTCCCATAGGAGTCCATGTTAAAAAAAACACATGCGTTTTTTGAAACGCATGCGTTTTTTTAACATGGGCTCCTATGGAAAACGCATGCGTTTTTGAATGGCACTAATTGTACATGCGTTTTTGCATGCGTTTTCCATAAGGCCCCTTATTAAAAAACGCATGCGTTTTTGGATATGCTCCAAAAACGCATGGGACAATCACACATGCTTTTTGGCTATTAGGGCATGTGTTTTTTAACATGGGGGCCTATGGGTGCGTTTTTTACATGCGTTTTTAAAAACGCAGGTCTCCAAAAACGCATGTGAAAAATGGTACTGTGACCACAGCCTTACTCTCCCTCCTCTGTCTGTACTTTCCACTCTTACACTTTTTCTTCTCCCTGCTCCCTGACAATGGACAGGGGACAAACCAAGGGTGAAGGTATTCGCTTGAAGGGGTATTTCCATCTCCAGGATCCTATACCAATATGTAGTGGGTGCAATAATAATAATATTAGCAAATACCTCCAATTAGAAGTGTAGTATAGTTCTCCTGATCAGCTACGTCTCTTACCTCATGTGCAGGGTATTCCATTAGCTTAAGTATCCATGTATAAGAAGGTGGACATACTACACTGCCCATGTTTTCCCCTTGAAGAAACAAGTGTTGTGATAATGTGTGATGTGAATTGTGACATGTTGTGGTGTTGAATGTATGTTGCCTGACAGTAAGGAGAGTCAGAATTAATGTTTGCAACTAGCCCAGAGTGAGAGGGGCCAGAGAGAGGGAACTGTGACGGTTTCCAGTCAGGAGGTCAGATAGGGCCTAGAGTTCAGCAGTGTCATTCCTAAGGTCAGGAGGTCACATAGGGCCTAGAGTTCAGCAGTGTCATTCCTAAGGTCTGGCTAGTTATCACAGCTGTATAATGTGGGTGTCCCTAGAGTGAGCAGAGCCCGGGACAGAGGATAGCTAGATCCTGAAGAGACATTTGAGTGAGATACAGAGTGAACAGCAGAAGAGGGGTTTAAGGACAGGACACCTATCAGTACATCCTCGAGTTTACAACTCACATAGGTCACAGGCCGTAATGGACAAGAGAACGTGATATGAACTGAGGGTCCTGGGTGGGAGTTCTTAAGTATCATCAAGCTAGGAGCTAAGTTTAGCCATATTGGCAAATAGGTTCCTTTGAGAGGTAGATAGGATGCGGAACTGCAGGGTGAACATATGACTTTCACTACGTGGTCTGTTGTGCTAAGCTGGGTAGTGGTTAAGAAAATGAGACTGGTGGAAACAGGACTAAGTGAAATAGGGAAGAAACTGTGTATACAAAAGTAATAGAAATAGAAAACTGTACGAAAAGTTATGTACACACTATATGCTGTAGATTATTGTTGTCAAGAGGCTCTTCAGTAAAACAATGTTTTTGAAGAACTGGTGATCTCCCTCACTGAACTGAACAATATGTGCTGTTGTGACCAACCAACCCAATACAAGTCCACACAACCAGCCAGGACCCTCATCTTCATGTAACATACCGGGGCGTAAGAAACAAATAACTCACCCACGGCTACCGACCGACACCATGTTACACTTCACATAGTCGGCAGGATCAAGCTTAGCTGGTGGAAAATTGAGATAATGCAGGGAAGGTGACCGAGCACGGCACTGAGCATGGGCTCCAAGATGACTGTTGGTGGTACAGCACTAGGACAAAGGCCTGCCCACTATACTGATGGCCAGAGGAGTAGTTGAGGTACACCGGGGAAGAGTGCCAATACACCTTCAAAATTGCGGGGAAGATGAGGTCAACGAACCGACGTATGCTACCATGGCTAAATTATTTACGGTTGATAACAATGCCATCACAGCCGTTGAGCCCTGGAACCTGTCAAGTCAGGCGGATGACAATGGCTCAAGGGAAAAGCTGGAGGATTGGTGCCAAAAACTACACGTGGGTAACAGTTCTACACCTCCCCATCAAAGTCATGGAGTATACAGGGTAGTAAAAGAATGTGAGCAGATATTCAGCAAACACCCGTTAGACTCTGGGCAAATTAAATATACCCACAGGTAACCATCAGCCTATAAAAGAGAGGTATAGACCATTACCACCCACTCACTATCAAACCACCAAAGACATGCTCAAAGAGATGAAAACTGCAGGTGTAATAAGAGACAGTTGTAGTCCCTGGATAGCGCCTTTAGTGTTGATTTAAAAGAAGGACGGGACCATGAGAATGTGCGTAGACTACCGGCAGATCAACCGCATTGCACACAAGGATGCATACCTGTTACCTAGGATTGAGGAGTCATTAGCCGCATTAAAATATGCTAACTACTTTTCTACCCTAGATCTGACTAGTGGGTATAGGCAAGTTCCTGTGACAGAGGCTGACAAGGAGAAGACTACGCCGATGGGCCTCTGTGAGTTCAATTGTATGCCGTTTGGACTCTGCAACACACCCGATACCTTCAAACACCTGATGGAGTGCTGTCTAGGCCATAAGAACTTTGAAACTGTCCTCCTGTACCTGGATGACGTCATAGTCTACTCCAAGACATACGAACAACATCTACAAGACCTGGCAGAAGTGTTTGTCCGGATACGGCATGAAGATCAAACCATCCAAGTGCCTCCTTCTCAAGCCAAAGGTGCAGTACCTAGGACATGTCGTGAGTTCAGAGGGAGTAGCACCAAATCCTGATAAAGTCACAGTGATAAGGGATTGCCAAGACCCACTAAGGTGAAAGAGGTGAGACAATTCCTAGGACTGGTGGGCTAGTATTATCAGAGGGTTCACAAAGTTAGCAGCTCCCCTACAAGACATCTTGGTAGGACACTCAAAAAGGTCTTCAACCCGTAATCCCCCTTTCCAGTGGAGTGATGAGAGGGAAAAGTCCTTCAAAAAGCTAAAGTGGGCGTCGACAGGAGAAGAGATCATGGCATATCCGGATTACCATCAACCCTTCATTCTGTACACGGATGCCAGCAATGTGGGACTGGGAGCAGTACTGTCACAGAAGCAAGGAGGCAAAGAGAGAGTTATTGCCTTTGCAAGCAGGAAACTCCGGCCTACGGAAAGAAACCCTGAAAATTACAGTTCCTTCAAGTTAGAACTACTGGCAGTAGTTTGGGCTGTAACCGAGCGTTTAAAACACTACCTGGCAGCTGCAGAATTTACCATCTACACTGATAACAACCCATTGACCCACCTGTACACAGCAAAATTAGGTGCGTTGGAGCAGCGATGGATAGCCCGTTTTTCTAACTACAATTTTGTCATCAAATATAGGGTCGGCCGTAAGAACGGGAAGGCAGATGCCTTATCCCGGATGCCACATCTGAAAGACGTGGAAGAGAAACCGGAGGAACTGGAAGAAACTGAGCTACCGGCCTTTCACTGTTTTAAAGGGATCCTGTCACCTCAAAAACGCCCCCTAAGCTAGCAAAACATGTCCCTGCAGCATCCTATCACTAATCTTACATTCCTTTTGTCTCCTAAAAGCATCCTGTGAAAGTGTATAAAAACGTTTTAATACTTACTCATTAGGGATTATAATTAGCAGTGGCTATATTCTTTAGTCACCAGGGCAGGCTGTTTTGCAGCTCCAGGATCCACCCTCTCTCTGTCTGTGTGCTCTGCTTGTGCTCTGCTTTGTGCAGGCTTTACCCTCCGCCACTCTATATCACTCACATAATGCAAATCATTAGTCCTGCCTTCAGCTGCACATCACAGCAGTACAGACAGAGAGAGGGTGGATCATTCAGGCTGCAAAACAACATGCCCTGGTGACTAAAGAATATAGCCTCTGCTAATTATAATCCCTAATGAGTGAGTATTAAAACGTTTTATGCACTTTCACATGATGCTTTTAGGAGACAAAAAGAGTGAGAGATTAGTGATAGGAGGTTGCAGGGACATGTTTTGCTAGTTTAGGAGGCGTTTTGGAGGTGACATGATCCCTTTAAGGTAGAACAGTATCAACCCGGCATCTACCAAAATCAACAGCAGGAAAATCTCAACCCGTTAGCGCACCATGGATGGGCTGACACCCTGGATAGCGATCCAGCTGTGAAGCTAGTGAAAGAACTGCTTATACAACAAGGTGCGTACCCTAATCAGAATGCTCCAGCTGAGACCCAACAACTCTGGAAAGAAAGAAGCAAGTTGTTCCTATATCAAGGGAAGCTCTGCAGAAGGCACACCAACCCTAAAACACATGAGTTGGTCTAGCAGATTATCATACCCAGAGAGAACGTCAAAATGGTCTTAGAAGCCTACCACGACGGTGCAGGTCATTTTGGATGGAAGAAGTTGGAAATACTCTTAAGAGAGAGATTCTACTGGGTTGGCATGAGAAAATCAATTGAAGATTTGGTGTAGAAAATGTGGCCCGTGCAACCTCAGAAGGAAGGATCAGCAGAGTCAGAGAGCCCCACTCCAGTCCATAGTAACCAAGCAACCATTGGATTTAGTTGCGTTAGACCACGTCAAGTTGTCACCAAGCCGGTCAGGCTATGTCTATGCCCTAACCATCGTGGACCATTACTCATGCTTCTTACTGGTGGTACCCGTCAAGGACCTGACAGCAAAGACAGCTGCAAAAGTATTTCAGACACATTTCTGTAGACCTCATGGCTACCCAGAGCAAGTCCTTGCAGATCAAGGTCCAGCTTTCGAGGCAGAGATTTTCCAGGAATTCTGCAACATGTACGGCTGTAAGAAGATCCACACGACAGGCTATCATCCCCAAACCAATAGCTTATGCAAAAAGAGGAACCATATTGTCATTGACCTGTTGAAAACCTTACCAGAGTCAGAGAGGAATCAATGGCCAGAGAAATTACCCGACTTGGTAGATTTGTACAACCATGTCCCAGTGAGTTCTACAAACTGCACCCAGCCTACCTTATGTGATCAAGACCCGGTAAACTGCCAATTGATTTAGATATGGGAATTCTGAAGCCAGATGCAGAAGTTGAAGAATGCAATTGGGATATCCTATGTCAAGAGCAGTATTACCAAGTACAAGAGTGTGCAGAGAAAAGTCTCCAGCAAGCTAGAGAAAGACAAGACAGAACCTTTAACCAATGTGCTCTAGTAACCCCATTACAACCTGTTGAGCAAGTTCTCAAGAGAAAGAGACACACCAACAAATTGGATAATCAGTGGGAAATGAACCCCATATACAGTCTTACCATCAAATTTAGATAATGCCAAAGTGTGTCTAATCAGCAAGGACAAAGGAAAAACGTCAGTAGTTGTGTCAAGAGACTATCTCAAACCGTGTCCTGAAACCCTGAAAACACCAGAGGTAACCTTACTCGTACAGGTCCAACCTGTCAGAAAAGAAGAGGACTTGTTCCAGACTGTCTTAGGAGATTTCCCCAAAACATGGCCAAATTACTATGGAGCAGTTGTAGTTCCCATGGTTGCCTTCCCTCAAGTGATAGAACCAACGCCAGAACCCGTACCACAAGAAGTCCCAAGACATGAAGAACTGGAAGTTGAGCCTGAAGAGGAAGAACCAATTCCTGGTCCCAGTGAGCTTGCCAGTCCTACTGTCAGATCTCCTTCCGCAATAGTAATGGATACTCTAAGTAGGTACACATCCACCCCCACAGTTATGCTAAATACACCCAGTACACCAGCATTACGCAGAACACAGCGTAGTACCCAGGGTTAGATACCGGATAGGTACAAGGAATAAAGTGTGGAGTCAAATGTGAAATGTAAATATGTTTGTTATAAAGCTCAATAGAACCTGTTAGAGTGTAAGTGTACGAAAAAGGGTGAGAGTAGCTTGGTGTTAAGTGGCAGCCACGGAGAGTAAGAATTTGGCCTCTTATGTGGTGACCCGAGGGCTTAGGAGCCTACTGCACTTAAACTAGAGACACCCGTAGAAACTTGTTTATATTAGTTTGCAATGTTAAAAAGCCCAGTACCTACAGAGACTATCCTGTATGAACTACTTACCTATTCTTGAACATTTTATTCTTTATTTACTTTTGGACCATACCTACCATGGAACTGGCTGTGGTAAAAACTATTTTTATATATTTACCAGCCCCGGAGGCAATAGACTAAACCCCCGGAAGGACTGATTTGTTTTGAACTTTTTGGACTCTTTTTGAGTTTCAGTGGTTTTTGTATATTTTTACTTTTAAGACTCTGCATATTATAATTGTTGTGATATGTTAATTGTTTGTGTTTTTCTACAGTCTCGGAGTACTGTTCTTTACTAAGGGGGAATGTGGCATCCCAGGGTTCATGTGCCACAGTAACACTGCAAAGGGTTAACTCCCCACACAAACCACAACACTATACTAGCACCTTCAGGCCAGAAGGGGGACCTAAAACTGCTTCCCTATATATTCTGGTGTGGAGAGAAAGTGGGCAGTTCAGTGCGGGGCAGCACTGAGGAACAAGGACCTGGGTGTAAAAGAGCTGCATTAGGCTCACCCCACGGTCCGCTGTCCAGTTCCAGGCCGAGTCAGGGTCTGAGGACAGGAGAAGCAGTGGAACACACCTGGGAGACCGAATTACCCTGAAACTCACCCCAGAGGAGCGCAAAGAATGGATACCACATCCGGGACTGTGCCTGAAACATACAGCATAGTGAACACCGAATTAGTGAAGGTCCTACATCTTCACTCAAGTTGCCTAGCAAGTTGGTGCCCATGAGGGGAGACAGGGCCGGCAGCCTAGCTAAAGCGGCAGCAAGGCAACACACTCAGCACAGAAACAGGGAGCCAAATTACCCGGCCAGGGTGGGAGAAATCCGGCACCTGTACAGACTCCATGGACAGTACTCAGCTGAAATACCATCTTCTGTAAAAGACCTGGGAAACTACAAAACCGTGAGTCTGTGTAATTCTTGCGCTCGAGTCCGCTCTCCCTCACAAACTGTTTTATCACTACTGCCCCGGGGACCAGGCTTGCCCGTGGAGAGCCGTCACATTACAGACTGCCACCCATCATCCCCGGAGGTTCTACAACAGCGGTGGTCACCCTGACCACATACCACGGGTGGCGTCACGACTTTCTCCACTGTAAATAACCCCCAACCTTTACTTGTGGGCTCGGGACATGGTCCGGACCAAGACCGCTGTGATACCCCGTGATATCCCGGTCTGGTACCGAGTACCCCGTACCAGTTGGCTCCTCACAAAGCTCGTCTCAGGATAGCTAAGCCCAGCTGAGGGATCTAAGTCAAGGGTCTGAGGAAGTGAGAGCCTGGGGAGCAGAGCAGTGTTGAGCTAACCCCAGAGGAGAAAGCACCAAGAAACGGATACCGGAGTCCGAGGTTGTGCAGGGCCTAACGACCCGGCAGCCAGTACCGAAGGGTGGAAAATTCCAAGATCCCCACCCACACCAAGTGCCTGGAGGCAAAGCAGCATTAAGAGAGAGGAGCAGCGCCTGTGAAGTGGGGCTAATAAAGGACTCGAGCTGCCTGTCATAGCGGCACGTGCAGGAGAGAGGGAGAGAGAGGACCACAGCTCAGCTTCAAGCAGTAGCAAGTACCCACAGGAGAACGCGCAGCACGGAGGCCTCAGAACTTGCCAGGTGTGGAGAACCCAGAGTTGCTCCCAGGTTACATTGACTCACAGCAGCAGAATCTGTGGTTGAACCGGTATTGCCAGTAAAGGACTTAAGGAACCAACAAGTAAGTCTGTCTGTTAATGCGCACCCTCCATCCTGCACCCTACACCTTGTATTATCCACTGCTTTGGGGATCCACTCCACCCGTGGGGAACCACTGCAGCCGAGCTGCCTGTCTAATGTTCCCAGAGGTTCTCCAGCAGCGGTGGCTACTGTGGAGACCCGGGGGTCAATGGGTGCTCTCGTCCGCAGGCCCAGCCGCCTTTACAAAGACAGCGTGGACCAGGGCTCATCCCCAACTGAACGCCCGAGCTCCTTAACCATGGGCATAACACTACTCAGACAACACAGGGTGAGGGACTCACAATATTAAGGCTTTATTGGGTCCCCAAACAGTTAACAGCATATAACGCATAACCAGCAAAACACAACAATGTAACAGGCAACAGAGTCTCACCCTTCCGCTGGCTCACCAGGGTTTAGAATGTAGCGCAGCAAAGTCTGTAGCCAGGTGACTTTATCGTCCCAACCTGGGTTGCTTCCTTGTCCTTATGCACTCTTTGTCATCACCGCCGAATCCAATAATCCGATGCTGAAGTCCTTGTACTTCTATAGTCCGTGTTCTGATCCCCTTGGTCAGCACCGAAATGCCTAGGCCTGGGGTTATGGCTCGCTAATCGGACCCGAAGACCCTAGATTAGCTGCCTGTATCCAATCTTCAAACTCCAATCTTCAATCCAGTGGACCTTCAGCCAGGACCGAAATCCCTAGACTGAGGCCAATAGACAGAATCTAACCCCCTGGTTAATGAACACATCTCCTTATATACCTTCAGCCCTCATTGCAGGATATTGGGAACGTCACGATTGGTGCAATAACACTGTCTTTGCATTGGCTGAACCTCAAGTCTCATTTAACATATTTTTAGAAGTATTTTACTCCTGACAAGGTAGAGTGACATACTGATTGACAGTCCTTACAATGGAATGTTAGTAGGAGACATTGAGTCTGCAATCAATGACACTTAAACAATAGTGGCTGGAGCCCTGTACATAGAATCAACATTCACAGGGTCATAGACAATGGACGATTAGCATAATTAAGTTCTCTGGTCTTCTATGACAAACAAGTTAGATAATTACATTACCATGCTAAACTTAAACCACAGTAATCTATGAAAATACTGTAGGAAATTCTCATTGGCCATTACAAGTTTACAAGCCTGTATATAATATGGTCTGGGTTACATAAGAAATCATCATATGTTCTAAATTGAAGGAGTCCATTTCGTCACATACCTCCCCCTTCTTATGTAACCAGACAGGGCAGTCAAATATGATAAGTCTCTGGTCATCCTTCTCCTCTGGGCGACATTGTCTTTTTTAATGGTGAAGTCAGCAATCGAGGCTTCCATCTATACACCTCCCCCAGATTACCTCCCCCAGGATGGGCAGATATATTGTGGACAAGCAGTAAAATGGGATTCAGGAGTTGAGCTCCCATAAACTTCTGGCTATCAATTTCCCCCCAGTCAATGGCCACAGTCTGGCTAGGTGTACTCACTGTTAATGGCTCAGAGGAGAATGATGGGGGCTGGGAACATGGATTATCCTCTGAAGGTGTGGTAGCAAAATCCACATCAGGGTGCTGCTTGGCTTCCTGGATGTTGGTGATGGCTGTGACAAACTGGCTGGATAGTCCTTGTCCTGGGTCAGCTTGCAAAACAACAGATGTGGGGAGGCCATCCATAAGCCCCACTTCAACCTCCTCCTGGTTAGCCCCTGAATCAACAGGTGTGGGAAGGCAGCTCACAAATCCCACATCAACCTCTTCCTGGCCAGTCTCCAAAGCAACAGGGATAGGGACGTTGTCCATAACCTCCAACTTGTCCTCTCCCTGCTCAGGCACGGTGTTGACAGGATCAATTTCTTGCAGTTCCAGGGCTTGGAACTGGTGTCCTTCCAGACTGTCACTGGATCCATGATGTGGCACACAGTTTAATTCCTTTGGGTCAATCTCGGCGGGGTCCTCATCATTCTCTGCATCCTTCTGGGCATGCCACTGGACCAATTTCTGGATCAAATCCGACCATGTGTCAGTGTCCCTGGCTTCGATTTCTCGGAACAGACATGCCACCTCTAGTTGCAGTTTCCTATAGCGGCCGTACTTCCACTCCAGTCCTCGTCCCATGGCTGAGCTGGTGGGGTTGGACATGGCAGTGTCCGAAACCTGACTGCCTCACTATGGCCTGCTGCGTATGCTTATATGCATCCCTGGTTGTTGAGCCCTTGGACGGTGTCCTCGAACACCAGTCCCCTGCAGCTCCCCTGGATAAACCAGGCTGAGTAGTATCCCACTGCTGCCACCAATTGTGGAGACCCGGGGGTCAGTGGGTGCTCTAGTCCGCAGGCCCAGCCGCCTTTACAAAGACAGCGTGGACCAGGGCTCATCCCCAACTGAACACCCGAGCTCCTTAACCGTGGGCATAACACTACTCAGACAACACAGGGTGAGGGACTCACAATATTAAGGCTTTATTGGGTCCCCAAACAGTTAACAG
This sequence comes from Allobates femoralis, assembly GCA_033576535.1. NCBI lineage: Eukaryota > Metazoa > Chordata > Amphibia > Anura > Aromobatidae > Allobates > Allobates femoralis. The sequence goes on along the minus strand of JARQOC010000002.1, from coordinate 699,107,641 downwards.
CATATAACGCATAACCAGCAAAACACAACAATGTAACAGGCAACAGAGTCTCACCCTTCCGCTGGCTCACCAGGGTTTAGAATGTAGCGCAGCAAAGTCTGTAGCCAGGTGACTTTATCGTCCCAACCTGGGTTGCTTCGTTGTCCTTATGCACTCTTTGTCATCATCGCCGAATCCAATAATCCGATGCTGAAGTCCTTGTACTTCTATAGTCCGTGTTCTGATCCCCTTGGTCGGCACCGAAATGCCTAGGCCTGGGGTTATGGCTCGCTAATCGGACCCGAAGACCCTAGATTAGCTGCCTGTATCCAATCTTCAAACTCCAATCTTCAATCCAGTGGACCTTCAGCCGGGACCGAAATCCCTAGACTGAGGCCACTAGACAGAATCTAACCCCCTGGTTAATGAACACATCTCCTTATATACCTTCAGCCCTCATTGCAGGATATTGGGAACGTCACGATTGGTGCAATAACACTGTCTTTGCATTGGCTGAACCTCAAGTCTCAGTTAACATATTTTTAGAAGTATTTTACTCCTGACAAGGTAGAGTGACATACTGATTGACAGTCCTTACAATGGAATGTTAGTAGGAGACATTGAGTCTGCAATCAATGACACTTAAACAATAGTGGCTGGAGCCCTGTACATAGAATCAACATTCACAGGGTCATAGACAATGGACGATTAGCATAATTAAGTTCTCTGGTCTTCTATGACAAACAAGTTAGATAATTACATTACCATGCTAAACTTAAACCACAGTAATCTATGAAAATACTGTAGGAAATTCTCCTTGGCCATTACAAGTTTACAAGCCTGTATATAATATGGTCTGGGTTACATAAGAAATCATCATATGTTCTAAATTGAAGGAGTCCATTTCGTCACAGCTACCTATAGCCAGAAGCCACGGGTGGCGTCATGGATAACTCTCTTTTAAACCACCCTTTTTCCTATATAAGCCAAGAACTCCTTTTACAACTGAACCCAGGGTCACGGAAGCCAGGTCTCGACCCCTGTGACTCCCCAGAAGAGTTAAACAGCCCAGGTCCGAGTACCCGACGACGATGATCTGACCAGCCCTCCAGAGGATACACATACCAAGGAGAGTGTCATGTCTGGGAAAGCTGGCCTACAGTATAGAGTGTCTGCCTTTTACGGTGAAGTCAAAGTAAAAAGCCCGCCCACAGAATGGAACAGAGGAAAACAGATGGAGCCATTGAAAAAATGAGATTGTGAGCTGTTGCGCCCCTATGGCAAGGTGCCACAGGGAGGTACTGCACCCCAAGCAACAGGTGTAGTGCCTCCGTAGCCGTGGATATAGAGAACCCTACATAGTCTGCACCCTGCATCCATACAGTAGGCCACTGGGACTGGTATTCATTAGGTCCCAAGGGGTGGAGCCTAGAGAGCGGGAGACAGGGAGTGACAATAGTGTCAGGCAGAGAGCGAGGAAGGCAGACGCAGGGAACCCTGCGGCTGCAACAGGAGGGCACTTCTCAGGACAGGGGTGACCTAGACTCTGAAGGGGGTTACTCCAGGACTGGTTGGAGCCAGCTGGAGGCCCAGGTCACCACTGGCAAACTAGAGCCGAGGCAGCTAGTAGAAGGTCTAACCCTAACTGCAGACCGGCAAGCTGAGGGCCCGACACAAGGGAGCCACAGCACCCCTAAAAAAGCCCAACATCAGTCCCGCAGCTGGGTCCACGACACCGACAAGTAAGAGACTTTAGATAACAGACCCCGGGGACTAGAGACTTGGCTCAAGAGGGGCAAATACAGACAGAGACAGAGGGACAGGACCAGGAACGCCATATTAAAGGCACCACTGCCAGACTCTGGAAAGTCCTCCACGATCTGCGGCTACCAACCCTGTTTAACCAGACTGTACTGTGTACCTAACAGCCGCCCGGTACCAGTAAAGAACTGTTTGAGATACTCTGGACTCAGCCTCAGTTATCAGATCTCTACAGCATCATAGGAGGTGAGGACTACTACTCCTCTCATCCACCCCGCTGCCCTGAGGTAAAGCTCCACCTGTGGGGAGTTGTACTACCAAAGCTGCATTTCCATCACTTCAGCGTCCGGCCGCAGCGCTGGTAACCCTATTACCAGGTACCACAGGTGGTGTCACATTACCATTCGCCCCCTCATCAACACCCCCACCCCGCCATTGAGGGTCCAGGGCACGGAATCGGGAACCAACCAGTCGTGATCCCCACCAACTGAAGTAACCACCTGTCCCGGTATCCGAGTACCCCCTACCCTGTCGACCGACTCAGAGCCAAAGGAGACCCCACGCAGTGAAGGGGAGAGCAGTGACACAGAACACCAAGCACCATAAGTCTGCTGGAAGTTGAAGTGCAGGCAGAACTGAGCAGTGGCTAAGAGTGGTGTGTGAGTGAAGGTTCTAAGAATGGTGTATATTCCAGAGGAGAACTCACCCCACTGGCAGAGGGTGATGGGATTAATGGAGAAAGGGGTACGATTGAGTGGCTTGGCGGAGAAAGTCACCCGTAAGAGACAGCTTATCAGAAGAACTATACTACATTTATAATTAAAGGTATTTGCTAATATTACTATTATTACGCATACTACATATGTTGGATCTTGGATCTTGAAGATGTGAATAACTTTTTAAGTCCTTGTTTCTAAAAAGAGCTTTACAAACCACACAGACCCTGTGGCTATTGTCCAGATGGAGGGAGTGCTATTGTGGCGCCCTGCTCACGCAGGTAGCCACAGACTTCTCTAATGCACAGCTGGGTTTCCACAGCAGGTACCTACTACATTCAACGTCTTCCACCCTGGCACAGTAGGGGGAGCACCACTTGCTGACCTTAGGCAAGATCTCCTATAAATACTGCTGCCGGGGGAGGAGTTAGTCAGAGTGTGCAGACGCTAGGAGAGCTTGCGAAGACGTCCTGGTGGTCGGTGCCGCAGTTAGGCCGGAACCAGTGACCCGGAGTGACCCTTCTGACATCCCGCAAGCCTAAGTGGGGACATAAGGCTAGGAGAAGAAAGCCTAGAGGGAGTGAGGAACTAGTGAAAGTTCGTCCGAAGACGTACTGGACATCGGGGATCTGCACCTGTGGGATACTCCAGGACCACAAAGAACGTCGTCACACAGTGGAGGTTTCAGCCACCCCTTCCCCCTGTGGGTCAAAGAGAGGGAGCCAGACACATCAGTGTACCACCGCAGTGATCAGAGAGGGTAACCCGTGGACCGCACAGGAGGAGAGACAGACAACAGAGTCAGGAAGAGAGAGGAGGCCTGACTGGCTGCATGCAGGCTGGGCTTCAATTACCAAAGAGGAACAAAGGAGGCCTATACCCACTTGCTGTGGGGACCCAGTGTGCAACCTGGTCACCTGTCAGTGCCCTGGACATCTTTACCTGCGTAAACCATCAGTAAAAGGTAAAAGAGACTTTTGCAGTGTGCGTGTGTCATTCCTTTCCATCCCGGTGCCCCTCATAGACTGCTCCAACACTCCCCATACCATCTACAGCTCCACTACAAGCTGCCCCTCCACACTATGCTGCCCCGGAGGTCCAGCCCTACCTGTAGAGGACTTTGCCAAACTAGCAGCATTACCATCTACCTCCGGCGGACTGTGGCGGTGCTGGTGACACCTCACCAGAAACTACAAGTGGTGTCACGACAACTTGTATATAACATCCCCTGTAAATATAATCCCTTTTTGGAAGATAGACCCAGGACACGGGATCAGGTGCTGCCACCACTCCCCGTGACACAGCAGACGCTATCCATGGAGCCTTATACCCGAGTACCCCAAAGTCTGGGCTCAACACTATAGTGACACAAAAATGCTCTAAGATCTCCAGGGGACTGCTGATAACAGACTTTATGGGGTCTGGAACTGAAGGGCTAGTAGCCTACTTCTGAGACCTGTAGTGCCATGAGCGCCAACCACAGCTTAACTCATTGTATGTGATGATGGGCACATTGTTCTGAACATCTGCAATATACGGGCTGTTCCAATCTTATATACAAGACAAACTCACGTTCTCGCTTTTATTTTTGCTCCCTGTAATATTTTATTGTCTATGAATCTCTATATCCAGACATCCAAGGAGTAATTCTCTCCCTATCTGTAGTATCATCATCTCAATGGTGGACTTTGCTGCCATCGTGTGGACTGTACCTGTAATTACATCTTTCTACTAAACTACCTGTCTTCTAAGTTCCACACTGCAGTTTTTTCCCTGATCAGGTTCCATACGGTTTGTGTACCAAAACCAGGAGAGGAACATGCAAAGAAAAACTATAAGGGTGTGTGCACACGGTCCGGAGGAGCTGCGTGTTGGACGCAGCTCTTCTGGACCTGAGTGAAGCCGCGGGTGGCCGCAGGGAGACCGCAGCCACCCTGGACTGTGCGGCCGGTGCAGGGCAGCTTCTCCCTGCAGTCATGCGATGGGAGCTGCTTCCAACTCTGCAGCATGAAATGAACATGCGGTGGAGGAGCGGACTCCCGGCAACCCGCACCGCAGCTCCAAACATTCTGCGGGCGGGTTACGCATAGTGAGGATGGGATTTCTTGAAATTCCATCCACTATGCTAGAACTGTACGACGCAGTGTTTTGGACGCAGCGGCAAGACGCTGCGTCCAAAACGCTGCGTATACTCATCTTTATTTAAAGATTGACACCTGTTCTGGGTTTTGGAGACACTCCTGGTTTTGGCACACAAACCGGATGGAACCTGATCAGGGAAAAAAACTGCAGTGTGAGACCAGCCTAAGGCCGGCTTCACACTAAGTTTTGTTCCTGTCCGTGGGGATCCTGCTTTTTGCAGGACCCACGAACAGGAACGGATAGATCCAGATTGGCAACTTCGGATGCTATTTCTGTGTCTGGGTCCGGGACCCGGACACAGTAAAAGCTGGGGGGGAGCCGAGCCAGATAAGTGGTGTCGGCGCTGTCCACTTTCACTTTTGCAGTGTATTTACATACACTGCTTAAGTGAAATTTAGTCAAGGGATGGTTAAAATATCCGTCGAGGGGGAGTGGCTTAGCAATGGAGCCGTGCGGACGCTTTCATTGAGAGCTCCACAGACACAGGGGGCCTTACCTCCCTGAAACCAGTCCCAGAGCATACAGACCGGGCTGGACCGCTGACTGCTGGGCCCCTGGCCTTCGGAGATGCCTCTTTGGTGACTGTGGAGGTAGTGAGTGTGGTCTAATTGCTTTGTCCCCCGAGGCAGCTGAGAGCGAGAGCTGCGCTGTCATGGCTGCGGTTCAGTGAGAAGAAAGCCAGCCTCCTTCCTCTCTTCCCTGCCTGGTGGCAGCTGGAGTTGAGGCGGGGTCTGGCATTGGTGGGATCCATTGTGAACACAATTTTATCTATGTCAATGCACTCTATGTATCTGCGTTTTTATCCTTGATGAAGCAAATAAAAGCATCTTTAATTATAGCAGTTCTATGTGCATATTTAATTATTTAGGTATAAAACTCTCTAAATCCGAATAGTTATGAGTAAAAATGTATGTGAGAGAGTCCTATTGTGGCCATCAATGCAGCCGCAATATTCTCTGACTCAGCAATGATTCGGTTAACATAGAGATCCAACCCAACATGCAACACCTAGAATAGAGGGCCAATCATAGGTCCTAGGGGGTGGAGTGATAGGGTAGTGTAGTAGAACACACGATAATCTAGAACAGAACCGAGGAGTCTGGAATCTAGAGCAGAGCCTAGAACACAGAACTTGGAGAGGAGCGGGGGCTCCGCACTCCGTGCGGGCCCCTGGGCCGTCACCGGTCGGGTGTCAGCACCTGAGGCCTTAACAACCGGGATTGGGCATTATCTACACGGGTTCCCAAAAGACTCCCGTGCCCACAACTTACAGCCGGTTCACTGGTACCGAAGCTGGCAGCAGTTCACCTCTGCCACGCGAACCAGAAGAGTGGAGGAGCAGCTTCAAAGGAGCACCCCACCACCAGCCAACTTCCAGTCGTCTAACCAGCGGTGTACCCACTGAGGGATCCAAGGCTCCCCAAAACATCCAGAACGTAGATCATGGATAGGGCATTGAAGCAGCCTCCCCGTACCCGACCTGGTATTCCTGGGCCACACTGGCAACCAAATAGGTAGAATGGAGGAACACTGCGGATCTCTAAGGGACACCATCACTGCTGAGTCCACCTGGTCTACTACTCAACCACTGTATGCCATGTACTGCCTGCTGGTTACAGTAAAGACCCGTTGCAGAGACTTTCTGTGTCCGTGCTTCCTTATGAACTGTCCGTCCGCACTACTAGGTAACCGCAGCTGCCGCACAACATCTTGAGCAGCTCCAGCCTCCGGGGATCACCGCTCAGCCTGTGGGGAGCGTAACATCTTGCTGCTATCCATCCCCCGGGGGCTCCGCAGCTTCGGTAGCCCTTACCGAACTACTCATAGGTGGCGTCACAAATAAATTAAACACCCTTTAATCTGTTCCACCAAGACGTCTTCACTTTTGATCTGCACTACACCGGGCCCCACTACCGGCAGGCGCGGTCCACCCGTGACAAGGAGGAAGGAAGCATCGCCTGTCTAAACCGGAGTCCCGGCCACGGTGAGTCAGAAAATGGCGTCATGAACAGGATACGAGCAGGCCCGTTACCCAACGGGTATAATGTGCTTAAAATGGACTTTATTGTCTACAATTTGGACTTTGTTCGTCCCTAAAAGAACTTTCCCGCCTTTTCACCATTGGGTCAAGATGGCGCCCAAGATGGCGTTCCCGCCACAAGAAGCCGCCACGTGCAAGCCCAGGAGTGAGTCAACCCCCCCTCATCGTGGGAGGGCTAAAGACAAAAGGCGCCAAACTCTTTGTCCGCCCTGATTGCTCGAATCAACCATGGGGGCGGACCCCAAAGACTTTTCCCACGATTGGACTACAAAAGCCCACAGGAAATGGGAGTGTGAGACAGACTTCTTCACCAGCTCTACCAGAACGTTTACCGGTTGAACGGGTGTGGTTTCCCTCCATGAAGAGAATGGCCAGCATGAGACTCCAAGACCTGATGCGGGAGGTCGAGGCGGAGGCCAGAGCAGCCGTAGGCCAACCGGGTCCGGGTCCTGCCCTTACCATAGACGGCAGCCCCGACTTCTGGCTAGAGGCTCTACAAGACCTTCGGGTGCGACTACTTGAGACAGTGGAATGGACGGTTCGCAGCTGGAGCGCGACCCTAGGCAGAAGACTCCATCATGCGATGCAGCAGAGCCGACCGGGTACAGCTTCTCCAAGCCCAGACGACATCGCCAGTTTTTCAACCACTTCACCGTCGCCCACCACCTGTCCTGCTTCGTCACCGGAGCCCATAGACTGTGTCATCCCAGTGAGAGTTACCCCTCGACCCGTTCCAGCGGTTAACCCCGCAGCCGACCCCGTTCCAGAGCCGGAGCTTCCAGTACGCTCCCACGAAGAAGCCGACACGTACCTGGTTCCACCTGCGGAACCCGCGACTAGTTTCTACACTACTGAGACTGTCGCCTGTTTCTCCCCTGAACCGGAGGCCTCCTCTGCAACTACAGAGGCCTACCTGGTGACCGGGATCGAAACACCACTTCCCGCTGCTACAGAAGAAGAGGCAGGCAGCCTGGAAGTCCTGCACAACGACCCCGAGGAGAACTTTGCAGCACAGCCACCCACCGATCCAGAGGATCCCATCCCATTGTCTTCGTCAGCCGAGCAGCCCGACGTAGTCATCGAAGGAGTGGTCGAGGAGGATGACGATGAGACCTACAGTCCAGCTGAGGATCTCTACACCGGGTTCGCCTGGGGAGACACAAGGAATCCTTCTGCCGGGCGATCGGCTCGGGTGCACTGGTCGGGTGCTGCCGCAACAGCATCTTCTCCGGTTCCGTTGAATCGGGCTCCACTCCAGACTGCCCACCAAGCTCGAGCGGTTCAACAACCAGCACGCCGTAGTGACTTGATCCACACGCCGCACCACTCCGACGAAGAGGTACGTCGTATCCGGAGAGATGAGTGGCACACTCGACTGCAAGCCAACATGCAGGCTCGCGCCGAGGCCCGCCGCCAATCTCCATTACCTGAACAATTCCGTAAAACCGGGCGGGTAAGCACCTTTAACTTGTCCACCGGGTGGGGATTCGTAAGGGAGGAGGGTGTGAGTACTGAAGTAATTGTGGGGCGTCGTGATGTGGAATCGCACCTACCGCGAGGTCATCCAAACCGAGACTTGTATAGAGGGGACATAGTAACCTATGAGCGACATGTATGCTGTGACGGGTGGTTCGCTATAAGAGTCCGGAACACTGCCCTCCATCAGTGACTTAAGTTGTTTGAACTTTGCTACTAAAAGAGACTTCTTCCTGTTTGCACCGTAGCACCGCGACTTGGCGGCTACAGCCTGAACTTTTATTCTAAGGACAGCCGACCGCCCGCCGGGTCCGCGCAATGTGTTAACCTGTTTATTTACCTTTCCACTTTTATGCATACAATGACTTGTCATTAATAAAAGTGTATTTACCTGTTATAAAATATAAAAATCTCTGTAATGTGAGTAGTGTGACGCTTGGGGACAAGCGTATTCAACCAAGGGGGAGTGTGGCGCCCCGCAACGAGTGCGTCACAAGAGGGTATTGCAGCCATAAATGCAGCCGCAATATTCTCTGACTCAGCAATGATCCGGTTAACATAGAGATCCAACCCAACATGCAACACCTAGAATAGAGGGCCAATCATAGGTCCTAGGGGGTGGAGTGATAGGGTAGTGTAGTAGAACACACGATAATCTAGAACAAAACCGAGGAGTCTGGAATCTAGAGCAGAGCCTAGAACACAGAACTTGGAGAGGAGCGGGGGCTCCGCACTCCGTGCGGGCCCCTGGGCCGTCACCGGTCGGGTGTCAGCACCTGAGGCCTTAACAACCGGGATTGGGCATTATCTACACGGGTTCCCAAAAGACTCCCGTGCCCACAACTTACAGCCGGTTCACTGGTACCGAAGCTGGCAGCAGTTCACCTCTGCCACGCGAACCAGAAGAGTGGAGGAGCAGCTTCAAAGGAGCACCCCACCACCAGCCAACTTCCAGTCGTCTAACCAGCGGTGTACCCACTGAGGGATCCAAGGCTCCCCAAAACATCCAGAACGTAGATCATGGATAGGGCATTGAAGCAGCCTCCCCGTACCCGACCTGGTATTCCTGGGCCACACTGGCAACCAAATAGGTAGAATGGAGGAACACTGCGGATCTCTAAGGGACACCATCACTGCTGAGTCCACCTGGTCTACTACTCAACCACTGTATGCCATGTACTGCCTGCTGGTTACAGTAAAGACCCGTTGCAGAGACTTTCTTTGTCCGTGCTTCCTTATGAACTGTCCGTCCGCACTACTAGGTAACCGCAGCTGCCGCACAACATCTTGAGCAGCTCCAGCCTCCGGGGATCACCGCTCAGCCTGTGGGGAGCGTAACATCTTGCTGCTATCCATCCCCCAGGGCTCCGCAGCGTCGGTAGCCCTTACCGAACTACTCATAGGTGGCGTCACGAATAAATTAAACACCCTTTAATCTGTTCCACCAAGACGTCTTCACTTTTGATCTGCACTACACCGGGCCCCACTACCGGCAGGCGCGCGTCCACCCGTGACAAGGAGGAAGGAAGCATCGCCTGTCTAAACCGGAGTCCCGGCCACGGTGAGTCACTATTACATATTAATTATTATCCATGTTTAACCTGGTTATTGAAAATACACAGACCTGAGTCTTCCCCCGGGAGGCCCCTGCTAACTGTGAGGATGCTTGGTTTACCATAATCCTGGTGTGCAGTGGCCCCAGTGCACACAGAGACCTGGACTGAAAACATGCTGCAGCCGCTCCAGGAGCATATGGGAGCCCAGCAAAGTACAGTCTCTGTGTGGCGCCCTGCTCACGCAGGCAGCCACAGCCTTCCTTACAGCACAGCTGGGTTTCCACAGCAGGTACCTACTATATGCAACACCTTCCACCCCGACACAGTAGGGGGAGCTACACTTACTGTCTTTAGGTGAGATCCCCTATAAATACTGCTGCTGGGGAGGAGTTAGAGTGTGCAGACGCTAGGAGAGCTGCGAAGACGTCCTGGTGATCGGTGCCGCAGTTAGGACCGAAACAGTGACCCCGAGTGGCCCTTCTACGTTGAGCCAAGCCTATGAGTGGGGACAGAAGGCAAGGAGCAGAGCTAAGGGAGCGAGGAACCGGTGGAGGTTCAACCAAGATGTACCGGACTTCGGGGTCCGACCCTGCAGGATTACTCCAAGACTGCAGAAAACCCCGGCACACCATGGAGACTTCTGTCACCCGGTCCCCCTGCGTACTCAGAAAGAGGGAGCCAGACACCGTAGTGTGGGGTAGCACCACAGTGATCAGAGAGGGTAACCCGTGGACCGCGCAGGAGGAGAGAGTAAAGACCAGAGAAACTGAGGAGGCCAGTCATGTTGCATACAGACATGGCTTCAGAGAAAATAGGGAACCTGAGGAGGCCTTATACCCACTTGCTGTGGAGACTCACTGTGCACATGGTCACCCGACAGTGCTCTTGATGGTGCCCCTGCGACCAGGGTGGCCACATGAGGAACTGCAGCCAGGTAGATAGGAGACAGTTTGTGCACCAAACACCCTCAAAGCACACAGCCACGAGACAAAACACCCAACCCGGAGCCCGGGACTCTAGGCGGGCAAGGGGTGGTGGGGTTTAGAGGTAAGTTAATGGGAAGGTAGGTCAGGTGACAAACCGGTACAAAAGGGGGAAACTAGGAGAAGTTAGGCAGTAGGCCGATGGGTGCCGACAAGAAAAGACCAAGTAGGCCGAGGTAGGCTGAGAAGTAAAGACCGAGTAAGCCAGAGTGAGCCAAACTGAAAAGACCAAACAGACAGAAAGACGACACTTCCCTGGTGGCATAGGGCTCCCTGGAGGCGCAGAATCCACAGCGACACAGATCCATGGAGAGAAAGCCCATCCATAGCCTGCAGCCCAAGGGAAAGTAAGGCCAGAGACCGGACCAGTACCACCGGGTCCGAGGAGTACGGCAGCACTGACCGATGACAGTTGGGACAGGTTTCCCTTATTGTACCCGGATAGTCACATGGGTTGGAAAGAGCCGGTGATCCCTTGCAAGGCAGGGACACTTAAAGCTAGGCTGGGACCAGAGTGTCGGCTCTGAGGGGGACTGCAGCTATACGCCGGCTCCCCAGACAAACCGACGGGAAATGCTGATTCCAAGTCAGGGTTCTTACTACATGGGTTGGAGGCACAGCAACGCTATAGAACCCAGACTTGCTGCCCACACACACAGCGAGAAGTCATACAAAGGGACCGAGTTGCCGCCATACAACTCACAGGGAAGAGCAAATGAGGAACAAGCCGGAAAGGTTACAGAGAGAGTGAGGGGTCTCGGGAAGATAACCTGGCTGCAGATGGTTCAGAGTGTCTGGAGTTACCTGTGTAAAGTGACTGTGTGAACTGTAACGTTGGAACTGTTTGTACTGAAGAACTTGTCAGTAAAACCCGGTGAACCCTGTTTCAGTCTTCTGTGTATAATTCCCTGCAACAGAACTGTTTATGCATATTTTACCCTGTCAGGAGCAGCCCCGACCCGCGGCGGGCTTATCCACCTTGCTGCAGCATCCATCCATCCTCCTGACAGAAGTACACTACAGCGGTGATCCCCTTATTGACCACAACCCGTGGGTGGCGTCACGACAAACAATCCCCTGTAAATATTCCCTTTTACTTGTGGGGCTCGGGACACGGACCGGACCAAGACAGCCGTGACTTCCCCAGCATATACCTCGGTCCGGTACCGAGTACCCCGTCCCAGTGGGCCACATAGTCTGGACGTCTTTACCTGTGAATACCACCAGTTAAAGGTAAAAGAGACTTCTTCAGTGTTTGTGCATTATTCCTCTCTGTCCCCAGCCTTCCTATAGACTGCCTTACTACTTCTTACCCTGGCCTCAAGTTCCACTCCAAGTTGCCCCTTTCCTCTACGCTGCCCCGGAGGCCCAGCTCTACCTGTAGGGAGCTTTACTACCCTTGCCACAATACCATCGCCCTCCGGAGGGCTGCGGCGGCTCTGGTGACCCATCACCAGGTACTACAGGTGGCGTCATGTGACAACAACAAACTCTTATCCCCTGTACATAACCCCTTATCAAAGTGTCACCCAGGCCACGGGCTCAGGCTCTGCCACCCATGACATCCCCATGAAAACACCCACCGAGCCTGATACCCGAGTACCCCAGGGCCAGGGGCTCGACATCTGCTATGATGCACACTTTCTCTTCCACTGGTTTTTGCACATAGCCATTTTCTCATAAGTCTTACCAGACTACAGTTAGAGCGTTACTAAGGTGCCTGTGCTATAAGACTCTTAATAGAACCCCTCAATATAACGTAATTTACCTTGTGTCCACCTTTAGCACATTTGTAAGCAGGCCAGGACTTGTTTAAGTATGCAACCCAAGCCTAGAAATCTGCGAGATGCAGGGCCACAGGCGGAAAAGAGCAGGTAATTCAAAAGTTTATGACTGAGCTATATGCACAGAGCTCTGCACATTTGCAAGGGGCAGGAGCCTTAGCAACCATGGGTTCAGAACCTACTCCTGAAATCGATACCCTGGGATTAGAGGGACGACCTTCACAGCCTTATGTAGCATCCAGGACCTAGTCAGCAATTAATACAAGCTCAAATACCGAGTACAATGCTGGAGGACATTTAAGATTTGCAATCCCGTATGCGTGATATGCCAACCAAGATGGACATGGAGGGGTATATTTCCCAACTTGAATCATTATATAGGGCAGAAATACAAAACCTAAGCTCAGAGGTGTCTCAGGTTGCGGAACGTATCATAACTCTGGAGGCATCTTCGACCGCTTCACAACAAGCCCTCCAGGAGACCTTAGAGCAACATTCGGAGCAGCTAGTGTCAAGCCCCAGGCCCTGGGGTCCTCGGATATCAGGCTCGGAGGGATTTTCACGAGAATGTCATGGGTGGCAGCGCCTGAGCCCGTGACCTGGGAGACGCTTCAATAAGGGTTTGTGAAGAGTTATTGTCACGTGACCCCACCTGTAGTACCTGGTGAGGGATCACAAGCGTCGCCACAGTCCTCCGGAGGGCGATGGTATTGCAGCAAGAATGGCAAAGCTCCCTACAGGTGGAGCTGGTCCTCCTGGGCAGCGTTCCTGTAAGCAAACAGGTTGAATTCTGCAACACAAAGACACGGAGGCAAAATCACTCTCCTGGGTACTTTTACTGGAACAGTTCAGGTAAAAAACACAGTTCACAGTACAACACAGTCTGTAAACATAGGCAGCTTGCCTAGGTATTGGCAAGTGAACGGGGTGTTTCCACGTGGCTTTGTTAGATGTCCCTCCTTTACTGCTCTGCCAGGTTGGGGTGAAGTCTGGCTGACCTGAAATCCAGCCTGGCCTCCTGTGCTCTCTCACCTTTGCTGTCATCGGGTAACCCTCTAATGGCTGGCCGCTATCTCTCGTCACGTGGTGCCTGGCTCCCTTAATGTTGACTACGCTGGTGCCCGGGAGACTTGAAGACTCCACAATAATCCGGATTCTCTGCTGTGCTTGTAGCTCTCCAGCAGTCTGCGGGCTCCGGTGCCTGGTAAGCCATCTGGGAGAACCTATCACCGGCTCCTCTGTTCCCAAAACTGCTGCTCTCCTGGAAAGCTCCTTTCCTGTCTCTTCCTCAGACGTTCTCTGCCTCTAACTTCCTCCCGCCCTCACACTGCTTGCCCTGAAATACTCCCCCCGGGGCAGGGTCTCCTAGTAAAGGATTTAACCCTGTAGTCCCCTGAGCTAAGGGTGTGTGTGGATGCGAGGATTAAGCCACATATTAACCTCTGAATTCACTTACCACAGGGATACCACACACGTTGGTCGGGGTGCAGTACCCCTTAGTGGCGCTCCGACCAGTGGGGCGCCACACTAGCCTACTTTTTTACTTGATGGAGGACTCCGGAAACAGAGACGGCAGGCAAAACATGCGGGTCCATGGTCTCCAGGAAGCAATTGGACCTGCAGACCTGGCACCCACCCACCAGAGCCTGTTCAACTCGCTTTTAGACAGGCCTCCAGATACGGTTAAAATTTTTGATAGGGCACACTGTGCGCTCTGTCCAAAACTCAATAATGTCAACAACCTTAGAGATGTGATCTGCAGACTACATCAGTACCATTTGAAAGATGAGATCATGAGACGGCCCGCCTGAAGGATCCTATCGACTTTGATGGGGCGGAAATACATTGTTGGAAGACCTGTCCAGAGCTACCTTGGCTAAACGCCGCACACTCCGTCCTTTGTTGGATATACTATGGGAAAGAAATATTCCGTATTCCTGGGGCTTTCCCTTCCAGCTCCAGATCAGGAATCAGCAGGGGCTCTTCCTTTTGCGAGATCTGAAGGACCTATCCGCCTTCACCAGTGGACTGGGACTGCTGGACATAGAGCTCCCTGATTGGCTACAAAACCCACATGATGGAGGGACACGGATGCGCCCATGTCTGCCGCAGAGGTCACGTCGCAGAGGTCACTAGAGAGGGTTTGGTTGAGCAGTGATTATACTCCAGACCATGGCTCTACCTGATTGCTGATCCGGGAGGGGAATTTCTATTTCTATTTTTATTGTGATATGTGTTAATGATGTTATTACTGGAAGATTTAGGATGTTAATTAACCCCATATCTGACCCGGCTACTATTAGTTTTGCAGTTCTTTAAATACTAGTTCTGTCGGGGTCCCTACCCAGTGGGAGGCTTTGAAATGTGTCTTACGGGGGGTTCTCATTAGGGAGGGGGCTAGGTTGAAGAAAGAAAAGTCTGCATTGATTGCTGGATTGCTGTCCCAAATTCAAACATTAGTGAAAAACCATAAGAGGGAACCCAGACCTTAAACACTACTAACATTGAATTTGAGGCGAGATAAACTATGGAAGCTATTGTATCAAACCTATGCTATTTATAGGGAACGTACCTCCTTTCATGTATGAATTTTCGGATAAATGTAGGGGACCTCTCGTTTACACCCTAGACCCTGCACACAGTTCATTCTGTCAGTCCAAGACCTCGCGAATAAATTGGTACACCACCCAGATGCTATTGCCCATATATTTCAAGAATATTATACGACCCTTTACAACATCCGAGGGGGTTCCGGGGCTAACACCCTGACGGAGACACAAACGGTACTTTCTGACTACATTCACAGGGCGGCCTTGCCCACCCAGGCGGCAACCACAGTGGCAGAAATGGAGAGTCCCTTCTCCCAGGAGGAGGTTTCCCAAGTGGTGACATCCTTCCCTGATAATAAAAGCCCTGGCCCAGACGGGTACACGGCGCGATTCTATCAGACATTCTCAACTCAGTTGCTGCCTTTCATGACCAGGGTGTTCGATGACATCTCTCTGGAGCACCACTTCCCTGGACAGTCGCTGGAAGCGACGATAACGGTTATTACTAAGCCTGGGAAGAACCTTGAGATCTGCTCAAGTTATCGGCCAATTTCGCTGATTAATGCTGATCTTAAATTGTTTTCTAAGATCCTAGGTAACAGACTCTTGCCTTTTCTGCCTCAGCTGATAGATAATAATCAGGTGGGCTTTATACCTCATAGGGAAGCATGGGATAATACGCTTAAGTCGATTTTAATGATTTCCCTTATCCATAAGCGGAAAAGCCCGGCTTGTGTTGTGTCAGTTGATGCAGAGAAGGCATTTCATAGAGTCGATTGGTCTTTCTTGAGAGAGATGCTCAAGCAGATACACCTGGGACCTAGGTTTATTCATAAGATCATGGCCTTGTACACGATTCCATCCGCCAGAGTCCGATGTAACGGGACTCTTTCAGACCCATTTTTCATTCGAAACGGTACTAGGCAGGGGTGCCCTCTCTCGCCTCTCTTGTATGCCCTGGTCATGGAGCACATTGCGGTAGCATTGCGCCTTAACCGGGATGTATGGGGGATTAGAGAGCGCAATAGACACTACAAGCTAGCGACAAACTACTCAGAAAATACAACAAACACATGGAAAAGTGACAAGTACGTATAAAAATGCGAAAAGAAAAGAGCTGGATGAGTAAAAAGAGGAGGAGACACAGATATAGGCATGTCATACCCTTCTAAAATCATGTAAAACAGGGGTCCCCAACCACTGGACAGGGACCGGGCCGCGGGGGTCTGTGTGTCAGTCCGCGCTGTGTGTCAGTCCGTGTGCTGAGCTCTGCAGTGGCTCAGAGCGGTGGATGCTGCCCGCCTCCCGGGGTGATGTCACCGCCCCCGCCCCTGCAGCATTACGTTGTCTCGAGTCTTTTTCTCAACTGTGTGCATAGATGTATGGGAGAAGCTCTCCGCCCATCACAGTACAGGAGCCGGGCCAATCACGGTGCAGCAGCCAGGCTCTGATTGGCTACTGGCTGTTGCACTGTGATTGGCCCGGCTGTAGCACTGTGATGGGACCAGACCTTTTCCCATACATCTATGCACACAGCTGTGGAAGAGAAGAGGCGACGTAATGCCGCAGGTGCAGCGGGGATCGGTGACTGCTGGTATGTGTGTGTGTGTGTTCGAGATGGTGGGGGCTGGAAGAGAATGGTGGGGACTAGAAGAGGAGGATACTGGGGACTGGAAGAGGAGAATCGTGGGGGCTGGAAGAGGAGGATACTGGGAGCAGGAAGAAGAGGATACTGGGGCTGGAAGAAGAGGATACTGGGGCCTGGAAGGAGAGAATACTGGGGGCGAAAGAGGAGGATTCTGGGGGCTGGAAGAGGAGAATGGTGGGGGCTGGAAGAGGAGGATACTGGGGACTGGAAGAGGAGAATGGTGGGGGCTGGAAGAGGAGAATGGTGGGGGCTGAAAGAGGAGAATGGTGGGGGATGAAAGAGGAGAATGGTGGGGGCTGGAAGAGGAGGATGCGGGTTACAAGAGGAGGATGATGGTGCTGCAAGAGGATTATGATGGGGGATATGGTATTAAGGGCTGAAAGGGGATGATGGGAATATTGTGCACTGCAAGGGGATGATGGGGGCTACAAGGGAATTACGTGGATACCATATTGGGGGCTGCAAGTGACTCACCGTGGCCGGGACTCCGGTTTAGACAGGCGATGCTTCCTTCCTCCTTGTCACAGGTGGACCGCGCCTGCCGGTAGTGGGGCCCGGTGTAGTGCAGATCAAAAGTGTTGAAGACGTCTTGTAGGAACAGATTAAAGGGGTTTTTAATTTATTTGTGACGCCACCTATGAGTAGTTCGGTAAGGACTACCGACGCTGCGGAACCTCCGGGGATGGATAGCAGCAAGATGGAACGCTCCCCACAGGCTGAGCGGTGATCCCCGGAGGCTGGAGCTGCTTAAGATGTTGTGCGGCAGCTGCGTTTACCTTGTAGTGCGGACGGACAGTTCATAAGGAAGCACGGACACAGAAAGTCTCTGCAACGGGTCTTTACTGTAACCAGCAGGCAGTACATGGTATACAGATTACAGGTAGTGGACCGGGTGGACTCAGCAGTGATGGTGTCCCTTAGAAATCCGCAGTGTTCCTCCATTCTAACTAAGTGGTTGCCAGTGTCGCCCAAGAATACCAGGTCGGGTACGGGGAGGCTGCTTCAATGCCCTATCCATGATGTACGTTCTGGATGTTTTGGGGAGCCTTGGATCCCTCAGTGGGTACACCGCTGGTTAGACGACTGGAAGTTGGCTGGTGGTGGGGTGCTCCTCTAAAGCTGCTCCTCCACGCTTTCTGGTTCGCGTAGCAGAGGTGAACTGCTGCCAGCTTCGGTACCAGTGAACTGGCTGTGAGTTGTGGGCACGGGAGTCTTTTGGGAACCCGTGTGAATAATGCCCAATCCCGGTTGGTAAGGCCTCAGGTGCTGACACCCGACCGGTGACGGCCCGGGGGCTGCACGGGGTGCGGAGCCCCCGCTCCTCTCCAAGTTCAAGTCCTCAGACCTTGTTCTAGGCTCTGTTCTAGCCTCTGTTCTAGACTATTGTGTTGTGTTCTCCTACACACTACCCTAGCACTCGGCCCACCAGGACCTATGATTGGCCCGCTGTTCTAGGTGATGCATGCAGGGTTGGATTTCTAAATTAACCAGGTCACTGCTGTGTCAGAGAATATTGCGGCTGCATTTATGGCTGCAATACCCTCTTGTGACGCACTCGTTGCGGGGCGCCACACTCCCCCTTGGTTGAATACGCTTGTCCCCAAGCGTCACACTACCCACATTACAGAAATTTTTGTATTTTATAACAGGTAATACACTTTTATTAATGACAAGTCATTATATGGCATAAAAGTGAAGAGGTAAATAAACAGGTTAACACATTGCGCAGACCCGGCGGGCGGTCTGCTGTCCTTAGACAAAAGTTCAGGCTGTAGCCGCCAAGTCGCGGTGTTATTTGCACACAGGAAGAAGTCTTTTAGCGAAAAGTTCAAACAACAAGTCACTTATGGAGGGCAATGTTCCGGACTCGTATAGCGAACCACCCGTCACAGCATACATGTCGCTCATAGGTTACAATGTCCCCTCTATACAAGTCTTGGTTTGGATGCCCTCGCGGTAGGTGCGATTCC
Source organism: Allobates femoralis (assembly GCA_033576535.1). Taxonomy (NCBI): domain Eukaryota; kingdom Metazoa; phylum Chordata; class Amphibia; order Anura; family Aromobatidae; genus Allobates; species Allobates femoralis. Next base: position 699,089,036 of record JARQOC010000002.1, on the reverse strand, counting down.
ACATCACGACGCCCCACAAACACTTCGGTACTCACACCTTCCTCCCTTACGAATCCCCACCCGATGGATAAGTTGAAGGTGCTTACCCGCCCGGTTTTACAGAATTGTTCAGGCAATGGAGATTGGCGGCGGGCTTCGGCGCGAGCCTGCATGTTGGCTTGCAATCGAGTGTGCCACTCCTCCCTTCGGATACGACGTACCTCTTCGTCGGAGTGGTGCGGCGTGTGGATACAGTCACTACGGCGTGATGGTTGTTGAACCGCTTGAGTTTGGTGGGCAGTCTGTAGAAAAGCCCGGTCCAACGGAACCGGAGAAGATGTGGTTGCGGCGGCACCCGACCAGTGCACCCGAGCTGATCACCCGGCAGAAGGATTCTTTGTGTCTCCCCAGGCGAACCCGGTGTAGAGGTCCTCAGCTGGGCTGTAGATCTCGTCGTCATCCTCCTCGACCTCTCCTTCGATGACTACGTGGGCTGCTCGGCTGACGAAGACAATGGAACGGAATCCTCTGTGTCGGTGGGTGGCTGTGCTGCGAAGTTCTCCTCAGGGTCGTTGTGCAGGACTTCCAGGCTGCCTGCCTCTTCTTCTGTAGCAGCGGGAAGTGGTGTTTCGATCCCGGTCACCAGGTAGGCCTCGGTATTTGCAGAGGAGGCCTCTGGTTCAGGGGAGAAACAGGCGACAGTCTCAGTAGTGTGGAAACTAGTCGCGGGTTCCGCAGGTGGAACCAGGTATGTGTCGGCTTCTTCTGTGGAGCGTATTGGAAGCTCCGGCTCTGGAACGGGGTCGGCTGCGGTTTCAACCGCTGGAACGGGTCGAGCCGTGGCCCTCACAGGAATGATACAGTCTATGGGCTCCGGTGACGAAGCAGGACAGGTGGTGGGCAACGGTGAGGCGGTTGAGAAGCTGGCGATGTCGTCTGGGCCTGGAGAAGCTGTACCCGGTCGGCTCTGCTGCATCGCATGATGGAGTCTCCTGCTTAGGGTCGCACTCCAGCTGCGAATCGTCCATTCTACAGTCTCAAGTAACCGCACCCGGAGGTCTTGTAGAGCCTCTAGCCAGAAGTCGGGGCTGCCGTCTATGGTAGGGGCAGGACCCGGACCCGGTTGGCCTATGGCTGCTCTGGCCTCCGCCTCGACCTCCCGCATCAGGTCTTGGAGTCTCATGCTGGCCATTCTCTTCTTCGGAGGGAAACCACACCCGTTCAACCGGTAAGCGTTCTGGTAGAGCTGGTGAAGAAGGTCTGTGACACTCCCATTTCCTCTGGGTTTTTGTAGTCCAATCGTCTTTGGGGTCCGCCCCCATGGTTGATTCGAGCAATCAGGGCGGACAAAGAGTTTGGCGCCTTTTGTCTTTAGCCCTCCCACGATGAGGGGGGGGTTGACTCACTCCTGGGATTGCACGTGGCGGATTCCTGTGGCGGGAACGCCATCTTGGACGCCATCTTGGCCCACGGTGAAAAGGCGGGAAAGTTCATTTAGGGACGAACAAAGTCCAAATTGTAGACAATAAAGTCATTTTTAAGCACATTATACCCGTTGGGTAACGGGCCTGCTCGTATCCTGTTCGTGACGCCATTTTCTGACTCACCGTGGCTGGGACTCCGGTTTAGACAGGCGATGCTTCCTTCCTCCTTGTTACAGGTGGACCGCGCCTGCCGGTAGTGGGGCCCGGTGTAGTGCAGATCAAAAGTGTTGAAGACGTCTTGTAGGAACAGATTAAAGGGGTTTTTAATTTATTTGTGACGCCACCTATGAGTAGTTCGGTAAGGACTACCGACGCTGCGGAACCTCCGGGGGATGGATAGCAGCAAGATGGAACGCTCCCCACAGGCTGAGCGGTGATCCCCGGAGGCTGGAGCTGCTTAAGATGTTGTGCGGCAGCTGCGGTTACCTTGTAGTGCGGACGGACAGTTCATAAGGAAGCACGGACACAGAAAGTCTCTGCAACGGGTCTTTACTGTAACCAGCAGGCAGTACATGGTATACAGATTACAGGTAGTGGACCGGGTGGACTCAGCAGTGATGGTGTCCCTTAGAAATCCGCAGTGTTCCTCCATTCTAACTAAGTGGTTGCCAGTGTCGCCCAGGAATACCAGGTCGGGTACGGGGAGGCTGCTTCAATGCCCTATCCATGATGTACGTTCTGCATGTTTTGGGGAGCCTTGGATCCCTCAGTGGGTACACCGCTGGTTAGACGACTGGAAGTTGGCTGGTGGTGGGGTGCTCCTCTAAAGCTGCTCCTCCACGCTTTCTGGTTCGCGTAGCAGAGGTGAACTGCTGCCAGCTTCGGTACCAGTGAACCGGCTGTGAGTTGTGGGCACGGGAGTCTTTTGGGAACCCGTGTGAATAATGCCCAATCCCGGTTGGTAAGGCCTCAGGTGCTGACACCCGACCGGTGACGGCCCGGGGGCTGCACGGGGTGCGGAGCCCCCGCTCCTCTCCAAGTTCAAGTCCTCAGACCTTGTTCTAGCCTCTGTTCTAGACTATTGTGTTGTGTTCTCCTACACACTACCCTAGCACTCCGCCCACCAGGACCTATGATTGGCCCTCTGTTCTAGGTGAGGCATGCAGGGTTGGATTTCTAAATTAACCAGGTCACTGCTGTGTCAGAGAATATTGCGGCTGCATTTATGGCTGCAATACCCTCTTGTGACGCACTCGTTGCGGGGCGCCACACAAGGGGATCGAAAAATAAGACATCCCCTGAAAATAGTACATAACGCATCTTTCGGGGAAGCAGGGTGCTAAACTCCACCCCTTATCCATGGTCACGCCCCATGTGACCAAAGCCCTTTACACCCCGCTGGGCCACGGAAATATGGCCTTGCATGAAGCTGGTCCCCAGTGCAAAAAAGGTTGGGGACCACTGATGTAAAACACAGCAAGGGTACTCCAACAAGAGTCTCCATTCTTTCCAAAAATTTGGGCACAGGCACAACTTAAGTGGCATCAATTGCCCCACAGTTGCAAACTTAAAATGGTTACTTTAACCATTTTAACCAAGAGGCCAAAAAATCAATAGTTTGAGTACTTCATGCATGAACCGTCACATGGATATGAAGCAAAAGTCACAGTGGGAAGCTCACTGTGCTACAATGCGGCCTAGCGGGCCAGGCCAACCACTGTTTGCCCCATCAAGTGCATCCGCTGCCTCTTCATCCTCTGTGATTGTGGGGACAGCAGTCACACATGCTTTTGGACGCAGACCTTCCACCTCTTTATCCGCAACAGCCAGTGTGATTGGCAGCTCATCAGTTCTTTTGGAAGTGAAACACCTGCTGGTGTTGAGCGCTGTCAGACATCGAGAGCACCACCTCGGATGAAGGCAACATAATATCTCCGCCTGCACCTTCCCCACAGACCAGCAGTTTGCCGGGGACACCCTACTCAACCATGTCTCAGCACAGCAGCCTGCCCTCAGTCCCTCAGATGTGGACAAGTAAAAGACCATTTCCTCCTAGCCATGACGAAGCGAAGAGGTTGAATTTCACCATCTGCAAGCTGTTGGCTACAGAAATGCTGCCTTTCCGTCTGGTGGACACAGAGGATTTTAGAGACCTTATGGCCATCGCAGTGCCCCAGTACCAGATGCACAGTCGCCACTACTTCTCAAAGAAAGCTGTGCCTGCGCTACACCACCATGTCGCACACAACATCACTGCTTGACACTCTGTGTGTGACAAGGTACATTTCACCACAGACACTTGGACGAGTAAGCATGGACAGGGTCGTTACATGTCGGTGACTGGGCACTGGGTAACTATGGTGAGATCAGGAGAAGGGGCTGCTGTCTAAGTCTTTCCGTCCTCACGAGTTGTGCATCAATCCTCTGTAGTAGAAGTTCCTCCACTGCTTCTGCCTCCTCAACCTCGTCTCGGTCCTCCACCTTCACCCAAAGCCTGTTTGGTAATGCCACCCGCGTTCTAACTGCGCAGAAGGAATCCTACACACCTTACTATGCTGGCAACAGGGCCCAACGGTATCAGGCGGTGTTTACGTTGAAATGTCAGGGAAATATGAGTCACACAGATGAGAAGTTGTGGTCAGCTGTGCAGACCGAGTTTCTTCAATGGTTGTCTCCACTGAACCTGCAGCAAGGAAAGGCCGTGTGCGACAATGCTGCAATGCTGGGTGCAGCCCTTCACCGAGGCAATGTGTGGCTCATGTCTTGAACCTGGTTGTCCAGCAATTTTTAACCTTCTATCCCGGCCCAGATGGTCTTCAGCAGAGGGCACGTTTGCTGTGTGCTCACTTCCGCCATTCGCATCCTGTAGCTCAACAACTTGCATCGCTACAGAAGTTGTTCGGCCTGCCAGTTCACCGGTTGAATTGCAATGTGCCGACACGATGGAATTCAACTCTGCACATGTTGCTGCAACTGTGGCAGCACCGACGAGCCCTGGTGCAATACGTTATGACGTATAGCCTGGGCCAACGAGATCCAGAGGTGGGGCAAATCACGCTGCTGGAGTGGTCTCAGATCAAGAACATATGCACCCTTCTGCACAGTTTTGAAATGGTGACGAAGATGTTTAGTGCTGACGATGCCATTATCAGCATGACTATTCCGGTCATTTACATGCTGCAGCACACTTAAAACAGTATTCGGAGACAGGTGTTGGGACAAGAGGAGGGGGAGGAAGTACAGGAGGAGTCGTACGCAGAAGGGATAAAGATCTCAAAGTTTCAGATGGTCAGCAGCACCAAGGTGGCAGGAATGGGAGGGTGCATCGTAGCAACCAAACTGTTGAGGAAGGTGCAGGAGCCGAAGAACAAATGGAGGACGAACTGGCGATGGCATGGAAGACTCATCAGATGAGGGAGACCTTGATCACATTTCTGTTGTGCGAGATTGGGGGGAGAGGGCAGAGGAAGGAAGTGTCGAGCCCACTGGGACGGAGTACTCGGTACCGGACCGGGTCTGCTACTGGGGAAGTCACGGGTTGTCCTGGTCCGGACCGTGTCCCGGGCCCTGGCAATAGTAAGGGGATATTTACAGGGGATAATGTCAGTCGTGACGCCACCCACAGTGTGTGGCCAGTAATAGGGCCACCGCTGCCGCAGAACCTCCGGGGATGATGTAATGGCAGCAAGCATGGAATAGTTCTCCGTGGGCAGAACTGGGTTCCCCGGGGCAGTGATGATAAAGTCTATTGTGTAGGGTATGGTGCAGGATTGTGCCGGGTGCAATGCACTTACTGTCCAGATGCTGCAGGAATCTTCCTTCAGTGTTGGAGCTGACAAGCTGTGGCTCTCCAGGCGGGGATCTTCAACAGACCTGTGTAGAGGGAGTCATATGCAGGCAAAACATGCGAAGGAGTCAGATTCAGGGTTCACCGTGTTTACTTCTCAAAGTTCTTTCTCAGTTACAGTTACAGTACAGTTCACAGGTTACACTCTTTACACGGGCACACTCTCCCATCCGGGTTCCTTTACTCCCTGCAGCCAGGCTACTCCTTCTATGACCCCTCACTCTGTCTCTCTGTCCTTTCCAGGCTTTCTGTTCTCTCTCTTGTTCACTTGGTGTGCGTAACTCCGGACAGTATGACGGTGGCTCGGACTCCTGTGAGCCCTCCGGGTTGCCACTGAGCTGCCTGTCCTTTGGGGTAGGGACCCTAACGTGTAGCTGAGGTCCCCCCTCGGTTGTCTGGGGATGCCAGGTAAATCTGCGGTCCCCTCTAGAGCTGACACTCTACTCTAGCCTAGCCTCCAATAGTCCTCAGTGGAGAGGCTCTACCAGGCTCTCTCTAACTGTGTCTTCGGGTTCAATAGGAGAGCAATTCCGCCTGCAGTCTGCCGTCTCAGGCATGGTTCTAGGGCCCGGTATCACCGTCCCTCTCTTCCCTCACACTCCTGGGGTGCTGGCTCCGGATAGGCTTTCTCTCTGTGGCTCGCACTGGCTCTTCCAGATTCTGCGCTCCTTACACCCCACTCTTCCAGGACATGTGCTTCTGTCTTTGCTGCTCAGCCTACACCGGCCTACTGACTCCTTTCTCCTCCCCCTGCTCAATATCTACCCTCTGTCACCTGACTTGCGTGTTGGCCCACCCACTGTCTCTAAACCCACCACCCCTTGCCTGCCTAGAATTCCCAGGCTCCGGGTTGGGTGCTGCTTTCTACTGCTACGTGGGTTGTGTGGGCAGTGAGGGTGTTGGTGTTCAACTGTCGTTCCTACCTGCCTGGCTGCAGTTCCCTTTGTGGCCTCCTGAATGCAGGGGCACCACAGAAGCATGATTCTTACCTCGCCGCCACCAACACAACAAGGACTTGGGCCTCCTGGATGCGCAAGACACATGAGTGCCTTCTTGCTGCACTACCTGCAACATGACCCTCAGATTGTCAGAATTCAAAGTAATGGCGACTACTGGGTTGCCACACTCTTAGATCCCCGGTACAAGAGTAAATTTGGCTAAATAATTCCTGCCATAGAAAGGGATTCACGCATGCAGGAGTATCAGCAGAAGCTGTTACAGAATCTTAGATCTTCTTTTCCACAAATCAACAGTGGTGCACATTGTGAATCTCACAGTTCTAACTTGCCAACCGTGGGACTGTCGAGTAAAAGTAACACCGTATCTGGTGGTAACAGCAATTTTGTGGAATAGTTTCACCAATTTTTTAGACCATCCTTTGCAAGGCCAAAGGAGACAAGGAGTCTGACACATAGTCAACGTCTAGAAAGGATGGTACAGGATTATCTCCAAGTGAACATCGATGCCATGACTGTGGAACTGGACCCTTGCTCATATTGGGCTTCATATCTGGAAAAATGGCCTGAGCTAGCCACTCACACCATGGAGATCTTGTTGTGCCCCGCAGCCAGCGTTCTCTCTGAACGTGTCTTCAGTGCTGCTGGTAGCGTGCTGACAGATAAGCGCACACGGCTGTGTCCAGTGACAATGTAGACAGACTAATGTATATCAAGATGAACAAGTCATGCATCCGCAAGGACTTTTCTACCCCTGCGTCCTCCTGAGTTGGCTCATCCTTTACGATCTCAAAAAAGGCCCAGGCTAGGCAAGTCTTAGAGCCCATGTGACCTGAAGAAGAGCCACCACGACTTCTGCTCAGAAGCAGAGTTGTGGTTGAGGATGCAGTTGTTGACGTGCTTCCAGTACTCTTTCTCTGTCCAGGAAGGCACAACCTAACCTCGTCATCACTAGTATCCTCTTCCACCTCCTCTGCTGCCCTCATCGACTGGCTCGCTGTGGGTTGACAGTAAGTGGGATCTCCAACCTCATCACCACCCTGTGTGCTCGCACACCCGTCGTCCTCGGAGCCAACCTATTCCTGCCCTGACCGAAAAATCAAAATGTCGTTCTAATCAGGTATCGGAGTCTCATCAGCATCTTCCTCATTGTCTCCACCAACAGGACTTACAGTTTGGGAATGAGGGTCTACATTATGCTTGCTCAGACCCTTCTTCATCTGGGCCTTGATCCGACTCACAAAGCTTCTGGGCATCAGTGCAGATCATTTCCTCATCTGGACTCACAGAAGCTTTGGAGCAGACCTCTGATTCCCAGGCTATAGTATGAGTGAACAGCTCTGCATACTCAACCATCTGTCTTAGGCTGAGGTCACAGTTTTTTTAGTGCCTTTTAAAAACGCATGCTTTTTTACATGCGTTTTTCATGTCAGCATGAGTTTTTTAAGGTCTCTGATGGCTCCCTGCGTTTTTGGCTGCGTTTTTGAATCTGCACCTAAAAATAGTGCTTGTAGTATTTTTTGAGCGTTTTGAAAAACGCATGCGTTTTTGTAGAAAACGCATGCGTTTTTATAACATGGGTTCCTATGGGAAACGCATGCAAAAACGCATGTACAATTAGTACCTTTTAGTGCCATTCAAAAACGCATGCGTTTCCCATAGGATCCCATGTTAAAAAAACGCATGCGTTTCCGGAAACGCATGCGTTTTTTTAACATGGGCTCCTATGGGAAACGCATGCGTTTTTGAATGGCACTAATTGTACATGCGTTTTTGCATGCATTTTCCATAAGACCCCTTATTAAAAAACGCATGCGTTTTTGGATATGCTCCAAAAACGCATGGGACAGTCACACATGCTTTTTGGCTATTAGGGCATGCGTTTTTTAACATGGGGGCCTATGGGTGCGTTTTTTACATGCGTTTTTGAAAACGCAGGTCTCCAAAAATGCATGTGAAAAATGGTACTGTGACCACAGCCTTACCCCATACTCAGACGCTGGAGAATTGGGAGCTGTGAGGAAGCAAGTGAGATTGGGGTGATACCTCTGAGGACTGGTGTATTTATGATGTTGAAGTTGAGGTGGAGGAGAGCCCACTTGCTGAAGCACTTGCTATCCATTCAAGCGCCTGCTCTTTTTGTGCCTCATCTACAATTGGTAGCGATCGTCGTGTGACTCGTGTCCGTACGAAAGGGATCATATCAGATTGTCCACGGAAAGTAGACATCTTACTTTGGCTGGAAGATGGTTTTTCTTCAGCAGATGTTACTGTTGCTTTACCACCTACCCCACGGACACAAACTTTTTTCCCTTTCCACCACGCCTATTCCCCTTTTGCCACTCATTTTGTATGTGAACAAATTGGCAACTCTGCAGTTGTTGGCAAAAAAATATTCGGATGGAAATCGATCATAGCTGACTGGCCAAACAGTGCTACTAAGCCCAAACTATTACCTGGGCTAGGTGCATTGAAAAATTAGTCTGAACTAGATAGGTGGTGTAGTGTGTTTCACAAGTGGACTGCAACACTATCTAAATGACGCTGCTACTTGGCCCAAACTATAACCTGTGCTAGGTGCAGTTAAAAATGAGTCTGAACTAGACAGGCGGTGTAGTGTGTTTCACAAGTGTGCTACACACCACTGTCTAAATGACGCTGCTACTAGGCCCAAACTATTGCCTGGACTAGCTGCAGTAAAAAATTGGCTACTGAAGACAGGTGGTGTAGCTTGCTCCACAGCAGTGCTACACTACCTGCCCTAAAGGATTGCCTGAGCTAGATTTGGCCAGATGCTGTGAAAAACACTTGCACAGCACTGGCACACACCTGCCCGGCAAAAACTGCTAGGAACTGCTCTAACCTAGCCCTCAAAAGGGCTGATATTATAACTAGTCCCTACTTCTATGAAGTAGTTCTGAAAAGGGCTGAGATTCTAACTAGTCCCTACTCCCTAAACCTATCTGTCTATCTAATTTGAGATTCGCTCACTATCTGTCTAAGTCACACTTTATAGCGCCCACAGCAGCAGTAGCGCTGCCTGACTGACACACAACTGCAGCACTGAGGAAATGGTGGCGATGGGGAAAATGGCTGGGTCTTATAGGGCAAGGACATGTGACATTCACAGTCAATGACACATGCCCTTGCTTGTGTGCAAAAAATGCACTTTGCTGTGTGTGCCATTGGCTGACAGCCTGCACCACCCCACTGTATATGCAGTTAGGAGAAAAAAAAATGGAGATCGGCATTATTTCTGCCCCCGCACACTATACACTGAAACTGGATATTAACATTCATTAACAGTATTAGGGTTAAGCTTTTGGTGATCGAAGCGTTATCAAACATAACCTCGAACTGCCGAATTTGAAGCAAATTGTTTGCATTCGTCGAATGACTCGAACACCACCCAAAACAGCTTCAAACATTTCGAATCGAACATCGCTCATCTCCAGTGACCAGCGCTGCTATGAGACCTGTGGGGCCAATGGAATGGCAGCCTTGGTGGTATCGCTCCCCACAGGTAGAGCAGGGCCCCAGGGCAGATGAAGACATTAGTGGATTGGGATGGTGACAGTGAAGACGAATGCAGGTCGAGGAAGAAGGAGGCAAACACAGTCGTGCAGTTCTTTACCTATACTTGATGATGAGTCAAGTTCACCCAGCCGGGTGCTGTGCTCCTCCAATGACACCTCTCATGAGCCTTTCCTGGCCTTCTCCCCACGCTGGCTACACTCCTCTCGTGCCCTGCGTCTTTGTACTCAGTGTCCTGAGCCAGCGGCCGCGGACTCTGTCGGGTGACGATCTCCACGTTCACTGAACCTTTATGGCCATCTTTTCAGCGAATGAGCACGGTGCTGGCAACTGTCCATGCTGGCCCAGCCGCCTCCGGTTTACTAGTTAAGGCTTGCAGTCCTTTGGCTAGGTTAGGGGCTGGTCCCCTCTGTGACCTGGTCCCTCTACGCACCTTCAGCCATTCATGGAAGCGGGGCGCCACAAGTGGTTTCCCCACAGTCGTGCCCCCTGGCACCCCTTCCCTTCTCCGCAGGTGTCCTGCCTGCTCTACGTCCAAACTCCAACTCTCTCCTATCTCTAACTCTCTTTGCTAACCCCTCCTCCAGCTAGAAGATGGGGCCCTCCCTCAAAAGGGTCCGCCCGAATCCCCCAGACTGGTTTCAGGGTGGTGTTGTGTGCAATTATGTGTCTTGGAATCACAAACCCTCTCACTTGAGAACAGTGACACCTGTGGAATAGGTGTAGCATCACTGTGGCGACCAGACCGCAGGGATGTCACATTCCTCCTTAGCAAAGCACAGCACGTCCGTGGGCTGCAAAACATGTATAAGGTGTTAAGAGAACATGCAAAATTTTCATGTGCACATCAAACAATCATAAAAACTTCTTTCCTTTATGGGAGGCTCTGGCTTAAACGTTGCATATAAAAAAAGGTACAATATAGAAAAGTAGAAAAGTGCAAAAACCACTAGACTGTTCCCAGTCAGATTTAATTGAGTCCCTAGCTAGGGTGTCTCTCTCTCTCAGAGTTCAGTGCAAGCACCTCAACCCCTGAACACTGTCCCTGGGCGTCGCTACAGGAATGCAGGCCTTTCATTGGACCAAGTGCTTCGGCCACACCAGACAGTTGTTTGGTGGTCAAAGTGTAGAGTGCATAGTGTTCATGATGCATCCCACAGTGCTGGTTTAAAAACCAACAAAAAGCAAATATGAAAAGTGCTAACATTAATTTAGATCACATCACCATCGTTTGATCAAATTGCCCATTTGGAAAAATTCAGAATGAATAGATTTAACTATAACTGCCTAGCCGGCTAACTTGAAACATTATTAACATTAGGGCTAAGAGACCTAGCCAGGTATAAATACTCAAGATTCAACATTTCTATATAACTATTTACATGTTCCTCCTGTTCACTTCTCTAGTTTTGGGTGCTTCCAGGGCAAAATGCTGGCGAATTGGCGGCCTCCCCTGCCTGGGAGGATCTGCATCTGTCTACCGACGTCCCCACTCCAGGGAATACCCCTGCCGAAAATGGCCAACGAGGTGACTACTGATTAGACCCCTCAAAGCTTGGCCTACCTGTCCTCCTGTCGGCTTAGCCAGGGGCAGTTACCTTGTCCAGGTTACATTTCATGTTCTCAACCTGCGTATCTCACAGCCGGGGGTGGTGTACAGTGTGGTGTCACCGCAGCTGGGGCTGCATCTGGTTCAGGCATTGCCGAGCTTGTGGCCGGGAGATCTGCCATCATCTTCCTAACCCTTATAGCGTACCACCCATGGGACTGTAATGCGCTCGTATTCTACTCATTCCCAGGGATGTAAGTCACGATCTGGTGTCCTCTCTTTAGGTGACTTTTCACATCTCGGCGGTTAACAAAAATGTGGCTCACCAAGTGGGGCTCTTTAATGAACCTGTAGCCTTTGTGCACATTGAACTCCAGTACGGAACCCCTCTTGCGCTCAGTGGGTTCTGTTGCTGGGGTTCAGTGGACTTTGCTCTTTTTTTCGCGCTTAGTGCGTAAACCCGTTTCTCCGCCTGGCCGGGACCTCCTTCTCCTCCTTTCGCTGCTGTTGGCATCAAAGGTATTCCTTCCCTGGCATTACTACAGCAGGTCCTCTTGTGCTTCAGCACCGGCACTCAGGAATCCCATCAGGGCACTCCCCTGCAGACCCAGTGGAAGTAAACCATCTACACTACTGCTCCCTCAGCTCTGGGGAAAGTTCCGTTTGCTGCGGGCTGGAGTCTTGCATGCGATATCATCCCACTCTCCCAGTCCATCAACTGGGCCACCCAGCTGGGGTTTCTAGGGGAAGGGGCACCCATGGGACCCACTAGAGCATTTGGATACTGCTGGGCTTACCGTCATGCTGGTCTTAGCGACTTCATCATTGGTCCTCTTCCGGACCTCGCTCCTCATCCTGGAAGCTGGTTGCCGTTCCTCCTTCTCCCGGAGCTCTTTGCGCCACTTGCCCAGGGTGGCCATCTGCACCTCTAGGAGCTGTCGCCCCAGCTCCTCCACCTCCGCCTCCAGGAGGCCTGCCTTCATTGCCGGCAGCAGCTCCTGAGACTCCATATCTGTCCTGGTTCGGCAGATGTGGGGACCTCCCCCCTCGTCCCACCAGCACTTGGTCTCGTACTTCCTCAGCTCAGTTCCTTCTCGCCTGCAGCATAACACAGAGCTTATTGCAGTGATGCTGCTTTGCCGCCCCCTGCGTGATGTCACCGCTTATACCCCTGCTCATGGTCAACATGGAGCAGAGGGGAAAGGGGGTGTGTCAGAGCAGGAGACGCCCCCGCCTCCTGCAGTGACATCACCACTTATGCGCCTGCACCATGTAACCATGGAGCAGGCGGGTATAAGCAGTGACATCACGTAGGGGCGGGCAAAGCGTCATCACTGCAATAAACTCTGTGTTATGCTGCAGGCGAGGAGACATGATTGGCACCAGGGAGGCGGCGGTGGCAGATTAAACATGCAGGGGTGTGAACTGCCTTGCTCTAGCCACAAGCACCTCCTATTTGGCTCCACAATGTAGTTTTCAAGTGTATTATCTCGTGTACAGGTGCTCAAGGCTGGGTACCCTTGCCTGATGCAGCAGACATGCTGCATTCATGCTGTAATTAGATCACCATGTGGTTGGTGACAGGTCCTTTAACAGAGTCCGAACCTGTTTGTGATGCCAAGTGCAATACCCAGCAGGGCCGTGGGGTACTTGGTAACCAGGCCGGTCGGTTCAGTGGGAGGTCATGGTGGCAGTGACCCAGCTTCATGGCCCTGGGCGTGCAGAAAAAAGGGAATTATTTACAGGGGATAAGTTTGTGACGCCACCTGTGGTTAGTCTGGTCAGGGTGACCAGCGCTGCTGTGGGACCTCTGGGGCCAATGGAATGGCAGCCTTAGTGGTATTGCTCCCCACAGGAGGAGCAGGGCCCCAGGCCAGATGAAATATTAGTAGATTGGGATGGTGACAGTGAAGACGAATGCAGGTCGAGGGAGGAGGCCCAGCCACCTCCGGTTTACTAGTTAAGGCTTGCAGTCCGTTGGCTAGGTTAGGGGCCGGTTCCCTCTGCGACCTGGTCCCTCCAAGCACCTTCAGCCAGTGGATGCGGGAATGCCACGCGTGGTTTCCCCACAAGCATGCCCCCTGGAACCCTTCCCTCCTCTGCAGGTGTCCTGCCTGCCCAACATCCAAATTCCCAACTCCTCTCCTCTCTCTGCTAACCCCTCCTCCAGCTAGGAGATGGGGCCCTCCCTCTAAAGGGTCCACCCGAATCCCCCAGCCTGGTTTCAGAGTGACGTTGTGTGCAATTATGTGTCTTGGGATCACGACCCTCTCACCTGAGAATGGTGACACCACACCTCTGGAGTAGGTGTAGCATCACTGTGGCGACCAGACTGCAGGGGTGCCACAAGACCATATGAGATAACGTGATCCTAAGGTGCAGACCAAGACACAGGAAGTGAGACAGCGCTCAGGCTAGAGCCCGACCCTCACACATAGTGGCCGCAGGAGAAGGATACAAAGGACAGAACCTTAGTGCCAAGTCCTCAAGCCTAAAATGTAATGGGTCAGAACAGATTGGTCCATAGACGTTTCCAGGTGGAGTCTCCCCAAGCATCTGAGAGCATAAGGTTTTTCACTGAGACTACTGGCAATCCCCCTACCCACCTCCTCTAAGAGGAGAAGAAATGCGGATATGGAAGTATCTAGGATCATAAGGCTCTACTCTGGCCATAGTGATCAGGACACCGAAAAGAGGGGTAAGTTGGAGTATTTTTAATTGTAAACTCAAAAATAATGTAATAAGCTCATGAAAGATATGCTTTTATTGAAATTTATTGGGTAAAACATCCGATAAAAGGATGAAAATAATACGAAACATGAAACCAAAAAAAAACAGGTCTTTGGTCTGTATAAAATCTTACTATAAAATCTATGTTTATACAGTTAATTCTTTTGGGTTTTGAGACTTACTGGAAAAACATTTCATATCTAAGCTAGCCTATGTATCATGGTCTCTAGACAGATGTCTGATTCTGCATGAAGAGAAACTACAAATCCACGGACATCAACTTACTGACCAATTTCTTTGACCCTATTCTTCTTAGGTTTATTTAGGTCTATATAGTAATTTTATCTGTTAGGTTTTTTTTCACGTTTTTTGTCATGGTGCCAGTCTTTGTTGTATGTTAGGGTGTGTTTTTTGGTTCCATATGTTTCTCATTACGGTATGTCCATTCTTATATTGGATGTTTTAGGAGTTTTTACGTTATATTTGAGTTTACCATAGAGATTAGGGCTCCTGTACCCTCTCCTCTATGCAGGGCCAGCGTTAGGGGGGGGGCAGACTGGGCAGTTGCCTAGGGCCCCCACTCTCTTAGGGGCCCCCAAAGGAGCTGAACTGAAAATAGCAATAAAACAGTGAAAAAAATGTAAAAATACACATATTTGGTATCGCTGCGTTCGTAAGAATCTGAGCTATCAATATATGAAGTAAATTAATCCAATTGGTAAATGGCGTAATGGGAAAAAAATAAAAACGCCAGAATTATGTTTTTTAGGCCACCACGTTGTTACAATAAAATGCAATAAAAGGCGATCAAAATGTTGTATCTGACTCAAAATGGTATCAGTAAAAATGTCAGCTCAGGGCACATAAAGTAAGCCCTCACATATCTATGTATCTTCAAAAATTAAAACATCATGGGTCTCGGAAAATAAAAAAAAAATATTTTTTTTCTTTACAAATTTCTGTTTTTTTTTTTTATGATTGAAATAAAAATGATGTTCAGTATGTTCTTATTCTGACCTAGATAATCAACTTATGAAGTCACTCTTACCATATAACTACGGCCTGTTCCACATCTAAGGTTGGTGTGCGTTTTGCTAAATTTGCCTTTCTAGCCGTTTTTTACCGCTAAAAACGCATTAAAAACGCTAGCGTTTTTTCCCCCATTGATTTCAATGGGAACGCATGTAAAAACGCATGCAAAACACATGTGCGTTTTCAAAAACGCAAAACGCATGCATTTTTGCGAACGCAGCACAAAACGTCTTCCCCGATGTTTTGGGCAGCGTTGGCAAAAACGCATGCGTTTTCTGTTTTTGAAAACGCACATGCGTTTTTACATGCGTTTTTGCATGTGTTTCCATTAAAATCAATGAGAACAAAAACGCATGCGTTTTGATGCGTTTTTGCGGTAAAAACGCATGGAAATGCAAATTGAGCAAAATGCAGCAAAGCGTTAGATGTGAAAGTGGCCTGAGCATTTAGGGCCCACTTTAACCTTTTGCCTAGGGCCCCACTTTGCCTAAAACCGGCCCTGCCTCTATGGGGAGAATAGAATTGGGGCAACGAAATGAGATAGTAACTGCAACAAATTGGACTGTTGAGTTGGGCTGAGTTTTGCTGGGACTCATAGGACCAGTAAGATTGGAAACAACCCAGCGGGAGTTGGAACTATGTAGCACTGAGTATGTTCTATGAAGTTGGAACGTACTGGAAGTTATGTGCCCACTATCGCATGAATAAAGTTGTAACTGATGGACTGTCAAGTAAAGTGTTATTGACTAAAGTGATCTGCTGGTTTCCTTGTCGGTTGGAATCATCATCTCGTCCTGGCCAGCCGAAGTGAGCAGCAACATGTGGCCTACACGACACAAGTCCACACTCCCAACCAGGACCATGACTTGTTGGCACTCATCAGGAGATGAATTGAGTCTTCTTTATTTGATGGTGCAAGTTTTATACGGTGCAGGGAGGACTCGTAGAAGCGCCACATGGGCGTGAAGCGGTTTGCCGTTGTCCGATGCTCCCACTCCCCTCCCTGCACTGTATGTAATCTGCACCGTCAAATAAAGAAAACTCAATTCATCTTCCGGGGAGTGCCACTTTTCTTTCTCCATTGTTGGATGTTCATATGTTTGCTATTGCTGAAGCATGCAACCCTGGAGTGGGCTAACCCTGATAACCGCAGATTGGTTACGGATAGACACAGTAACCACGTCGTTAAAAGTGTCTGTGGTGCCCAACCTTTTCTTTATTGGTGAACGTCCATGTCATGCTGTGGCATCCGAAGTCAATAACATGCCCATGACTGCCACCCCACGTTACTCTACAGAAGGTGTTTAAAATGTACCCACAATTATGAAACCCCTCCTCTGTATACATACACACACAATATGAACACATAAGAGGATGACAACTTTATTGGTTTTCATAGAAATTCACAGACAGTACTGTTCGGACATGTGTGTTTTTATCCTTTATTTCTAAGTAGGAAATGTACACACCGATACGGGACATCCCATGTTACCACGAGTATGGATATGCTTCTCTGCATGTGATTCTACAGATAAGGAAACATTCACAGCTTGGAAAGGTAGAAGAATACCTACGAAATCACAATTTGAAAGGTTTAATGTCTCTCGTGACTTATATATACTGTATATATATATAAATTTCATTGACCACATGGAATACCGCACCCTAAACAGCTGATTATTACTGAATGCAAAACACTTAACATGAGTTCAGATTCCGGCTAAAATGCCGATCTATTGAGCAACAGACAAAGCACACGGCATTATATTGTTTTAGCCGGTTAAGTTATTCACTAATGCAAAAACTAATCTATCTATCTTCTCAATTATTCTTATGTTATTAACAAAAATACTCTAATTAAAAACTACAATTAAATTAAAACTCAGGCCGTCTGCTTGGTGAGGTCGCACACCAATATTTATCTACAGGTACCTGTAAGTTTACAACATTTCTATAAGAAACCATAATACTAGTGCATGTCCCTACACGAAGGACGTAATGAAGAGTTCCCAAGTTTTCCTATCTCCGACATGTGTGTAGACAGATCAGGGAATGGAGACCTCATCGAAGAGTTCCCCATCGGCTCCGACAAGCCTTGAACATGGATGAAAAGCATGAAAATCCATTGAATTGCATTGGGGCTGGTTTACTAAAAATTATAAACAACCCTTTTTTAGTAATGCCCCACCAGCCCACGGGTCGGGCCCATTATTGCAGCACAGGGAAGAAGAAAAAGGGGTTAGGATGCAATACCACACGCGACATACTGGCAAGTGTGGCGCTGGTTTTGAAAAAAGAAAAAGTTGCTATGTTTTTTTTCTCCCAATTTTGTTCAACCACTTAAGGTCTCATTCAGATGTCAGACTTTTAACTCGCACCTATTAGAGACTATGAAGCTGTACCTATGTCTGAATATTCTAGGTCAGTATATCAAGCGTTAAATCTGAACTGCTAATGGGGGAGATCAAAATGTGACGTTTTATTTCCCGAAGAAGAAGCCTCATGCTTTGAAACGCGTAGACTCAAACCAGTGATTTATCCATCATGGTCTCCTCCATTGGCAGCGCAAATTTAAAGGGAACCTGTTAGATCCCCTATGCACCCCGAACCATGAACAGTTCTGGTTATATATCTATAATCACTGCCTGATACTCCCTCTACGTACTAGCACACATAAACCAATCCTTCTAAAGATTGTTTATGAGATGTTAATTAGGACTTTAACTACTCGAGGGGTGCTAGTTCCCCCGACTATTCAGCCCACGTAGCATGTTATTCCGCCATGGTGGGAGTGATACCATGCTTTGCATAGCATCGTCATCCCAATCGCATGGCTGTGTATCCCTCACACTTGAGCGTTTCAGGGTGTATGCATCCCTGGCTTCAGACAGGCTCACCATGCATGATTAGAAGTCACCACGTTTCTGGTCCTCTGTACTATGCCTCTCTGAAGCTGGATACATACACCCGGCCTCAGAGGACTGCACATGACCGGAAGTACGGACAACTCCTGATCTTGTGCGGTGAGCGTCTCTAAAGCCAGGGGTGTATACACCCGGAGACGCTCAAGGGTGAGGGACACTCAACCAAGCGCATGCACGGCTTAATACAACGATAGGGATGATGATTCTATGCAAAGCATGTTATCACGCCCACAGGGACATGATAACATACTATGTGGGCCCAGTAGTTGGGGGGAACTAATGGCCCCCTTGACTAGTCAAAGCCCTAATTAGCATCTCTTAAACGATCCTTAGAAACACTTTCTTGATTTATGTGTGTTAACTAAGTACATGCTGGGACTAGGTAAAGAATTCAGATCTGCACCCAGAACTACTCGTGGTTTTGGGTGCACAGGAGACCTGACAAGTTCCCTTTAACCCTTTCCTTCTTGATATACTGATTTCTACACTGTTGGCCTGCAGCAGCCAATTCGTTCTATAGTTGTGGATATACAACCCCAGCCAGGTAAGCACATTATTCTATTACACTCTCTGACCACCCTGGTTACGCCCTATTGCGCTTGCCTCTCTGCAGTCATATTCTCTGTGTATTATGTTTGAATGAGTGGTCCGAACAAAATTACAAATTACAGAGACATCACTAATTTTGATCAGAATCTAAGATCTGAGTCATCAGTGCAAATCTATGGGTCTGCGGAGGAATAGAACCGCACTCGGATGCCAACTGTGTGCTGTCTGTTTTTCTCGGATTGTTTGATAGAAGCCAAAAAAATCCATCATTTTATTTTTATCCAAGAAAAACTGATGAAAGCCTCAAGGCCCTGTTACACACTACGACATCTTCACCGGTTTGGTGACGTTGCAGCGATGTTGAAACGACATCGTTGCGTGTGAAGTTTACCAACGACCAACGATAAGGTCGTTCATCGTTGGTAAATGACCCGGACCATAAATTTATCGTTGGTCACCCACTGGGCGCCCAGCATCGGCGCATGTGACAGCGGGAGACCGACGATGAACAAGCTCCCAGTGCCGCATAGCAAGCGATGGGAGCTGGTAACCAGGGTAAACAGCAGGTAAGTAAGCAGAGAGCGGCGCTTAGTTACCCACTGTTTACCCTGGTTATCAGCGTTCTCGCTGGTCCTGATCGCTGGTGAGTCTGCCTGTTTGACAGCTCACCAGCAATCAGATCACAATGTCCCAGCGATCCACATCGTTGTTGGGATCCCTGGGACATCGTAGTGTGTGACGGGGCCTTTAGTCTGTATGCACATGTTGAGTATTTGCAGCAGTCTTTTTTGCAGCAAAAATCTGTGGTTTTTTTGTATCCAAGAAGAGAAGAAATCCGGCATTAAGGCTTGACAAAAAACTAATTTAATTCCAAAAAATCATTAAATATCACAAGTAATCCTCCAAATGATTAAACATAAAAACATATGCCGTACCAATGGATTTTATACAGCATATGTTTTTATCTTGAATCCTTTGGAGGATTTACTTGTGATTTTTAATGATTTTTTGGAAATAAATTACATTTTTACGACACCTTGATGCCAGATCTGTTCTCTTCTTGGATCAAGTCTCTGCTTGACAAGTACTGTCTGGTTCCGAGCATGGTTTCCTTGGATGGGTGAGTTGACGATCTGGCGTTTTGTTGTTTAAAAATTAGTGTTGGTAGGAAAAATGCTGCATACAATACGCAAGTTTCGATGTGTTTTGCAGCATTTTGTACGTTTTTTTTTTTTGCATTCATTTGAAAGGGTTAAAAACTATGCTAAAAAAAGCTAAAAAATGAGCAGAAATAACTAAATACTAAACGTGTGCCTTAAATGTGAAAAGCTGAACAAAGTGAAATTGGTGAAAAGCACACAATGGCTGCTGGTATTTCTTTTATTCTAGTCCTTAAATTCAAGATTCTTTTAAGTGCTATGTTCAATTTAGGCACTGGAAATAATAAAAGAGCGGCATGATCCTGGATTGAGTTAAGGTACCTTTACACGCCGCCACTGTGGCTAGCAACAGGTGTCCACCGCACGCGCACGTTTTTAACGGTGGATACCGATCGCTGATGCCGCATATACATGCCGCCATTGCGTTGTCAATTGAAGGTATCTTTGTCCCCCGGAAGTGCCAACAGATCCTGCGGCTTACTTCCTGTGGAATACCTTCCCTGCTTTACACGCCGCTACCACAAAGGAATATGGGTGTACATATTTTGCACCGTAAGTACATAGGCGTGACAGAGTTGTGTATTCCGTGATGCACAAGCGTTGATTGGACAACGCAATAGCGTCATGATTGGCCAGCCTGCGCAGGAAGGCTGGCTAATACATGACGCCATTGCAATTGTGGACTGTGAATGGATAGCTCTTTAAATATGGCGCCCTGTGCAGGGACAGCCAATGGTTACACAGTAGCCCCCACCAATGATCGCTGATGGGTCGTGGTATCCATTATGCCGTGGCACGCTCCTGAGAGTTCACTAGGCGACGCAACATCCATGCCTGTGCCCCGTTGAGACGCCACTACCATGGCAATTGTGCCTTTGTGTTGCCTTCGGTTTTTGAGCACAGCTCAGCAACAGGTATCTGAGACAACTGCAGGAAACCGGGAGGAATTGCCCTATTTACACGCCGCCATTTCGTAGCAATTTCATAGCAACAGGCACAATTATCCCCAGTGCCTGGCAGTTGCTACTTTCAGTGCTGGGGTGTAAAGGGGCCCTAAGACAGGCAGACAAATTACAGACTTTCGGCTCTGCCCACCAAGAACCTTCTGGTTCATTACAACTGATTATTCCTGCAGTTGGACAAAAAAGCTGAAAAGGAGCAAAGAGCTATTCAGTAATTCAGTATTATTAGTATTATATGCGGAGGGCAAGAGGTAAGGCCGGGGAAGGGGGTAAATGAGGAGATTGGGAATCCTGTGAGATGCAGCTTCAGCGAATTAGTGCAGATCGTTAAGATGTTATTTGGCAACCTCTGCTGTACCGCACAGAATGGGCAGCGGTAGTTCTTTTGGAGTCTGTACACCTAAGCTTTCATCCAAGAGGTCAGTATCAATAAATTGGTCCAGGAATATTAATTAGATTAAAAAAAAATAATTGATTAGAATACCAAATCTTAGGGTGCACGTTGTTCCCCCCATTCAGTGGTCCCGTCGCGGCTTAGTCTAACCCCCAACAAAACAAGCTACTTCTGAATGTGCTGATGGGGTCACTTACTCTTACTATAATGATGCAAATAGAGTCACCGTGTGCTCTGTGTGCACCATTTTGGTACCCACTGGAGGTGGACGCCCAGATGTAGTAGGCTGCCCCCAGTAGGCACCAAAAATGATGCACGATAGAGAATAGGGTGACTTCATCTGCACTATTATAGTCAACGACCCCGTCTGCGCATATGTATGAATACCGTTTTGTGGAGGGTTCAAGCATAAGCCCCGACAGGACCACTTAACTGGGGAACAACGTAATGTGAACGTACCCTTATACCCAACACATCACAAAGGAATGTCATTAAAATGAACACTGGAGAACCTCCTATGAGGATCAGGCTGCAATGCAACTTTGGCAACAATATCTGTCATGTGGTCAACGTTCGCCAGGTGTTGCTGCTACATCGCAACGCAAATACGTATGGTCACTTTGCCATCATGTCAGTCATGACTGCGGTAAGTGTAACACCAAAAATCCAACCATGTCGGATTATTTGCAACTTCCTTGTGAGTCGCGGCACGCTCAGTGACCCCATTTACTCAATTGCAGCGACTTGTAGCAAACTTGGGCAACGCGACAGTTGTTGAGGCCAAAGTCACTGTGTAGCCCCATGCGTATGATTGTAATGGGCACAAAGGGTGTCAACAAATACTTATCTGGTATGATTTAGGATCCAGAATACATGTTTTATTAAATGAGAGGATGACAGTAAGCGCTATAATACGTGTCCCATCTCATCCGTAATATGGACTGGGAACTGAACTTTAGAAAACGGAGCTAACATCCATTAGATCCTTTCCAAAAATATCTACTAAAACATGTGATCTCTTCCAGCACGAGTCTTTTTTAACCGTACCAACTTTGAAGCAACTTATTTAGCTTTCCCAGATGGCTCATCTTTGATGAACTGTTGGGCAGAGCTGAATTTCCAGGCCATATTGATTGAGTTTTAAATCTTTGAAAACCCTTTAAAGCAGGGGTGGGCAACTCCAGTCCTCAAGGGCCACAAACAGTTTATGTTTTCAGGATTTCCTTAGCATTTGACAGTTGTAATCATCACCTGTGCAGTCCATTAAATTACCAACTGTCAAATACTAAGAAAATCTTGAAAACCTGCAGTGGGTACGGTCCTCGAGGACTGGTGTTGCCCACCCCTGCTTTAAAGGGAGTCTGTCACCAGGTTTTTGCTAACCCATCTAAGAAAAGTATGATGTAGGGGGCAGAGACCCTGATTCCAGTGATGTGTCACTTACTTGGCTGAATGCTGTAGATTTGATAAAATCCCTGTTTAATCTGCTACAGATCTGCAATCGTGAGTGCTGTATAACTCCACCCACACCACATTGTACACAGAAAACAGCCAATCAGTGGTGGGGCGTGGTTATACAGAGCTCATGAATATGGAGGACTACATGGCAGCAGGTTTACTAGTCCTATAGTGATAATCTCCTGCTAATAAAACTGTGCTTTTATCAAAATTACAGCAAGCAGCCCAGTATGTGACACATCGATAGAATCAGGGTTTCTGCCTACTACAATAAACCTGAAATACATTCCCTTTAAATGTTACATTGGGGCCTCCCAGCTATTTGTCTTTTGTGAAGAGCGTCGGATTATGTGGAACACATCCAATATTCGGCTGAATGAACGTTTTGCTACATTTTTCTATGTCTAAACTACATAAACCAGCTATGGAAGCCCGATCAGCTCACAGGACTATGGAATACTATGGAACATTTATGACCATCTGGAGAACTTTTCTTAGTTTTCCAACAGATAAGATCATGTCTCTGATAATGGGATAGTTGTGCTTATTAACAGGAAGCACAATTCATGTAAAAAAAAATTCATAAAAAGCACCAAAGAACAAAAGATAGATTTTTGTTACCGGACATAAAAAATATGTGTTACTGATATAAAAATACTGTACAGAAGAACACAAACCTACTAAATCAATATCATTCGATGATAAAGATGTAAACCTGGCAGTTTTGAGGTTGCAGTCGTTCCCCCTGTGCGCTAGATTTGGTGCATTTTGCGAAGCGTTAGACACTTGAAGGCCATGTACATCTCCGCACAAAATTTTCTAAATACTGTAGTTAACTTGCTTCCTGAATGCAAATGTATGCCATTTTCTAAATAGTCTTCAATAAAAACGTTATAGTATTTGCAAAATGTTACACATCCCCTCCAGTAACTTGCTCTGAAAGACCTCTGCTTCCCCTCCCTTCTATCAGGGTTAGGAATAGCAGCAGGGACAGCCACACAGATATCAACAGTGTGGATAGTGGAGAAAGGATTTACTGCTTCTGGAAGGGCACTGATATAACAGTAGGAAAACATATATAGAGGAAAAAAGAGGAGGCCTGAGCTAGAGATGACAGCAGCAACCTGAATACACAGAGCTCACATCCAGCCTATATTACTGGGAGAGAAACAGAGCTCCCATCCAGTCTATATTACAGGGAGAGACACTCCCAACAATACAACTGTCTGAATTTGAAAACTGCATATTAGATGGTCTGAAATGATTTAAGGTATGAAAACTGCAGACTGAAACTCAGCTCAATGTTATTAATTTAAAGGTTAGCAGAATTCCAAAGCTGTGCAGCCACGGTATAGAAAGTGCAGCTGTGGCGCCCCTGCGACCAGGAGGCCACATAGGGAACTGCACCCAGGTAAGATAGGAAGACAGTTTACACAACACCCTCACAGACATCCCACATACCACTAGAGGGCACCACCCAACCCGGAGACCGGGAACTCTAGGCGGACAAGGGGTGGTGGGTTTAGAGACAGTGGGTGGGCCAGCAAGTAGGTCAGGTGACAGAGGGCAGATATAGAGAAGGCGAGGAGGAAGGAGTCAGTAGGCCGAGGTAGGCTGAGCAGGAAAGACAAGAAGCACACATCCAGGAGCAGTGGGGTGTAAGGAGCGCAGAATCTGGAGAGCCAGTGCAGCCACAGAGAGAAAGCCCATCCGGAGCCAGCACCCCAGGAGTGTGAGGGAAGAGAGGACCAGTGATACTGGGTCCTGGGAACGCGGCTGAGACGACCGACTGCAGGCGGAGTAGCCTTGCTATGGAATCTGAGTCACGGTTAGAAGGAGCCTGATAGAGCCTAGCATAGCAGGACTATTGGAGGCTAGGCTAGCAGCAGAGTGTCGGCTCTGAAGGGGACTGAAGATCTACCCGGTTTCCCCAGATTAACCGACGGGGAACTCTAGCTCCAAGTTAGAGCTCCTACCTCAAAGGACGGGTAGCTCAGTGGCAACCATGAGGGCCCACAAGGGGTCCGAGCCACCGCCATACCGTCCGGAGACACACACACCAAATGAAAAGAGAGAGAGACTAAAAGCATGGAAAGGACAGAGAAGGAGTGAGGGGTCACAGAGAGGAATAACCTGGCTGCAGAGGGTAAAGAGGAACCTGGAGGGGAGAGTTGTACCCGTGTAAAGACCTGTAACTTGAACTGTGACTGAGCTGTTATGCTGAGAAAGCTGAGAAGTAAACACGATGAACCCTGCCTCTGACTCCCTTGCATGATTTCCTATAGCCTGCATATGATTCCCTCCAACAGGACCGCAGAGGACTACAACCTGCAGAGCCACAGCCTGTCAGCTCTGAACCCTGAAGGAAGAATTCTGCAGCATCAGGACAGTAAGTAAACTGCACTCCTCACAAGTCTGCACACTACACCATAGACTTTATCATCATTGCCCCGGGGAACCCAGTTCTACCCGCGGAGAACTATTCCAACTTCAGCTGCCATAACATCATCCCCAGAGGTTCTGCAGCAGCGGTGGTCCCATTATTGACCACAAGCCGTGGGTGGCGTCACGACAAACTATTCATCCCCTGTAAATATTCCCCTTTTATTTGCCAGGGCCCGGGACACGGTCTGGACCAGCACCTCCGTGATATTCCCCAGTAGCAACCCGGTCCGGTACCGAGTACCCCATCCCAGTTGACTCGACACAGCTACCAGGAAGAAATTAGCTTTATTCTTCCTTGCAGCCTCCGACTTTCAGTAATAGAGGCACTGCACAGTTCCAGTTACTGCTCAGTATACAGTGAGTGCCAGCTGTACCGACACCTTGACACTGACTGACTGCCATTTCTGCATTGATACACTGCATAAATTACTGCCATTAACTTCTAGGAGTGTGGATGCAGCCGACGCTCACTGTATACTGAGCGGTGAAAGAGGCATTGCCGGCGCGGCTTCAATGACTGAACATATAAAAGTTGATCTTCTCTCGGTAGTCTGGCTTTCAGTACGGCGGGTGCACAGCTTTAGACTGCTATTGACCTGCAGATTAACTCCATAACTGAAAGTTAATATCATTTGGAAACATGACAAGTTCCCTTTAAATGGAATCTGTCAGCGGATTTTCGCTATGTCATCTAAAGACAGCATGCTGCAGGGTTTAACACATAGAATTCAGCCATGTGTCTCTTATCACACTGTGTTGTTTACCTGCACTAGTAGCTTATCATTGCTGGACTCCACAACGCTTGCGTGCTCTGCTGCATTGCTTAATCTAAAAACCTTCTTTGTGTCAGAACTCGCTGCACTCCGTAATCTAAGTGATACACCGCTGGATTCAGGACCTGTTTGCCTACATCAAGCTGCTCTCAGATGAGGTAGCAAAAACCTACTGACAGATTCCATTTAGGAAAATTACTAGCATATGTAAAAATAATTTTTCCATGTCAAATGTGTCAAAAGCCTTAAAGTCAACTCTTAATTGGTCACTAATTTTGTGCCTAAAAATGAACCAGTGTAATTTTAAAACCTGGAGCTTTTGTTCAGTCTCTAAACCCATGCCTAGTAGGTCCTGATCTTTTTGGGGGTATACCAATATTACAATTGTCTAAACTGAATTCCTCCAAAAAGAAAGGAGCACCTGTTGTCAAATCTTTAGTGCAATCTCAATAATAAATGTGGACCAAGGTTCTCCCATGACCAGACTACCGAGTGGATAGACCGTCTTCCTCGTCTGTGACATCCATGAAACGTTTCTCGTTAGTACCTATGACTTTTAGCCATTCATTTTTCATCCGTGGACAGAAAGCTATACCGTTCAAGTAAAAAAAAAATGGAAACAGAAGCAAAGTTCTAATTTTTAGGATTTAGGATTCTAAGTCTTGGATTTTACTAGCACTAAAATACTAGTGTGGTTGTACCTGTTCACAATATCTCACATATTTTCAGGCTGCACGCTGACCTTTCTGCCAAAAACAGCAGAGGAACATACCTGCGTAAGGCCCTGGTGGTAGACAGAACAGAGATCAAAGTCTACAGACAAAGCAACACAGACAATGGCGGACCAAAGTCACCGGAAAACTAATGTAATGTACTATTGTGGTGCACGCGCTCATTGTAAGTGCCCCTCTCGTTGAATTCGTAGACGTTCCTTCTCAACCTGTAGACGTTCCTTCTCTATGTGAAGCTTCTCAGACTCGAACTTTAGCAGCTGTAGCCTCTCCTTTTCTAGCTGAAGATGTTCCCTTTCCAGTTTTAATTTTTCAGCTTCTATGTCCAAGGGTTGCAATACAGGTTTTTCCGACGGCACAAAATCATTCTCCATGTTGGCTTTCTCGGCGTGCATGACTTGTAGCCGGAGCTTCTCTCGTTCAATTTGCAAGCGCTCTTTCTCAAGCTGGAGTCTCTCGTGCTCCATGTCTAAGTGCCGCAATCGCTCTCTTTCAATCTGCAGTCTCTCCTTTTCTACTTGCAGTCTCTCGGCTTCGATGCTTAACCGTTGCCTTTCCATCTCCAACTTCTGCTTCTCTAGATTTATAAGTAGGTGGGAATCTTTGTACGGGATTCTGGCCATAGAGCTAAGGGTGCCAAACTCCTCGATTCTGGGAAACTCCTCGGGGAGGTCACTTTCTTCTCTAGAGTCAGGCAATACCGTTGATAACATTTCATCTTCTTCCATTTCGAACTAGGAAAAAGGAAATAGGAAATGCAGCAATTATAATAGACAAATATCATCCAAAACACAACTTCTTTGAACACATCACTTTATTGGCTTTTATGGTGGCAAGCAAAAGTTTGGGCTCCCCTGATCAAAATGACTGTTTTTATAAACAGTTAAGCGAGCTGAAGATAAAATCATCTGTAAAAGGCATAAAGTTAAAGACGACACTTTCCTTTGTATTTTAGGAAAAAAATGTAAAAAAAAAAGTCATCTATTTAAAAATTACAAAAAGGAAAATGGGCCAATACAAAAGTTTGGGCACCCTTGGAGATTGATATGCTCAGATACGTTTGGCCAAAGTTTCTGATCTTAATTAGCTGGATAGGGTTATGGCTGGTTCACTATGAAGTGATGAAAATTTCACAGCTTTATAAAAACCCAGCCTCCTCTAACTTTGTGCCAAAAAACAGCAGCCATGGATTCTTCTAAGCAGCTGCCTAGCACTCTGAAAATGGAAATGGTGGAGGCCCACAAAATAAGAGATGGTAAAGCGTTTTTAAGTTGCCCTTTCCTCAGTTCGGAATGTAATGAAGAAATGTCAGTTAACAGGAACAAATGAATACTAACAACTGAGCCAGAACACAAGGTGAACAGGTCTGTAGAACCGTGTTCACACCACCAAGGATCTATATCACAAAAAAAACAGTATAAAAAAATGTCTAAAATTACTCTGCTATATAAGTAAAAAGCAATTGCAAAACAGTCAATAACAGGGTACTTAGTTAATACGTCTTTTGCAAAAAATGTACAGAAGCCGTTCTACCATGTCACGGTGACCCTTTATCAGAACGGTCCCTAAAGGACCTGTCACACGTGTCAATGTCGTCCGCGATATCGCTCATGCGTCACAAATTATTAATCTTAACCTGAGCGATGTGGAATTATCGCAGGTAAGATGTCACACCGCGTCAATATGACCCAGCGATGCGGTGATGTCGCCATCTTGCGAGCGATTTTATTTAGTCGCTTGTACGTTGTCAAAATAGAAAATACGTCGCTGAGTTTAGTGTCACACGCAGCGATGCACAAGGTCTACTGAGCGATGAGCGACAGGTTTTACGTCTGGCAATGAAACCTGCGATCGGCGATCAGTGACATGTCGCTGGTTGCATTGCTTGGTCACACGCTTCAATGTCGCTCCTGCGTCACTTTTACGTCGCTTAAGCGACTGAAAATCCGTGACGTACGAGCGACATTGACAGCGATATCGACGTGTGTGACATCCCCTTAAAACTAACATATTTAAAACCTGATCTCATGTGAACAGTAACATTGGATAAGGTCAAGATAAGGTCTGAAAGACCAATCAAAATTTCATTGGGAGCTACTAGTAGGATTGCTGGAGAGGCAAATCAGGACGCGTACTACAACAAAAGATCTTCAGGAAGATTTAGCAGATTCTGGAGTTGTGGTATATTATTCTACTGTTCAGAGACACTTGAACAAATATGGCCTTCATGGAAGTGTCATAAGAAGAAAACCTCTCCTGTGTCTTCACCATAAAATTCGGCGTCAAAAGTATACAAAAGAACATGTAAACAAACCTGGAAATATTCTGGAAGCATTCTGGAAATAAGTCCTGTCGACTGATGAGGTTAAAATAGAATTATTTGGCCACAATGAGTGCAGAAAAAAAGGCACAGAATTTCAGGAAAAAAACATCTCACCAATCATTAAGCATGGGGGTGGATCAATCATGCTTTGGGGTTGTGTGGGAACATTTCATGGGTAGAGGAAAGAATTTATTCAATGAAATTTCAACAAATTCTTGATGCAACACAATCTGTAAAAAAACATCTGAAGCTGAAAACGGGATGGCTTCTACATATGGGTAATGATCCTAATCACAAGTCAAAATCCATAATGGACAACCTCAAAAAGCGCAAGCTCTAGGTTTTACAATGGTCTTCACAGCCTCCCATCATTGAAAATCTGTGGCTAGACCTCAAAAGAGCAGAGCATGCAAGACGAGCAAGGAATCTCACAGAACTGGAAGACTTTTCCAAGGAAGAAGGGATGAAAATCCCTCAAGCCAGAATTAAAAGACTGTTGGCTGCTACAAAAATTATTTACAAGCTGTGATACTTGCAAAAGCGGGTGCTACTAGGTACTAACCATGCAGGGTGCCCAAACCTTTGCATCGGACCATTGTCCTTTTTGTAATTTTTAAAATGTAAAAGTTGAAAATACATACTTTTTTTGCCTAAACTACAAAGGAAATCTTTAACAGTCTGACCTTTAGAGATAATTCTATTCTCAGCTTGCTTAACTGTACACAACAACATTAATTTTGACAAGGGGTGCCCAAACATTTGCACGCCACTGTATATGGTGTTCTATTAGCCTTATGATTGCCTTGTTTTCCACCTTCTGGATAGGAAATCATAATCCATATATGCAAATCTACTTGTAAAGGTTCACCTTGAGTCCATGATGCTTTAAAAGAGTTGTTGTGAATCTAAAAATCTATTCCAGCAGCATCAAATGTGATAAAATAACCAGTGCTCATCTCTTAATCCCCCCTGCTGCACCTGTGCGGCCACTCAGGTGACCTTCACGGTCACTGTTTACTTTGCTGCAGTGATCATGTGCCCATGCATCTATATGGCCACTGCAGACAATCACTGGTATCTCAGTTGATGCCTGTATGTATGGTACAGAAATGATGAATGCAGTCATGTGAATATACAGCACATGTACTGCAGCCTACAATAAACAAAGACTGGTAGGGGCTGCCAGATTGAGAGTACTTAAGCATAAAGAGGTTGTGACACAATGCGAGTCATGGATTAATATTCTTAATTTGGCCATATGTGTTGTTCTTTTGGTTGTTATCTCATGTTTGTTAAGTCATTGTTTCTTGTCAGACTTCTCGGAGTCCCATTGTATTGTGGATTAGCTAATTAAATGTATTGTGTATTCCTACATTACTCAAAGGGAAATTATGCAGTCAGATTGAAATGCCAACCAATAAGAGAACAGACTTATCCCACCAATCTTGTAAGAATACAATATACCCTGAGGTGAGGGCTCAGGATATAAAAAGGTCTACTTCAGTCACCAGTTGTTGATATGCTAAAGAATGTCAGCCTAGGAGCTTTGGTTTTGGCTGCCAGGATCACACCAAGTGTTCATACTCTGCATGGCCTCAGTCTAGGAGCTTCGGTTCCTACTAGAGGAGATTGGTTCATATTCTTCAGGATTTTAGCGTCGGATTCTTGGATTTCGCTGGAAGATCAGAGACTACTTAAGCAACCCAGGTCTTTGTTGTGCTCAGTTAGCTTCCTAAGATAGCGGCTATTCCTTTCTCGGTAAATACCCGCCAAAAGCGGGTTGCTGCTGGATTGGGGTAGTTGGCCCTGGAAGCCCCAAAGGCACGTATATTATAATCCCTAGTGATCCAAAAGAAGGGTGAGACTCTGTTGCCTGTTACATTGTGTGTTCTTGCGAAGTATGTGTTATATGCCTTTGGGCCACGTCACACACACAGATAATTGTGCAGATATTGTTCGCAGATCTCTGGTTGCAATGAAATCATGAACATATTGTTCCATTTTGTGGCCGTATACAGATGGAGCAATGTGTCCATGATTTCACTGCAACCAGAGATCTGTGAACAATATCTGCACAGATATCTGTGTGTGTGACGTGGCCCTTAGACTGTTGGGGATACAATAAAGTCTAACCATTGCATGGTTCCCTCACCCTGTATTATCTGAATAGTGTTCTGCCCATGGTTATGGAGTTCAGGCGTTCAGTGGGATGAGACCTGGTCCATGTGGTCTTTCAAAAGGTGGCCGGGCCAGCAGATGAGAGCATCCACTGATCTCAGTGTCTCCACAATTGAGCAGTCTGATAAGAAACAATGGCGCACTTGTAATGAGTCAACAAACAAAGGAACAATATGTCTGGCCAAATTAAGACCATTAACCCATGACATGCATTGAAAAAGGCTGTGTCGTCACAGAGGGGAGTTTTGGTTGCTTTCTTTCCTATTTTCTTACATCCATTGCTTTAGATTTTATTAGATCCCTTAAAGCTGGGGTGGGCAACTCCAGTCCTCAAGGGCCGCAAACAGTGCATGTTTTCAGGATTTCCTTAGCATTGCACAAGGTTTAGGATTTATCACTTCTGCAGGTGATTACATTACCATCTTTGCAATGCTATGGAAATCATGAAAACATGCACTTTGTGGCCCTTGAGGACTGGAGTTTCCCACTCCTGCCATAAAGAATAGTAATCGATATCATAAAAGGTAGAGCGCTCACGGTTCCTCATGCTATTGTTCCTCATGCTATTAGGCAAGGTGCAAATTATCTCTTCATGGAGGAAGTGGATGAACTCTAGCGCCACCTATTGAAAGTAGCAATCCTAAAAGCCAAAATGGGCCATTTAACGAGTCTTTCAATATGATTTAGGATGTATGCCAGAGTAGAACCACGCAGATGCTGCATTTTAGGATGATTTCTCCTTATCTAGTGCAAATGGTGGGATCTGATCTGGCTGTATGAGATCTGACCTGGCCGTGTGAGAGGCTAAGACTGGGGTCTAAGGGAATAGCTATTAGGAAAGATAGAATACGGTTTTATTGGGGCAGGCAAGAAGTCCTATAGCAAAAAAAAAGTGAAGACCTCTTGGGTTTAGAAAGGGTGTCTTAGTGGGGAGGAGAAGCCTGGGGTCACATTAAGATTTTGGAAATATATGGTGGTCTTTAGAGGAGAAAGCCTCTATAGCATGGCATATGATTTATTATCACTTATTTTTTCGTCACTATCAGTCCTTGGAGAATAAACCTCCTGACATTTCTGTACCAAATCACAGACACAGAAAGGAGCATTATGGGACATTGCGGTGTGCATCAGGCCTTACTGTAAGGGTGGCTTCTCAAGCCAATGAGCTACAGACTGTGCTTAGATTGCAAGACCAAGCCCGGGCGCTAGGTCTCCTGACTGAGCTAACTGCCAAGCAAAAGAATACAAGTGGCCAATAAAATATACATAATTTCTCAGTAGGATACTTCACTTTTTCGGAGCTTAAAGTGTAACCACCATTTACATTTTTATGTAATAACAATGTAGAGCAAGTGATTTTCATAAGCTTTCAAATATACTTCAAAAGGAAAATCTGGAAGAAAACCTTTCATAAAACTTCTAGCAGATGTCCCCACTAAGGTGTTTCTAAACCTCACATATAGGAGGGGGGAGCAGCGCCTACACAGCGTGACTGGGTACAGATCAGTGTACATATTAATACGTATTCATTTATATAGCTCTATTGATTCTATAGCACTTTACGTACATCAGTTTAGTTCAGACAATGGACTCCAGGCTGTCAGGATACAGCTGCTGTGATCTCTCTCCATTCACATCTCTGATCCCTGCTAACAGCTAATGGCACTCACACAGCTGCTCGTTGATAACATGGTGCAGGGATGTGAACGCAGGAGATAAGATCACAGCAGCTGTGCTGACAGCCTGGAGTGTCCTTTGCCTGAGGTAAACTGATACATGGTGAAAATTCAGTGTAGTCCCCACCCCCTGCCCTTATATGGTCATATGGCCGTATTCAGGGTGTGGAGCTTGAAGATGGATCTCACTGAGAATGAGCATATGTCTGTTTCAGTCACAGTCAAGTGGGGACATCTTCTGGAAGGTTTATGAATGGCTTTCTACCAGATTTCTCTTATGTTTGAAAGTTTATTAAAATCACTTGCTCTACGTTATTATTAAATAAAAATTTAAATGGCGTTTACACTTTAAAGGGGATGAAACAAATAGTGCAGTCATGGAATATAATAAAAGATTTGGAGACTGTGTATGTCAATCCATCCAGTGATTCCTTCTGTAGCACCATGTTGCATTTCCCTCATTTTTACAGGTTATACATCTCTGGATGGCCATTATTACATTTACCAATACAGAATGATATTTGCTTCTTTTTTTGGCAAATGGAAAAATGAGAAATGAAGAATCACTGCTGTTACTTGATGAATTGATGGAGTTTATTTAATTAACTTTTTGTCTTTCTATGTCCTTCCACTGAGAAACACCACCTGCCAATCAGGTTAGAGTTTTTACACGCTATGACCCCGATTCGTGAAGACTGATGTTCTTTTGTGCAGGTATCGATGAGGGTGAGCAGAAATAAGATGTCTCAAATTCACTAAGAGGCGCACTCCACTTAATAAATTTGGCACATCTTATCAGAAGCATTCACCTCTCTGAGACGTGCCAGAAATGTTAGTCCTGTTAGGGACTGGAGTAAGATTTCTGGTGTAAGAAATGCCACCACTTTTGAAGAATTTGGTAGATAAGCGTAGTTGCACCCTGTCGCACTTCACATCCTCCACAGGGCACCCCCATTTTTTTTAGGTGGGACTGGAGTAGCACTTCTGCTGTAATGCTAACAGCTCTGAAGAATTTGACAGATGAGTATAGTCACACCTCGTCTCACCTCAGCTCCTCCCCAGGTCCATCAACATTGTTGGAGTTGCCGAAACTGGTGTGAAAATGCCAAAAAGTCACAAAAATATTGCGACTTTTCAATGTCTTTTAAGCCAGAACTGAATGTTCAATTGTTGTAAAAGAAACATTAGCCCCATATATTTATTTTCCATTTTTATGTTATATTTGTCTATCATAAATAGTATAAATGTATAATTTCCTATAATGTTATTATCTAATTATGATTTTATTACATTAACTGAGATTGTGATCTCAATCTACTGTGGATATTCTGACTAAGGCACACAGCAGATCTACACTGTAGACCATGGTTTCTAGTTGCAGGCCTCTCTACATATATGGGGTTATATAGGACATAATTTTATCCTACATATATGGGGTTATATAGGACATAATTTTATCCTACATATATGGGGTTATTGGGGTATCATGTTACCCTACTTATAGGGGGTTATATAGGATATCATGTTACCCTACATATAGGGGGTTATATGGGATATCATGTTACCATACATATAGGGGTTATATGGGATATCATGTTACCCTACAAATATGGGGTTATATGGGATATCATATTAGTATGTAAAATGGGAGATCTAGTGCTTACTGTAATTTTATGACCCACTAGGATTTAAAAACCAAACAATTAATTAAAAAATTTACATTTTATTTTCAGCAATTCTAAAATCAATTTTTTATATAATTTTCTTATACAATTTTTTGTATACGTTTTGGTATAAAAACTTCAATTTGTTAAAATTCAATAACAGTTTATAAATAAAATTCTGCAGTGTTTCCTTGATGATTTCAATGGTTTCCTGGGTCTTTGGGATATCATGTTACCCTACATAATGGAGATATATAGGATATGTGTTACCCTACATATATGGGGATATATAGGATATCGTGTTACCCTACATATATGTGGTTATATGGGATATCATGTTACCCTACAAATATGGCATTATATGGAATATCTTATCAACCTATAAATATGGGGTTATATGGGATATCATGGTACCCTACAAATATGGGGTTACTGTATATGGGATATTATGGTACCCTACATATATTGGGTTATATGGGATGTCATGTTACCCTACAGATATGGGGTTGTATGGGATACCATGTTACCCTAGAAATATGGGGTTATATAGGATATCATGTTACCCTACAAATATCCAAAAGGTCTACACAGATTGTCTGGTGACCATTCATGTAACTTTATTTCTTTCCCCCATTTCCTCAAGATGCCTGGACCATCAGTGTAATAAGCCCCTGTACCTTGTGTAACCCCTATCTCAGTGTACATTGTAAGTTCTTTTGAGCAGGGTCACCTTTATTTTTGCTTTATCTATTGTATTGTATTTTTTACATTGATTCTATGCTTATTGTATTGTTTCCTATTATTTACTGTATTCTTTCTCTACTGGAATTACTGTATTATTTTGTGTATTTTCTTACTGTATTATACTGTGTATTTTCATCTATTACCCACTATATTGTAAAGCGCTGCGGAATATGTTGGCGCTATACAAATAAATATTTTTTTTATTATTATTATTATGATTATTATATGGGGTTATATGGGATATCATGCTATCCTACATAAAGGTTATACAGACTAGTTAAGAAAAGGAAAAGAATCTCAGCATACGAAGGCCAAACTATTTTGGTCAAAAATTAAAATATACAAATTACCCACTAACATTAACTTTCAGTTTGGTAATTATATATGATTTTAAGGAGCCCAGCGCATAGAATTACCTCCTACCAATGGCGTACTTTGCACTAATTTAATTGAAACAAGGCACTCTTAATATTTGACGTTATGAAATACGGACAGAGAATCAAGAACACCACAGAAGCCTATACCAAAATACATTTGCAAAGAAGAAGACACCATGACATTATTTTTATTAATTATTTTTATTAATTTTTAAATAATTTTTAAATAATTTTTAAGATATTTTTAATTCTAACTAAACATCCGGTTAACGGTCAAAAATTAAGAGTGCCTTGTTTCAATTAAATAAGTGCAAAGTACGCCATTGGTAGGAGGTAATTGTATGCGCTGGGCTCCTTAAAATCATATATCGTTATAACTATTAATGGGGTGAGAACACGGTAATCCCCCCGCAGCCTTTTAGCAGCAGCGCCCAATTTTGGTAAACCTCAAAGACTAGCTCCGGTGTATAACCTATTATATATTATCAGTTTGGTAATTAAATAGTGGGGGTTGTGGAATGCCATATACCTCCATTGCCACATACTGTGCACTCTATGGCAGAGATATTGGGACACCTCCACAATGCACCTACAGGAGCTTTTCTGACCTCCCATTTTATATCCAAAGACATTAATATGGAGTCAGCCCCACTTTGCAGTTATAACAGCTTCCACTCTTCTGGGAAGGATTTTTATAAGATTTTGGAGGTGTTTGTGGGAATTTTGCTCATTCATATAGAAGAACATTTAAGTGGTCGGACCCTGATGTTGGGGAGAGGCCAGGCTCATAATCTCCATACTACTATATCCTAGAGGTATTGGATGGAGTTGAGGTCTGGGTTCTGTGCAGCAGATCCCCCAACCATACATTCATAGGTCGTGTGCACTGGGCACAGTCATGGGGAACAGAAAAAGGCCTTCCCCAAACTGTTCCTACATAGGTCAATGTTTCAATTGTCCAAAATGTCTTGTATACTGAAGCATTACTTGTCACATCACTTGTCACAGTCAGAGTCAGCTGTCCGACTCAGATGTCATAGTCATATATCAGGTATTAAAGTCAGGTATCAAATAGAGTATTTCGGATGTTTTAACTTTGACATATGACCATGTCCTAAAATGGACACTATACGAGGTTCTGGCCGCCAATTTGACTCATCATTTGTGCATTGGGGTAGGGTCTAAGACCCCTACACCCAGTGGCGTAACTTCAGGCCCATGGGCCCCGGTGCGGAAGCTCCAACGGGGCCCCCAATTATTTCACATCTTAGTCTTTTTCTATAGGCCAAAGGGACTTTTGGGGCCCCCAAGGCTGCAGGGCCCAGGTGCGATCGCAACCCCTGCACCTACAGTAGTTACACCCCTGCCTACACCATAGGTTTGTTGGCCAATGAATGTGCTAAATGCTCCTTAGATACATTTTACTAAACCGAGTGATGGTTCTGGTAGTAAACTTGGACGGTAGGGGCCATTAACAAACTATTGGCCGATCTTCTTGTTGGCTATCATCAGATTTGTTCACAATTTTCACCTAGAATAATAGGTCCAAGGTTAATGTCTTGCTATCATGGTGGACGGCATTGATCTTTCTAACATTACGGTCACATACCTTCTCTTCACATAGGCGTCTGATTATACACATTTCTATTTTGACGGGAGTTGAACTGGATTCCAAAGCAAGGATGTGATATTCTCTTTTTCCAGCTAGGACCCTGTAATGTCAGAAGAGGTCAATAGAATTTTCCTGTCTCCCGGCAGATTTACATAGGTAAGGGTAACAGAATTATTGTGGATGTATGTATTTTCTCTAGTCTTATTCTACAAAATGTACTGATTTGGTTGGTTAAGAATAACCACCATTCTACCGGTATTTTAGGATTGTCATATTATGTATGGAGAGGTTCAATCAACTGATTTTCCTAGTTTTGTGTCATTGAGATGTTAAAAAATCTCTAAGAATTACAAACTTCCATGTCCTTTACTATTTCCCTATGAGCCCAAAAAGCAGAATAGGGTCAGGGGTGTCAGAGCTGTGTTACATTGTATTCTGAAGTCAGGACCGATCTAGCAGTGGAAGACTGATGTAAT
This sequence comes from Allobates femoralis, assembly GCA_033576535.1. Classification (NCBI taxonomy): domain Eukaryota; kingdom Metazoa; phylum Chordata; class Amphibia; order Anura; family Aromobatidae; genus Allobates; species Allobates femoralis. Next base: position 699,051,539 of record JARQOC010000002.1, on the reverse strand, counting down.
GGAGGACTCAACCTGGTCCTATTATAAGAGTATGGTGGAATGGATGGATGGTGTCATGGTAGGAAGTTGGAGGGGAATGGAGAAATGTACAAATTATCTGCAAAATACAATACAGACATGATATAATCAAAACATTTTTTACATTGTTAACCCTTGCAAAATGCTTACTAGGGTGATGGTGGAGTAGGAATTACATCTGGCCTACAGGCGAAAGAGCACAACAGTAAGTTTTAACACTGATAGGGTGCAAATAACTTAAAGGGGTTTTCCACTACTAAGGGGATCCACTTTCTTTTGTCCTAATATACATCTGCTATCTACCCTGCTCCTCTAAGATTATCTCTCTGAGACACGTAAATACCTTTATTAATGTTCTACCTTTGATCCTTCCGGTCTGGAGACCGGAATTAGACCAACAGAGCAAGGCATGTCAGAGGTGTGGGCAGGGCTGCCTCTGCAATTGACAGACGTGTGGGCACGAGTACCCAATTCACACTTCACTCTTGTTTCCACCCTCACCAGTGATGTGCCCTGCTCAGTTGGTCCAATTCTGGTCTCCAGACTGCGAAGATCAGATAATATCGATGTTCTAGCTTTGTTCTTTCCAGGCTGGGGATCGGATTAAAACCAACTGAGCAGGGCACGTCATTGGAGGGGGCTGAAAGAGGAGTGAAGTGTGATCTGGATATGCATGCCCAGACTGCTGTCACTCACAGAGAAGCAGCCCCGACACCACAAGTGATGTGCCCTGCACAGCTGGTCCTAATTCGGTCCCAAGCCCAGAAAGATCAAAGCTAGAACAACAATAAAGGTATTTATGAGCCTCAGAGAGATAAGCCTATGGGTGCAGGGTAGGTAGAAGAAGTATATTTGGAAAGTATAGTTAGGACAAAAGAAAGGGGTCACATTAGCAGAGGAAAACCTCTTTAAAGGGGTCTTCCACTTATAGATGTAAACCTCAAACAATTCCTGTAATATAAAATAACACAGTAAGATGGTACTCACCCTCTCCAGCTCTGGTGCCAGCTTTATGATGCTGCTGTACCCTCTGTGTTTTGGTAACAGCAGTGATATCATGATGACAGCTCTCATCACCACTGCAGCCAATCACTGAGCTCAGCATCTCATGCCATCTACATCAGCAAAGCCACCGAGCTCAGAGACTGAGTGCCGCTGAGATGCGCAGCGTCGATGTGACGTCACATCACCTGATCACATTTATTCACCTGTCCACCCCACATCTAACCTCAGGTCATCAGAATGTGCATGTCTGAGTAAGGGTAAAGTAGTCTGCCATGCCGGACACCACAGGCGGGGCTTTATCCCAGATAAAAATAATAAGATCAGGCATGTTGAAATTTAACATGCCTAATCCTTTTCCCCAACATCTGTTATTAGTGGACAGTCAGGAGACCCCAAACACATTAAATAGTTAACCTAAACTTCACCAAATAATAAAAGCCAGATAACTCTTTTAAATGGGTTTCAAATCTTAGCAAGTATATGCCATTTAACATTGGTAAAGGTCTGACCCTGGGAAGCCCACCAAGCCTGAGAATGAAGGGGACATGATACTGGTGTACATTTACTCCCTTTTCAGCAAACTAATGGGATTGTCTGTAAGTTCTTCTACAGTCAGGTGTTCAGGAAAACCAGTGTGCAGATCAATATTAAAAGAGGACATAACGCTGCTGTGCGTCCTGTGCTCTCTCTCCTGAACCATAGGGGTTTCAGAGTTGTAAAACCCACATTCATAAAAGCATGGTATATCCTATCTTACAAGATGTCAAAACACCTTAAAGGGCTTTTCCAACGAACAAACTTGATTTTAATCAATAGAATAATAATAATTTTCCAAAATTGGATGTGTTTAACAAGAATGTTCCTTTGTTGAGATAATTTTATATATGTGTCCCTGCTATGTACTGTGTAATGGATGTGTCTGACCGTACAGGGACATGGTCTGATTATACCACATCTCCTGTGCTGAGATAATCTTATATATGTGTCCCTGCTATGTACTGTGTAATGGATGTGTCTGACTGTAGAGGGACATGGTCTGATCATACCATATCTCCTGTGCTGAGATAATCTTATATATGTGTCCCAGCTATGTACTGTTAATGGATGTGTCTGACCGTACAGGAACATGGTCTGATCATACCACATCCATTACAAGTACATAGCGTGTACATTATAAGTTATGTCTACCAACAGGGAATGGTGTGATCATCAGACATCCCTTGTAATATCATACATTCCTGCATTACACAGTTCATTAGCAGGGAACATGTATAAGATTATCATCACATCAGGAGATTAAGTATGATCTGACCATGTCCTTTACAGTCAGTACACATCCATTACACAGTACATTGCAGGCAACATATATAAGATTATCTCAGCACAGGAATGATGTGATATGATCAGACCATGTCCTGTATGTCAGACACATCCATTACACAGTACATAGCAGGGACACATATCATAAGATTATCTCAGCACAGAGATGTGGTATGGATCAGACCATGTCCCTGTACGGTCAGACACATCCATTACACAGTACATAGCAGGGACACATATATATGATTATCTCAGCACAGGAGATGTGGTATAATCAGACCATGTCCCTGTATGATCAGACACATCCATTACACAGTACACAGCAGGGACACATATATAAGATTATCTCAGCACAGAGATGTGGTAGGATCAGACCATGTCCCTGTATGGTCAGACACATCCATTTACTACAGTAACTATAACAGTGGGACACATATATAAGATTATCATCAGGCACAAGTGAACATTTTTTTAAACATCCAATTGTGGAAATTATTATTATTCCAAGATCTATTGATAAAATTAACTTTGTTCATAAGAAAACCCCTTTAAGGAGAACCTTTCACCAATGTTCTTCACAGGACATACAATGTAATAGGTGCTGCAAAGACAAATCAACATTTTTTTTTATTGCTTTTCACAATTGCTGAGATATTAGCATCATAGTATTTGGCACTCAAAAAGTAAATTTATTTTGAAGTGCAAGTGGGCATTATCAGGGAGATTTCACTGGGGCGCGTGCTTCTTCCTCCTTCTGATGTTGATCAATCATAAGCAGATAGTAACACACTGGGGAAAGGAGAACAAGCCCCCATAATAGTATGGACCATCAGTTTGCACGCCTCACTGCTGAGTGTGACGTGCTGGAGCACAGCAGACCTGAGTGTGATTACCTGACTGCTTCCAGCCATCATCTCCAGCAGTCGGTGTGGGGGTGTTGGATAGCCATTCTTCAGTAGCTGAGTCTCATGACAGGCACTTCTAGTTGCTCTCCCATCATATTCAAATGCCAAAGTAAGTTTAGTGCCGCCAACCTAAAATTCACCATATACAAGCCAATAGCTCTTTTAAATGGGTTTCAAATCTTAGCAAGGTTATGTCATTTAAAATTGGTAAAGGTCTGACCTCTGGGAAGCCCACCAAGCCTGAGAACGAAGGGGACATGGTGCTGGAAATGAAAGATAAGAGCTGTTAGTTACACTCGGGTCTGCTGTGCTCTGGTCATCACATCATATGTCATCACTCTGCAGTGATGAGAGCAGACTAGTTCATTTTGTCTAGATTGTTAATTTTTCCCTTGTATGTGGATACCTGCTAGGCAGAGCAGACTGCACTATCAGAGGAGAGCTACTAGAAGTGTTTATAATGATGCTCAACTCTGCAGCACTGCCCTTTCCCCCACTACTGGAGGTGAAAGCTGCTGGTTAATCACACTCAGGTGTGCTGTGCACCAGCACCTGTCATCACTCTGCAGCACTGCCTTTCCCCCACTACTGGAGGTGAAAGCTGCTGGTTAATCACACTCAGGTCTGCTGTGCACCAGCACCTGTCATCACTCTGCAGCACTGCCCTTTCCCCCACTACTGGAGGTGAAAGCTGCTGGTTAATCACACTCAGGTCTGCTGTGCACCAGCACCTGTCATCACTCTGCAGCACTGCCCTTTCCCCCACTACTGGAGGTGAAAGCTGCTGGTTAATCACACTCAGGTGTGCTGTGCACCAGCACCTGTCATCACTCTGCAGCACTGCCCTTTCTCCCACGCTGACTACTGGAGGTGACAGCTGCTGGTTAATCACACTCAGGTCTGCTATGCGCCAGCACCTGTCATCACTCTGCAGCAAGGAGAGCAGACTGGTTATCAATAGATGTCTCACACTGAGCTTGCCCTAAGCTATTTTTGAGGCGTGTTCTTCTTCCTCCGTTCGCTGTCTGCTTATGATGGTCAGCATCAAAAAGAAGAAGAAGTCCACGCCCCCAGTGAAATCTCCCTTGTCCACTTGGACATAAAAAAAACTGTTTACAATCAGATACATTGATCATTGAAAGCTTTATTCATTGTCTATCGAATTACTAAACATAGCCAAGTATAGTGCTCGGCTTTTTCCATTAGTCCCATGCACAGACACTGCTTCATTCCGATGACGAATTTTGGACCCTATTTTTGGGAATAGTGGAGTCCCAGTAGCCTGTGGATAGACGATAAGGTTCACATCACGGCAATATCAGATCCAGGGCTGTCCGGTGTGAACCTGACATCCCCGAACCCGATTTTGCATTAATGCAGCCCTATGGAGCCAGATGGCAGATATTTGCCAGCCGGTTTCCATCTGTCCGGGAGGATCCAGGAGAATTCGGATCTTTCTCCCGGACACAAAAACGTTGTTTACAGCGTTTTTGTGTCCGGGAGAAAAATCTGACAAAATCGTATCCTCCCAGATCCTCCCTAACAATGGCGTCTATGGCGCCGGATCGACATGGATTCGACAAAAAATCAAATACAGGAGCCGGACGTCGGCGGCTGCAGTTTAGCAGCGAGCTTCAGCTAAACTTCAGCTAAACTTCAGCACCATGAGCTGTCCCCTGCAGAGATTTCAGGACAGCGGCTAGCTCCCCTGCAATATTAGGAATCCGGCTGCAAACCAGACCGGAGGGCATGTTTCAAGATCGGGTCCAGGGTTGTCCGGTTCACAACGGACAGCTCCGGACCTAATCTTGCCATGGTGTGAAGCTAGGGGAACAAACAGAGAACAAATCTCTATTATGACTGCTTACTCTTCAATCTTATTACATAAGTTCAGAATTCTTACTTCAAAATTCTGAGGTTCTTCTTCTTCTTCAACTTTGATGTCAGCCATAGACTCGTTGGCTTCTCGGACATCTGGCACATTTTTCCACTCCAAGCTAGAGTCATTGGTTAACCCACTTGGCTTGTCATCCGAGTCATCAATAATGGAGTCTAGATCCGACAGCGGGAGGTGCATTCCAGAACTTCCCAGTTTAAGGTCTGAATTCAGACTTTTTCTTTTTATAAGGGATCTCCAATCAAGATACCGTCGTTTAACTTCAGTCCCCGTCCTCTGCTCTCCTTCTCCAAGTGAATTCACGCACTCCGCTATCTCCTCCCAGGCTTTGCGCTTCATTTCATTGATCGTAGTGTTGAGCTGCTTCGAAAAAATGACCTCTCTTCTCTTTTTTATTTCGGTTAGTAACGTCTGCGTTTCTTGGACGCTGAAATTACTTTTCCTCTTTCTTTTTAACTGCTTCATCATGGACGGCTGTAAGGTCATTTTTTTCACATCAGTAGAAACACTAAGGTGAGTCCGAGATGGAAAGATCTGCGGCAACTGCTTCTTTCTGCTGAATTTGGCCAGTTTTAATGATTAAGTTATCACTTTGTAGAGAATTTAGAAAAACTGAAAAAGAAATGAAAAAATTAAATGTAAACATTGGACTTTAATTATATTATAAAGTGTGTATACATATATGAGAGATAGATAGATAGATAGATAGATAGATAGATAGATAGATAGATAGATAGAGAGATAGATAGATAGAGAGATAGATAGATAGATAGATAGATAGATATCAAAATTATATACTTTTTCTTCATTTATTAGATAGATATAAAGTGGGTAAAATAAGTATTAAACATATCACCAATTTTCTAAGCAAATATACTTCCTAATTACTATTGACATTAATTTCGCTCCAGATGTCTGTAACCACCCATCCAATCCACACAGGGATAGAAATCAAACCATAGATGGCAATAAATTATGTGTTAAATAAATTTAATATATTCTCACTTTATATAAAAGTCATAGTTGGTGATGAAGCTCCAGACTCCTCCTGTATGGAGACACTAGTTACATGAATTGCTCAGGTGGGATTTTGGCCCATTCCTCCACACAAACTCTCTTCACATCCTGCAGGTTCCATGTATCCTTCTATGATCTCTGAGCTTTAGTTCCTTCCATACATTTTCTATTGGACTCAGGTCCGGTGATCGGCTCGGGCATTCTAGCAGATTGATTTTCTTTCTATGTAACCATTTGAGAGTTTCCTTGGCTGTGTGTTTGGGATCATTGTCTTGTGAAATGTCCACCCTTGTTTCCTCTTCATCATCGTAGTAATGAGACACTTTTTTATAGGCCGTCAGTAGAAACAGCTGATATTATTTATCACTAAGTGGTCGGATCGCTTTCTAATTGCTGATAGATATCCACCGGTGTCATGAATTTTTATTAGGGATGGGCAAACGTGCATTTTAGGCCGGCTTCACACCACGGCACCATCAGTTCCGGGGCTGTCCGGGGTGAACCTGACAGCCCCGGACACGATTTTGTCCTAATGCAGCCCTATGGGGCCGGATGGAGCCGGATGGCAGCTATGTGCCATCCGGTTTCCATCTGTCCGGGAGGATCCAGGACAATTCGGATTTTTCTCCTGCACACAAAAACATTACCTGCAACGTTGTTGTGTCTGGGACGAAAAATCTGCCCAAATTTAATCCTCCCGGATCCAGGGCGATCCGGCGCTCCCCAACATGGGAGTCTATGGCACCGGATTTCCCCTGATCCGGGTGGATCCAGAGCCAGACACCGGCTGCTGCAATTCAGCATGAGCTAGACCAGGGGTCTCAAACTCGGCTGGGTTGGTGGGCCGCACATAGAAAAACATTTATAGCGGGGGGCCGCATCTCTTGTAGGACTAAGTGATATTTTTATTAATACTAGAATTTTTTGCTCAATGTAGTAAAGTACAAATCCTGATCCCCTTCTTGTAGTAATGTCCCAATCCTGTAATAATGTCCTTTTCTACTGATGTCCCTCATCCTGATCCCCTTTTCTAGTGATGTCCCCTTCCTGATCCCTTTTTCTAGTGATGACCCCCCCATCCTGATCCCTTTTTCTAGTGATGACTCCCTATCCTGATCCCTTTTTCTTGTGATGTCCCCCATCCTGATCCCTTTTTCTAGTAATGTCACCTATCCTGATCCCCTTTCCTAGTGATGTCCCCCATCCTGATCCCCTTTCCTAGTGATGTCCCCCATCTCGATCCCCCTAAGTAGTGTTGTCCCCCATCTCGATCCCCCTTACTAGTGATGTCCCGCATATCGATCCCCCTTAGTAGTGATGTCCCGCATATCGATCCCCCTTAGTAGTAATGTCCCCCATCTCGATCCCCCTTAGTAGTGAAGTCCCCCATCCTGGTCCCCTTTTCTAGGTATGTCCCCCATTCTAATCTACTTTTATAGTGATGGCCCCCATCCTGTTTTAGCTTCTTTTTACACACACATACACACTCATTCACCCTCACACCCTCACCCACACCCTCTTACATACACTCACACTTTTCTCACTTTAATGATGCATCGCTCCAGTGCAGGGGGCCGTCGCGGTCCCCGCTGTGCTGACTTCCGGCCTCCGCTGTGCTATGACTTCCTCCAGCCGCCGCTCAGACAAGCTCTGTTGCTCAGCAAGATCAATGCCATCTGCCAGCCAGAGGCCTGCATGTGACGTCATATTCTGCCATCAGCTGCGGACCTCTCATTGGCTGGCAGCTTGCATTGATCTTGCTGAGTGGCAGAGCTTGTTAGTTCCGTGGACGGAAGTCATCACACAGTGGGGACTACAGCAGCTCCCTGCACTGAGGAGATGCATCATTAAGTTGTCCAAGGTGCCGCGGGCCGCATAGTGAAGCCCCAGGGGCCGCATGCGGCCCTCGGGCCGCGTGTTTGAGACCCCTGAGCTAGACTGAACTTCAGTACCAGGGAGCTGTCCCCTGTGACGTGGTTCAGCACTATTAACAGCTCCCTCAGCTGCACTCTGCAGACTCTGGCTACAAGCAGGACTGGAGGGCATATTAACCCTCCGGTTCTATTTGCCCGGACCTGTCATGGTGGGTTTACACGTTTCAATATCGTTGTGATATCGCAATTCAATGGCGCAGGAGCGCGCATTTAGTGCACGTTTCTCCCGCATCGCATCGTTGGTTTACACGTTGCGATTTCTGAATCCAACGTCCGTGCGATGTCTACGCCCCCCAACCCAGGAACAACCATTTAACATGGGAGTGAATGGGTGACGTTGTCACACACAGCACGATCCGGCTCCAATCTCCCTTCAATATCGGAGCATTGAATAGCACGCTCATTCAATCCCCGATATCGCATTGACATCGTTCCTGCATCGTATTGGACGTTCACACCATACAACGCAGGAACGATATCGGCTCCAACGATCGAACCACGTGACTTTTCATTGAAATTGGACTCTGATATCGCAACGTGTAAACCCGCCATAAGGCTGTGTCCTCATGTAAAGCATCAGACACAGCCTGACAGGGCAAAAAACATGGTGTGAAGCCGGCCTTATCCCGAGTTCGTGACCGGGGTTGCTGTGTGGAAGCAAAGTGTTAGTTCAAAAATCAGAGTTATTATACTGGTCCACGTTATCAATTGCAGCTGTGCCGCGGCGCTGTGTCACTTCCGGACTAACGGGGTGAAAAGTCATGTGACTGGCTCCAATAGTCAATCACATACGAGAAGTAGATAAGGGGCGTCCCAGAAGTGACGCAGCAACGCGCCACATCAGGAAGAGGGAACGCGGATCCTGTAAGCATGTTAGGACTATTAACTATTGCCTTGCTGTAACGCAGCAAGCCGGGTCCCGAACCCGAATTGTTCGCCCATCCCTACTTTTCATAGCTTTTTTTCTCCTCTTTTGTTCAATACTTCTTCCCTGTGTTATTTCACACTATTACACATAAATTATGTTCATCTCTGGTATAATTTATTTGGATTAGATGGGTTGTTACCAACATCACACTGCAGTATATATGGATATATAAAAAATTATAATAATAAATGTGCATGCATAATCTAGAGTGCCAAAGGGCATTAATAATGTAACATAATGCAACAAAACATTAACACTTTGGATCGGGCAAGTCCCTGCCGGCATCAGCAGCCCCATGATGTATTGCCATGATCAAACAAGGTCATCTGATGACCCAGGATGATGTCATGAATCATTTCCTGCCACCGATGTCCGAGTGACGTTCTTTTGTGATCATTTGTACTGAGTATAGGGTAACTTTTAAAAGAGCATCTTAAATTTTAAAAAGCATGCTTTTGTGATACTCTGTTGGGAGATGTTTCTGCTATATGTGGCCACCTAGTGGTTGTGATGTGTTTTACGGCCTGTCTAAAGTTTTCCAAGTGTGTCACTATAATGTATGTAATTTCTAAAATGTGAAATTAGGGACGTTAACAAATTAAAAAACAAAGATAAGAGTGCATGAAGCGATTATTACCATGATTCGATAATAATTAGCAGCCGAACTATTACCAATCTGAATATTGTGGAGAGTTGGTGGTTTCCACATATTCATTAAAGAGAATCTGTCACCAGGTTTTCACAACCCCATCTCTATAATGTAGAGGCAGAGACCCTGATTCCAGCGATGTGTCACTTACTGAGCTGCTTGCTGTCATTTTGATAAAATTACTGTTTTCTCTGCTACAGATTTAGCAGATTTATTCTGGACTATCTGGCAGCTGGCAACATAGTCCTCTAATAAAATCTCTAGCTCATTAAATAGTGATTTTATCAAACTACACTGAGCAGTCCAGTAAGTGACACATCGCTGGATTTAGGATCTCTGATCCTACATAATTCTACTCTCAGATTAGGTGGCAAAATCCACTTGACAGATTCTCTTTAAGTAACCAATAATTCCAGTTGTAAATTTAAAGAACTTGTGGACAAGTTTAAGGAGTCGTCTGTGGAATGGATAACACATTGATCGATGGGGTACGTCTGCTGGGGCACTTTTACCCTTGTAAGGGCTCATTCAGACATCAGTTTTTTGAGGTACAAGAAAAATGAGTTTCAACAGGGACTTCGGTAAGAGTTTCTTCCCAATTTTAGATCTGGGGGACTAGGTATTCTCATGGAGAGGAATCTATCTGCCGGCATAAGGAGACAGATAAGCTGATAAGGAGACTTATAGCCGCAATGCTCCTCTGGGAAATATGAAAATTTTCTCCTTATACCGGCAGGCAGATTCCTCTCCATAAGGAGAATAGCTGGTCCCCCAGACCTCATCTTAGCCTCTCATACAGCCAGGTCAGAATCCCACACACTACACTGATGAGGGGCAGTTACCCCGAAACACAACGTCTGCAGTTTGGGGTTCTGATCTTGCACAAATCCTAAGTCATATTAACAGGCTTGTTAAAGAGTTGACTATGGCTTCAAGGATTGCCACCCTTATTCCTCACTCCATTCTTCCTCCGGACTCTTGGATCATGGCCTCTCCACTCTTCCTCCAGACTCTTGGACTGTGGCTTCCCCACTCTTCCTCCAGACTCTTGGATCATGGCCTCACCACTCTTCCTCCAGACTCTTGGATCATGGCCTCTCCACTCTTCCTCCAGACTCTTGGATCATGGCCTGTCCACTCTTCCTCCAGACTCTTGGATCATGGCCTCTCCACTCTTCCTCCAGACTCTTGGATCATGGCCTCTCCACTCTTCCTCCAGACTCTTGGATCATGGCCTCGCCACTCTTGCTCCAGAACTCTTCGACTGTGGCTTCTCCACTCTTTCCTCCAGACTCTTGGACTGTGGCTCTCCACTTTTCCTCAAGACTCTTGGTCATGGCTCTCTCCACTCTTCCTCCAGACTCTTGGATCTGGCCTCTCCACTCTTCCTCAGACTCTTGGATGTGGCTTCTCCTCTTCCTCCTACTCTTGGATCATGGCCTCTCCACTCTTCCTCCAGAACTTGGATCATGGCCTCTCCACTCTTCTCCAGACTCTTGGATGATGGCTTCTCCACTCTTCCTCCAGACTCTTGGACTGTGGCTTCTCCACTCTTCCTCCAGACTCTTGGATCATGGCCTCTCCACTCTTCCTCCAGACTCTTGGATCATGGCCTCGCCACTCTTCTCCAGACTCTTGGACTGTGCCTCTCCACTCTTCCTCCAGACTCTTGGATTGTGCCTCTCCACTCTTCTCCAGACTCTTGGATTGGCCTCTCCATCTTCCTCTAGACTCTTGGATCATGGCCTCTCCACTCTTCTCCAGACTCTTGGATTGTGGCTTCTCCACTCTTCCTCCAGAATCTTGGATCATGGCCTTCTGCACTCTTCCTCCAGACTCTTGGATTGTGCTTCTCCCACTCTTCTCCAGACTCTTGGATCATGGCCTCTCCACTCTTCCTCCAGACTCTTGAATCATGGCCTCTCCACTCTTCCTCCAGACTCTTGGATCATGGCCTCCCACTCTTGCTCCAGACTCTTGGATGTGGCCTCTCCACTCTTCTTCCAGACTCTTGGATTGTGGCCTCTCCACTCTTCCTCAAGACTCTTGGATCATGGCCTCTCCACTCTTCTCCAGACTCTTGGATTGGCCTCTCCACTCTTGCTCCAGATCTTGGACTGTGGCTTCTCCACTCTTCTCCAGACTCTTGGATTGTGCTCTCCACTCTTCCTCCAGACTCTTGGATCATGGCCTCTCCACTCTTCCTCCAGACTCTTGGACTGTGCTCTGCCACTCTTGCTCCAGACTCTTGATGTGGCTCTCCACTCTTCCTCCAGACTCTTGGAATGTGCTCTCCACTCTTCCTCAGACTCTTGGATCATGGCCTCTCCACTCTTCCTCCAGACTCTTGGATCATGGCCTCTCCACTCTTCCTCCAGACTCTTGGATCATGGCCTCTCCACTCTTCCTCCAGACTCTTGGATCTGGCCTCTCCACTCTTCTCCAGACTCTTGGATCATGGCCTCTCCACTCTTGCTCCAGACTCTGGGACCTTGATTTCCAAATGAATTGCAAAATGTACTTTCTTCTGAAAACAACACCTGGGACCACTGACAACAGTCCAGTTCTTTTTCTCCTTGGCCCAGGTAAGACGATTCTTGCATTGTCTATTGGTCATGAGTGGTGACACAAGGAATGTGACATGTAGTCCATGTCCTGGATATGTCTGTGTGTGGTGGCTCTTGAAGCACTGACTCCAGCAGCCGTCCACTCCTTGTGAATCTCCCCAAGATTTTTGAATGGCCTTATAACAATCCTCTCAAGGCTGCGGTTATCCCGGTTGCCTGTGCACCTTTTTCTACTACACATTTTCCTTCCATTCAACTTCCCATTAATATGCTTGGTACAGCACTCTGTGAACAGCCAGCTTCTTTAGCAGTGACCTTTTGTGGCTTACCCTCCTTGTGCAGTGTGTCAATGACTGCCTTCTCGGTATCAAGTCAGCAGTCTTCCCCATGATTGTGTTGCCTACTGAGCCAGACCATTTTAAACGCTTAGCAAACCTTTGCAGGTGTTTTGTGTTAAGTAATCTAATTTTATGAGATAATAACCTATGAGTTTTCATTGGCTGTAAGCTATAATCATCAACATTAACAAAATAAACACTTGGAATAGATCACTCTGTGTAATGACTCTATATAATATATGTGTTTCACTTTATGTATTGAATTACTGAAATAAATAATCTTTTGATGATTTCTAATGCATTGAGATGCACTTGTAATCACTTGTCTGGCATAAAATGAGAAAACGGATTGCATAGGACATTGGGCAGTCGACTGCAAGTTATACAGGAGAGAGACACTAGTTGTTGGCACTTTGGGGTGATTTTTTAGGCTGCGTACACACGCCGCGCTTTTGCCCCTTTTTTTGCGCTGACATTTTTTCCTGCGTTTTATGCTGCCGTCAGAGCTGCACTTAGATTCACATCCATGAAGGGGGGGTGACAGGTCCTCTTTAAATGTAAAAATTTGGGTCTAAAAATCTTTTTTGTTACGGTATTTGCTTTTCATTAAAGAAAAAAAAAAGTAAGAAAAGGTTGCTTTGCTTTTACAGGTTCCTTTTTTCCCTAAAGGGAATCTGTCACCCATTTTTTTGCCACCTATATGACAGCATAATGTGAGGTCAGAGATCCTTATTCCAGTGATGTCTCTTACTTGGCTGCTCAGTGTACTTTTGATACAATCACTGTTTACTCAGCTGGAGATTAACATTGCAGGACTACTTGGCCTGCTGCAAGGTAGTCCAAAATATTCATGAACTGCTAAATCTGCAGCAGAGAAAACAGATATTTTATCAAAACAACAGCAAGCAGCTCAGTAAGTGACACATCGCTGGAATCAGGGTCTCTATCTCTACATTATGCTGCTCTCAGATGGGTGACGGAAACCAGGAGACAGAATCCCTTTAAGAGTATATGCACACAATCTGGATGCAATGTCTCCGGACCTGAGGGAAGCCAGGGGTGAAAGCAGGGTGAACACAGCCACCCTGTACTCACCGTCTGCCTTCGGTGCAGGGCGTTCACCTGCTGGAGCTCGCTTCCAACTCTGAAGGCATTAAATTAACATGCTGCAAAGATGCAGAATACGACAACCTGCACCGTAGATGGAAACACGCTGTGTAGGGGAGAAGCACAGTGAGCAGAAGATTTCTAGAAATCCCATCCACTGGCTTGTACTGCAAAACATATTGTTATGGACACATCGGTGATAAGCTACGTCCACAAAGCAGCTATACCAGATTGTGTGCACGTACCCTAAAGCATCACTCCAACGGCATTTTTTATTGCACCACTGTAGTAGAGCGTTAAATCTAAATCTCCTGCCCCCTGTCTGATACTCACCATCAGGCAGCTTCATCTTTTTCCAGCGGTGCTCTAGTCGGTCTGCAGGGATTGGTGACCTGGCGGCAGCTCAAGACCCTGGCGGTAGTGTTTCATGATGCGTGCCAGAAGTCACAACTCCAGTCTATGGGAGGCTCGTTCTGGCTCTGATAGACTAGTATTGAACTCTTGTGACGGAACCAGTCAGAAGTTACAATCACAAGATGCAGCCGCGGGACCGGAGCTGTGTCGGTAAGAGGTGAAACCACGGAAGGTAAGTATAAGACCCGGGCAGAGGGTTTACATTAAAGCACCACTACTGTGGTGAAGAACAAAACACTGGAGGGGTGCTGAAATTTTCAACTTTGATGCAATGGTGATAAATCAGCTCAGAACAGCTCTCTCCTGTCATACCCTCAGATCGAGCTCACTGTGGATTCTCAGTTAATTCATTCTATTGCCTGCAATAACCAGTGCAGAACAGAGGCTATAAAAGGCAAACGGTGCAAGATTGTTTAAATGAAACCCAACTGTAAAAAATGATTTTTTGCCCACAAAAAAAGAAAATTGTCCCTAAAAGTGGAATTAATACATACAGTATAACACATTTGCAGTGGACACAATTACTACAATCGTTAAAGCCGTTGATGAATCCAAGGTCCTGCCATACTGTTGTGTAGCAGCGCCACGTCCTTCATCCTTGTAGTAGGATGTGATTGTCTGCAACATCATGCTTCATCCTTGTATAGGATGTGACTGTCTGCAGCGCCTTCCTCATCTTGTAGTAGGATGTGACTGTCTGCAGCGCCCCGTCCTTCATCCTTGTAGTAGGATGTGACTGTCTGCAGCGCCATGTCCTTCATCCTTGTAGTAGGATGTGACTGTCTGCAGCGCCATGTCCTTCATCCTTGTAGTAGGATGTGACTGTCTGCAACATCATGTCCTTCATCCTTGTAGTAGGATGTGACTGTCTGCAACATCATGTCCTTCATCCTTGTAGTAGGATGTGACTGTCTGCAGCGCCCCGTCCTTCATCCTTGTAGTAGGATGTGACTGTCTGCAGAGCATGTCCTTCATCCTTGTAGTAGGATGTGACATCTGCAGCGCCATGTCCTTCATCCTTGTAGTAGGATGTGACTGTCTGCAGCGCCCGTCCTTCATCCTTGTAGTAGGATGTGACTGTCTGCAAGCGCATGTCCTTCATCCTTGTAGTAGGATGTGACTGTCTGCAGCGCCACGTCCTTCATCCTTGTAGTAGGATGTGACTGTCTGCAGCGCCATGTCCTTCATCCTTGTAGTAGGATGTGACTGTCTGCAGCGTCATGTCCTTCATCCTTGTAGTAGGATGTGACTGTCTGCAGCGCATGTCCTTCATCCTTGTAGTAGATGTGACTGTCTGCAGCGCCTGTCCTTCATCCTTGTAGTAGGATGTGACTGTCTGCAGCGTCATGTCCTTCATCCTTGTAGTAGGATGTGACTGTCTGCAGCGCCACGTCCTTCATCCTTGTAGTAGGGATGTGACTGTCTGCAGCGTCATGTCCTTCATCCTTGTAGTAGGATGTGACTGTCTGCAGCACCATGTCCTTCATCCATGTAGTAGGATGTGACTGTCTGCAGTTGCCGTCCTTCATCCTGTAGTAGGATGTGACTGTCTGCAGGCCCATGTCCTTCATCCTTATAGTAGGATGTGACTGTCTGCAGCGTAATGTCCTTCATCCTTGTAGTAGGATGTGACTGTCTGCAGCGTAATGTCCTTCATCCTTGTAGTAGGGTGTGACTGTCTGCAGCGCCATGTCCTTCATCCTTTTAGTAGGATGTGACTGTCTGCAGCGCCACGTCCTTCATCCTTGTAGTAGGATGTGACTGTCTGCAGCTAATGTCCTTCATCCTTGTAGTAGGATGTGACTTCTGCAGCGCTAATGTCCTTCATCCTTGTAGTAGGATGTGACTGTTCTGCAGCGCCACGTCCTTCATCCTTGTAGTAGGATGTGACTGTCTGCAGCGTCCATGTCCTTCATCCTTGTAGTAGGATGTGACTGTCTGCAGCGCCATGTCCTTCATCCTTGTAGTAGGATGTGACTGTCTGCATGCAGCCATATGTCCTTCATCCTTGTAGTAGGATGTGACTGTTCTGCAGCGCTATGTCCTTCATCCTTGTAGTAGGATGTGACTGTCTGCAGCGCCAGCGTCCTTCATCCTTGTAGTAGGATGTGACTGTCTGCAGCGTCATGTCCTTCATCCTTGTAGTAGGATGTGACTGTCTGCAGCGCCGTCCTTCATCCTTGTAGTAGGATGTGACTGTCTGCAGCGCCATGTCCTTCATCCTTGTAGTAGGATGTGACTGTCTGCAGGCCATGTCCTTCATCCTTGTAGTAGGATGTGACTGTCTGCAGCGCTGTCCTTCATCCTTGTAGTAGGATATGACTGTCTGCAGTGCCATTTCCTTCATCCTTGTAGTAGGATGTGACTGTCTGCAGCGCCCGTCCTTCATCCTTGTAGTAGGATGTGACTGTCTGCAGCGCCATTCCTTCATCCTTGTAGTAGGATGTGACTGTGCAGCGCCATTCCTTCATCTTGTAGTAGGATGTGACTGTCTGCAGCGCCTTCCTTCATCCTTGTAGTAGGATGTGTACTGTCTGCAGCGCCATGTCCTTCATCCTTGTAGTAGATGTGACTGTCTGCAGCGCCATGTCCTTCATCCTTGTAGTAGGATTGTGACTGTCTGCAGCGCATGTCCTTCATCCTTGTAGTAGGATGTGACTGTCTGCACGCAGCTCTATTCCTTCATGCCCTTTAGTAGGATGTGACTGTCTGCAGCGCCGCGTCCTTCATCCTTGTAGTAGGATGTGACTGTCTGCAGCGCCATGTCCTTCATCCTTGTAGTAGGATGTGACTGTCTGCAGCGTATGTCCTTCATCCTTGTAGTAGGATGTGACTGTCTGCAGTGCCGCGTCCTTCATCCTTGTAGTAGGATGTGACTGTCTGCAGCGTCATGTCCTTCATCCATGTAGTAGGATGTGACTGTCTGCAGGCCAGTCCTTCATCCATGTAGTAGGATGTGACTGTCTGCAGTCCGCGTCCTTCATCCATTGTAGTAGGATGTGACTGTCTGCAGCGTAATGTCCTTCATCCTTGTAGTAGGATGTGACTGTCTGCAGCGACATGTCCTTCATCCTTGTAGTAGGATGTGACTATCTGCAGCGTAATGTCCTTCATCCTTGTAGTAGGATGTGACTGTCTGCAGCGCTAATGTCCTTCATCCTTGTAGAGGATGTGACTGTCTGCAGCGCCATGTCCTTCATCCTTATGTTGAGTTAGCGATGTGACTCTCTGAGAGCGCAGCCAGTCCTTCATCCTTGTAGTAGGATGTGACTGTCTGCAGCGCCATGTCCTTCATCCTTGTAGTAGGATGTGACTGTCTGCAGCGCCATGTCCTTCATCCTTGTAGTAGGATGTGACTGTCTGCAGCAGCGTAGTCCTTCATCCTTGTAGTAGGATGTGACTCTGCAGCGCTATGTCCTTCATCCTTGTAGTAGGATGTGACTGTCTGCAGCGCCACGTCCTTCATCCTTGAGTAGGATGTGACTGTCTGCAGCGCCACGTCCTTCATCCTTGTAGTAGGATGTGACTGTCTGCAGCGTCATGTCCTTCATCCTTGTAGTAGGATGTGACTGTCTGCAGCGCCATGTCCTTCATCCTTGTAGTAGGAT
This sequence comes from Allobates femoralis, assembly GCA_033576535.1. Classification (NCBI taxonomy): domain Eukaryota; kingdom Metazoa; phylum Chordata; class Amphibia; order Anura; family Aromobatidae; genus Allobates; species Allobates femoralis. The sequence continues at coordinate 699,033,832 of JARQOC010000002.1, read as the reverse complement.
GTGACTGTCTGCAGCGCCATGTCCTTCATCCTTGTAGTAGGATGTGACTGTCTGCAGCGCCACGTCCTTCATCCTTGTAGTAGGATGTGACTTTCTGCAGCGTCATGTCCTTCATCCTTGTAGTAGGATGTGACTGTCTGCAGCGCCGCGTCCTTCATCCTTGTAGTAGGATGTGACTGTCCGCAGCGTCATGTCCTTCATCCTTGTAGTAGATGTGACTGTCTGCAGTGCTGCGTCCTTCATCCTTGTAGTAGGATATGACTGTCTGCAGCGCCATTTCCTTCATCCTTGTAGTAGGATGTGACTGTCTGCAGCGCCGCGTCCTTCATCCTTGTAGTAGGATGTGACTGTCTGCAGCGTCATGTCCTTCATCCTTGTAGTAGGATATGACTGTCCGCAGAGCCATTTCCTTCATCGTTGTAGTAGGATGTGACTGTCTGCAGCGCCCTTTCCTTCATCCTTGTAGTAGGATGTGACTGTCTGCAGCGCCATATCCTTCATCCTTGTGTAGTAAGATGTGACTGTCTGCAGCGCCACGTCCTTCATCCTTGTAGTAGGATGTGACTGTCTGCAGCGCCATGTCCTTCATCCTTGTAGTAGGATGTGACTGTCTGCAGCGCCCCGTCCTTCATCCTTGTAGTAGGATGTGACTGTCTGCAGCGCCCCGTCCTTTTTCCTTGTAGTAGGATGTGACTGTCTGCAGCGCCATGTCCTTCATCCTTGTAGTAGGATGTGACTGTCTGCAGCCCATGTCCTTCATCCTTGTAGTAGGATGTGACTGTCTGCAGCGTAATGTCCTTCATCCTTGTAGTAGGATGTGACTGTCTGCAGCGCCATGTCCTTCATCCTTGTAGTAGGATGTGACTGTCTGCAGCGCCGTCCTTCATCCTCGTAGTAGGATGTGACTGTCTGCAGCGCCAGTCCTTCATCCTTGTAGTAGGATGTGACTGTCTGCAGCTCAGTCCTTCATCCTTGTAGTAGGATGTGACTGTCTGCAGCGCCCGTCCTTCATCCTGTAGTAGGATGTGACTGTCTGCAGCGACCATGTCCTTCATCCTTGTAGTAGGATGTGACTGTCTGCAGCGCTGTCCTTCATCCTTGTAGTAGAATGTGACTGTCTGCAGCGCTCGTCCTTCATCCTTGTAGTAGGATGTGACTGTCTGCAGCGTAATGTCCTTCATCCTTGTAGTAGGATGTGACTGTCTGCAGCGCCATGTCCTTCATCCTTGTAGTAGGATGTGACTGTCTGCAGCGTCATGTCCTTCATCCTTGTAGTAGGATGTGACTGTCTGCAGCGCATGTCCTTCATCCTTGTAGTAGGATGTGACTGTCTGCAGCTCATGTCCTTCATCCTTGTAGTAGATGTGACTGTCTGCAGCGTCATGTCCTTCATCCTTGTAGTAGGATGTGACTGTCTGCAGCGTCATGTCCTTCATCCTTGTAGTAGGATGTGACTGTCTGCAGCGCCATGTCCTTCATCCTTGTAGTAGGATGTGACTGTCTGCAGCGTCATGTCCTTCATCCTTGTAGTAGGATGTGACTGTCTGCATGCGCGTCCTTCATCCTTGTAGTAGGATGTGACTGTCTGCAGCGCCATGTCCTTCATCCTTGTAGTAGGATGTGACTGTCTGCAGCGCCGCGTCCTTCATCCTTGTAGTAGGATGTGACTGTCTGCAGCGCTATGTCCTTCATCCTTGTAGTAGGATGTGACTGTCTGCAGCGCTGCGTCCTTCATCCTTGTAGTAGGATGTGACTGTCTGCAGCGTATGTCCTTCATCCTTGTAGTAGGATGTGACTGTCTGCAGCACATGTCCTTCATCCTTGTAGTAGGATGTGACTGTCTGCAGCGTCATGTCCTTCATCCTTGTAGTAGGATGTGACTGTCTGCAGCGTCCATGTCCTTCATCCTTGTAGTAGGATGTGACTGTCTGCAGCGTCATGTCCTTCATCCTTGTAGTAGGATGTGACTGTCTGCAGCGCATGTCCTTCATCCTTGTAGTAGGATGTGACTGTCTGCAGCGTCATGTCCTTCATCCTGTAGTAGGATGTGCGACTGTCTGCAGCGTCATGTCCTTCATCCTTGTAGTAGGATGTGACTGTCTGCAGTACATGTCCTTCATCCTTGTAGTAGGATGTGACTGTCTGCAGCTCATGTCCTTCATCCTTGTAGTAGGATGTGACTGTCTGCAGCGCGTCCCACCGATGAGTCCCTCCTCATCCTTGTAGTAGGATGTGACTGTCTGCAGCAGTCCATGTCCTTCATCCTTGTAGTAGGATGTGACTGTCTGCAGCGTCATGTCCTTCATCCTTGTAGTAGGATGTGACTGTCTGCAGCGCCATGTCCTTCATCCTTGTAGTAGGATGTGACTGTCTGCAGCGCCTGGTCCTTCATCCTTGTAGTAGGATGTGACTGTCTGCAGCGCCACGTCCTTCATCCTTGTAGTAGGATGTGACTGTCTGCAGCACCAGTCCTTCATCCTTGTAGTAGGATGTGACTGTCTGCAGCGCCGCGTCCTTCATCCTTGTAGTAGGATGTGACTGTCTGCAGCGCATGTCCTTCATCCTTGTAGTAGGATGTGACTGTCTGCAGCGCCATGTTCCTTCATCCTTGTAGTAGAATGTGACTGTCTGCAGCGCGCGTCCTTCATCCTTGTAGTAGGATGTGACTGTCTGCAGCGTATGTCCTTCATCCTTGTAGTAGATGTGACTGTCTGCAGCGCCATGTCCTTCATCCTTGTAGTAGGATGTGACTGTCTGCAGCGTCATGTCCTTCATCCTTGTAGTAGGATGTGACTGTCTGCAGCGTCATGTCCTTCATCCTTGTAGTAGGATGTGACTGTCTGCAGCGTCTGTCCTTCATCCTTGTAGTAGGATGTGACTGTCTGCAGCGTCCATGTCCTTCATCCTTGTAGTAGGATGTGACTGTCTGCAGCGCTCATGTCCTTCATCCTTGTAGTAGGATGTGACTGTCTGCAGCGCCATGTCCTTCATCCTTGTAGTAGGATGTGACTGTCTGCAGCGTCATGTCCTTCATCCTTGTAGTAGGATGTGACTGTCTGCAGTGCCGCGTCCTTCATCCTTGTAGTAGGATGTGACTGTCTGCAGGCCATGTCCTTCATCCTTGTAGTAGGATGTGACTGTCTGCAGCGCGCGTCCTTCATCCTTGTAGTAGGATGTGACTGTCCGCAGCGCTATGTCCTTCATCCTTGTAGTAGGATGTGACTGTCTGCAGCGCTGCGTCCTTCATCCTTGTAGTAGGATGTGACTGTCTGCAGCGTAATGTCCTTCATCCTTGTAGTAGGATGTGACTGTCTGCAGCACCATGTCCTTCATCCTTGTAGTAGGATGTGACTGTCTGCAGCGCTGCGTCCTTCATCCTTGTAGTAGGATTGTGACTGTCTGCAGCGTCATGTCCTTCATCCTTGTAGTAGGATGTGACTGTCTGCAGCGTCATGTCCTTCATCCTTGTAGTAGGATGTGACTGTCTGCAGCGTCATGTCCTTCATCCTTGTAGTAGGATGTGACTGTCTGCAGCGTCATGTCCTTCATCCTTGTAGTAGGATGCGACTGTCTGCAGCGTCATGTCCTTCATCCTTGTAGTAGGATGTGACTGTCTGCAGCGTCAGTCCTTCATCCTTGTAGTAGGATGTGACTGTCTGCAGCGTCATGTCCTTCATCCTTGTAGTAGGATGTGACTGTCTGCAGCCAGTCCTTCATCCTTGTAGTAGGATGTGACTGTCTGCAGCGCTGTCCTTCTCCTTGTAGTAGGATGTGACTGTCTGCAGGCGCGTCCTTCATCCTTGTAGTAGGATGTGACTGTCTGCAGCGATGTCCTTCATCCTTGTAGTAGGATGTGACTGTCTGCAGCGATGTCCTTCATCCTTGTAGTAGGATGTGACTGTCTGCAGCGCATGTCCTTCATCCTTGTAGTAGATGTGACTGTCTGCAGCGCATGTCCTTCATCCTTGTAGTAGGATGTGACTGTCTGCGCGCTGTCCTTCATCCTTGTAGTAGGATGTGACTGTCTGCAGCGTCATGTCCTTCATCCTTGTAGTAGGATGTGACTGTCTGCAGCGTCATGTCCTTCATCCTTGTAGTAGGATGTGACTGTCTGCAGCGTCATTCCTTCATCCTTGTAGTAGGATGTACTGTCTGCAGCGTATGTCCTTCATCCTTGTATAGGATGTGACTGTCTGCAGCGCCATGTCCTTCATCCTTGTAGTAGGATGTGACTGTCTGCAGCGTCATGTCTTCATCCTTGTAGTAGGATGTGACTGTCTGCAGCGCCATGTCCTTCATCCTTGTAGTAGGATGTGACTGTCTGCAGCGCCATGTCCTTCATCTTGAGTAGGATGTGACTGTCTGCAGCGCCGTCCTTCATCCTTGTAGTAGGATGTGACTGTCTGCAGCGTAATGTCCTTCATCCTTGTAGTAGGATGTGACTGTCTGCAGCGCCACGTCCTTCATCCTTGTAGTAGGATGTGACTGTCTGCAGCGCCATGTCCTTCTCCTTGTAGTAGGAGTACTGTCTGCAGCGCGTCCTTCATCCTTGTGTAGGATGTGACTGTCTGCAGCGCTCTTCATCCTTGTAGTAGGATGTACTGTCTGCAGCCCGTCCTTCATCTGTAGTGGATGTGATGTCTGCAGCAGTCCTTCATCCTTGTAGTAGATTGATGTCTGCAGCGCTGTCCTTCACTTGTGTAGGATTGACTGCTGCAGCGCAGTCCTTCATCCTTGAGTAGGATGTGACTGTCTGCAGCCGTCTTCATCCTTGTAGAGGATGTGATGTCTGAGCGGTCCTCATCCTTGTAGTAGGATGTGACTGTCTGCACCCAGTCCTTCATCCTTGTAGTAGGATGTGACTGTCTGCAGCCTGTCCTTCATCCTTGTATAGGATGTACTGTCTGCAGCGCGTCCTTCATCCTTGTATAGAGTGACTGTCTGCAGGCAGTCCTTCATCCTTGTAGTAGGATGTACTGCTGCAGCGCAGTCCTTCATCCTTGTAGAGATGTGACTGCTGCAGCGCGCCTTCATCCTTGTAGTAGATGACTGTTGCAGCGCGTCCTTATCCTTGTAGTAGATGTGACTGTCTGCAGCGTCTTCTCCTTGTAGTAGGATGTGACTGTCTGCAGCCCAGTTTCACCTGAGAGGATGTGATGCTGAGCTCGCCTTCATCCTGTAGTAGGATGTGATGTCTGCAGCAGTCTTATCCTTGTAGTAGATATGCCACCGTCTTCTCTTGTATGATTAGCTGAGCGCGTCTTCATCCTAGTAGGTGGATCTGCGATGTCTTCTCCGTAAGTTACTTTGCACAGTCCTTCATCCTGGTAGGATGTGATCTGCATTCTTCATCCTGTGTGGATGGAGCCGCAGCGCGTCTCATCCTTGTAGTAGATGTATGTCTGCAGCGCTCCTTCTTAGTAGGTGTACTGCTGCAGGCAGTCCATCCTTGTAAGATTGACTGCTGCAGCCAGTCCTCTCCTTTATAGGATGATGTCTGCGCTGTCCTCATCCTGTTGAGGACTGCTGCATCCTTATCCTTTAGTAGATTGACTGTCGCAGCGCATCTCACTATAGAGTGCTCTGAGCATCCTTCATCCTTGTATAGGATGTGACTGTCTGAGCGATTCTTCCCTGTAGTAGATTGCTTTGCACCATGCTTCCCTTTGTATAGGAGACTGCTGGCGCCGGTCTTATCCTTGAAAATGTACTGCTGCAGGATGCTCATCCTGTGTAGATGAGTCTGCCATGCCTTCACTTTAAGATGTCTGTGCAGCACATGCCTTACCAGAGGAGTAGCTGCAGGGCTCATCCTTGTAGTAGATGACTGTCTCAGCCCATCCTCTCCTGTATGATTACTTTCAGGCATCTTCATCGTATAGATGTGGCTGCAGCCAGTCTTCATCCTTGTAGTAGGATTATCTAGCGCGTCCTACCTGTTAGGACGCCTGCAGCTCATCCTCATCTTGTAAGGATTACTGTCGCACGCAGTCCTTACCTGTATAGGATGAGTCTGAGCGTCTCATCCTGGAGATACGTCTGCAGCAGCCTCATCCTTTAGTAGATGTGATGCTGCAGCCTCCTTCTCTGTATAGATGTATTCCGCGCGTCTTCCTTGTATGAGATGTCTGCGGCTCCTTCATCCTTGTAGTAGATTATGCTCAGCGCATCCTTCATCCTTTAGTAGATTGATGCTCGGCCTCTTCATCTGTAGTGGATACTGCTGCAGCCGTCCTTCATCTTAGTAATACTGTCTGCAGCTTCCTTCACCTTGTAGAGGATGTGACTGTCTGCAGCCCAGTCCTCACCTTGAGAGGATGTGACTCTGAGCCCTCCTCATCCTTTAGGATGTACTGTTGAGCGATCTTATCTTGTAGTAGATTGATCCCACTAGTCCCTCCTTGTAGAGGAGTGACTGTCTGCAGCGCCGTCCTTCATCCTTGTAGTAGGATGTGATGTCTGCAGCACCTGTCCTTCATCCTGTAGTAGGATGTGACTGTCCTGCAGCGCAGCGTCCTTCATCCTTGTAGTAGGATGTGACTGTCTGCAGCGTAATGTCCTTCATCCTTGTAGTAGGATGTGACTGTCTGCAGCAGCCATGTCCTTCATCCTTGTAGTAGGATGTGACTGCCCTGCAGCGCTGCGTCCTTCATCCTTGTAGTAGGATGTGACTGTCTGCAGCGCATGTCCTTCATCCTTGTAGTAGGATGTGACTGTCTGCAGTGCCGCGTCCTTCATCCTTGTAGTAGGATGTGACTGTCTGCAGCGCCGCAGGCAGATGTGGTCTCAAGCAGCACAATATAGAAGAGTGTAATGTAAGAGTCCCCTATCCTAAGAGCTCCGCCATCCTCTGCATGCACTGAGGTTACTATAGGGCGGTGTATGATGGACTGGTATGAGCAGATTATTAATGTCCCATGTAGTAAATATGCCATTATCCCACATCTGGTTTCCCTCGTTGTATGAATGGAGCAGAGCTGAACTTGTGATTCCCTACAGGTCAGTGTGAGATCCACTGCCTGTAAACATGCTCCATTATACTGCCAGCTGCAAAAGAGTTAAATGACACATCCAGCTATGCTACATGAGTCCATGGCTCAGTGCCATGGTGCACTTTACACAGCAGTGCTCTGCATAGCAGACAAGATGGCGATGTGGAGCACAGGGAAAGAGCAAGAGGAGGCCAAGCTGTGAGGCTGCACATCCCCACAGGGACACAGCTCTGCAGGCTGCAGACATGCAAGTTCTCTTACCTGGAGACGCAGTGCGCTCAGTAGTGTGGATCCCCCCTGGGCACAGACAGCAAGGGATGCCCAGCCCCAGATAATGATAGCAGAGGGGGGTTACTGCCAGGCACAGGAGCTGGCGGACACACAGAAAGGAGGGGGGATACACAGCCACTGGGAAGAGGGGAGGGAGACAGGCTGCAGAGGAGGAGGAGGAGGAGGAGGAAGGGCAAGCTACTACAAGGAGTTTGAGGAGGGTGAGGGGATCAGCCACCAGGCTTTGGGCACAACAAAGAGGTGGCGGACGAGATGCTAAATAATGGCACTGTTATATCACACCGGCTATGGCGGTGACAACGACATACAGGATACTACACCGGCTGCACCATGGGCAGATGTGCAAGTGCTGAGAAATGAGAAAGGCCTGTCGTCTAGATCAGAGGCATCACATGGCTGCCATACACCACTGGACGCCATACACCACTGGACACCATACACCACTGGACACCATACCCACTGGACGCCATACACCACTGGCTGCCATACACCACTGGCTGCCATACACCACTGGACGCCATACACCACTGGACGCCATACACCACTGGTCGCCATACACACTGGACGCCATACACCACTGGCTGCCATACACACTGGTTACCATACACCACTGGCGCCATACACCACTGGTTACCATACACCACTGGACGCCATACACCACTGGAGCCATACACCACTGGACGCCATACACCACTGGACGCCATACACCACTGGCTGCCATACACCACTGGTTACCATACACCACCGGACGCCATACACCACTGGTTACCATACACCACTGGACGCCATACACCACTGGCTGCCATACACCACTGGTTACCATAGGGTACCTTTACACGCGGCTACATTTCTAGGGTGGCTACAGGTAACTTACTGGTTGCAGTGAAATCATGGAGACAAGGTTCTATCTTGTTGCTGTGTACAAATGGAATAATCTCTCCATGATTTCACTGCAACCAGTAAGTTACCTGTAGCCACCCTAGAAATGTAGCCGCGTGTAAAGGTCCCTACCCATGGTGCCTAACACCACTTTTACCTCACCATGGACACCATACACCCTGGTTGCCATAACACTGGCTGCATACTACCATGGTTATCATACACCACTGTGCCATCATCCATGTTTGCCCAATACCTGTAGCAACCCTAAAATGTAGCCGCGTGTAAAGGTACCCATACACCACTGGCTGCCATACACCACTGTTTACCATACACCACTGGACACCATACACCACTGTTTGCCATACACCACTGGCTGCCATACACCACTGGTGTCCTCACACTGAGCCATACACCACTGGACACCTACCATGACCATACACCACTGGTTACCATACACCACTGGACACCATACACCACTGTTTGCCATACACCACTGGATGCCATACACCACTGGACGCCATACACCACTGGACACCATACACCACTGGAACATACACATGACGCCATACACCACTGGTACCATACACCACTGGCACCATACACCACTGGTTACCATACACCACTGGACACCATACACCACTGGACGCCATACACCACTGGCTACCATACACCACTGGTACCATACACCACTGGACACATACACCACTGGACGCCATACACCCTGGACACCATACACCACTGGCTACCATACACCACTGGACACATACAATGACGCCATACACCACTGGACACCATACACCACTGGACGCCATACACCACTGGACACCATACACCACTGGACACCATACACCACTGGACGCCATACACCACTGGACACCATACAACCACACACAGGACACCATACACCACTGGACGCCTTCAGCCAGTTTCACATGTCCAACATTCATGGTCCAAGTACAAATATAGAATCCAGGCCAGCTCCACTATGAGGCTGGTTAGTTTAGGTCTGGAGACCAGCAGACGATTTTGACAGAATGTCGGAAGTGTGAAGCCACCCTCGTCTATAGGTGTATCATAAGGCCTTGTGCACACATTGAGGATTTGGTGAGTTTTTCACCTCAGTTTTTTGTAGCCAAAACCAGGAGTGGAACAATCAGAGGAAAAGTCTAATAGAAACACGTCACCACTTCTGTATTTATCACCTACTGCTGGTTTTGGCTACAAATACTGAGGTAAAAAACTCACCATAGAGTAAAACTCACAAATATGAGGATCACAATGAGAAAAACTCACCAAATACTGAGAACTCACCAAATACTGAGGTAAAAAACTCACCAAACACTGAACGTGTGCCCATGGCCTTAATTGGCTCACTATTGACTTTAAGGCCACATTCACACGATTATTTGTTGAGTTTTTTACCTCAGAATTTGTAGTCAAAACCAGGAGTGGGTGATAAATACAGAAGTGGTGACGTGTTTCTATGGTAGCACAAGGCCCATTCTTTGATCGATAAATATTATTACAAAACAAAAATTCACACTAACAACTGGTGACGTGTTTCTATTATACTTTTCCTCTGATTGTTCTACTCCTGGTTTTGGCTACAAATTCTGAGGTAAAAAACTCACCAAATGCTGAGGTAAAAAACTCACCAAATACTAGATGTGTGCTTGTGGCCTTATTGGCTGAAACCAGTGTGGTTCATTAAGACCATGTGCACATGTTGGGTATTTGGTGATTTTTTTTACCTCAGTATTTGTAGCCAAAACCAGCAGTGGGTGATAAATACAGAAGTGGTGACGTTTCTATGGTAGCACAAGGACCATTCTTTGATCGATAAATATTATTACAAAACAAAAATTCACACTAACAACTGCATGGATAACAAAGGCCGTGATGTTTTATTAAGAGTCAAAATAATATAAATAACCAATAAACTATCAATAAATAATAAAATGAAATAAAAAATTATGTTAAACTTTAAAGGGAACCTGACCCCGAAAAATGAGCCCGCAGCCTCTTTATACCTGTCCCTGCACCATGCTAATACTGTTTTAGCCATCCCTTTATGTCTTTATAGCGATATTGCAAACCTTATAAAAGTTGTTTTTATTCCTTGTGATCCGCGCTTCTCAGCATTTGAGAAGCCGCAAAAGGCGTTCCTTTATGCTTCTCCCCGCCACCTGTTTGTTATTTATTCACGTCCCGATGGGCATGCTAAACAGCAGAGCCGGTGCACGTCATCAATGGGGCGGTAAATCCGCTATGACGCAAATCGCATTATATCTGGCTTTACACGTCAGTACAGTACGGTATTCGCCGAATAGTAGCGGTATTCGGGCTACTTGCTACTCTCCGAGTACTTATGTGTACTCAGGAGTAACGAGTAGTCCTAATACTTTTGCAGTGTATCTAGATACACTGCAAAAGTAGCCTAAAAGTGAGGAAAAGTTGTTAAAAAATAATAAACTTACATACTCACCTGCATCGGGAGCGGCAGAGAAGACATCAGATCGCTGGACAAGGACCTTTCACTACCAGCCAATCAGATAGCCGGTAGCGATCTGGCCAATCAGATGGCGCCACATCACAACTACATCATCGCTAGCGGCCACCTGATTGGCCACTTTGCAAGGTCCTGATAGTACATCTAGGACCTTGCAAATTGGCCAATCAGGTGGCCGCTAGCGATCACGTGGTTGTGACGTGGCGCCATCTGAGTGGCCGGATCGCTACCGGCCATCTGATTGGTTGAGAGTGAAAGGTCCTTGTCCAGCGATCAGATGTCCTCTCTGGCGGTCCCAGTGCAGGCGTCGGACAGGTGAGTATGTAAGTTTTATATTTTTTAACAACTTTTAAGCTACTTTCGCAGTGTATCTATAGATACAGTGCGAAAGTATTAGGACTACTCGTTTACTCGGAGAGTAGCGAGTAGCCCGAATACCGAATAGTAGCGAGTATACTCGCTCATCCCTACATGTCAGCCATTATGCTTTTTTCTTGTTAGAATTTCTGGTGTTGGTGTGCAGCGGGTTCAAATGCTGACCACCCAGTATTCCACATATATAGTCTAGGTGATAGATGACATGAATTAGTCCCATCCTAATAACTAACTATAGTATAGTGTCATGATGGTAAAAACCACCCACCCTATACATAGAGTCTCACTATATCAAATAGGTACTAAGGTACATAATCAAATACATATACCATGAACATGTTTAGAAAGGTTAAGACCAGTAGGGATGGGGAAAAAAGTGCCCACAGGACCGCAGCCTACACCCTCGACGCAGACGCGTTTCTTCCGTTCATCAGGAGTCAACCCACTGGTCCTGCCCAAGCTACTAGACCAAGCGGGCAGCCCAGTATGATACCTCTGCACCACTAGATGAATGACGCCCCATGGGGCCCAATTGCACCCTGTACAAAAGTGGCAAAAAAAATTTTATGATAAACATAAAAATGTTATTGTAAGGTATTGGTAGATGTTTTAAATCGTTTTTAATACTTTGGCTATATGTTAGTCAGCTGAGAAGTGTCTGTTGGGCATTGCCAGCTCAGGGAAGTGTCCTGGACTTTTTGTCAATGATTCCTCCCCAACCCCTTCATTTTCTTCTTGATTGGTAACTCTAGCATTCAAGGGTGGCACTGCCCAGTGACTTTCCTGCAATGGTGTTAAGCCCCCCATATACTTTAGATAGCTACTGGCCAAACAATTGTGTGGTCATTTGTATTTCCAGCAGCCATCTCGTCCGACTCTCCCTCTGCTGAAGGCTCCTGTGTTCTCTATGAGAAAGAGCCTGGCGATGACTTATGGGATCTCTTATACAATAGGATCGGAAATGAGAAATCAGCCCCGTTCAATCCTCATCTCTCTGGAAATCATCTTTTGGGGCCCACACACATTAGACTGCCAGCCAAAACCACTCGAGTTTGTGTAACGTAAGTGTAATGTGTATGTGGGCCCTGCAAATTTGCACTTCATTAATGAAGTGGAGAAACTCCAGCGCCACATTTAAGCAGCTCCTCAAAGTTATAATCGCTTTCCAACAAGCTTTTAATATGACTAAGGGATTTGTGCCAGATCAGAACCCCAAACTACAGATACTGCGTTTCGGGGTACCTGCCCCTCATAGTGTAGCGTGTGGGATATTCTGATCTGGCTGTGTGAGTGGGCTAAGACAAGGTCTGGGGTGGGCCCTGAAACATAACACTGAAATTGCAGTACATCGCTTATCTTCAACATCCTGAAATCTATTCCAGAACTGCACTCACAATCCTGTAGGCGTAAAGGTGAAATCTCTGGGTTCTCCCTGCTTTTTCGATGTCGGCATTTGAATTTTGTAATGTAGGGAATTTACCCCAGAAACTGTAAAGTAATCTGTGAAAATGCCCAGTTATCCTGATGGGAGGGTGTCTGATGACTTCTTCCAATGACGATCAACAGATCGTGAATGCAGCTCTGGAGAAGTATACAATCTGTTTTGAGTATCAGTCTGAGATAAGCAATGCAATGTCTTTCCAATGTTACAAAACATTTTTTGTGGGGATAAATCCTGAACAAGACTGTATATTAAAGGGGATATCCAGGACCTTTTTTTATTTAACTGTAGGTCTACAAACTATTAGACTAGTAGTGTGGCGCCCCGCAAATGCAGGTGTCATAGAGGAGTATTACACCCGTAAAAGAGGTGTAAATGCTCCAGCTGCAGGTGGACCCTAGGATGGTGGGTGGGACCCATTCCCAGCACTCCCACATTAGTTTAGGGTGGTAGGTTACCTGGGAGGGGATAAATTCACCTCTAGGGGGAACAAGGAGGTCTTTGGTCTTTTCGTCTTTGCTCTGAGGTCTTGTGGCCTCAGGTCTCTCGGCTGAGGGACCAGGAGGAGATGAAGGAAGAGGAGAGATATTAGGAAGATAGCTAATAGAACGAGGCGGAAGGTCACACCGGGTCAGTTACAAACCGCACCGGAGGAAAGAAGAAGGGACCTTGAGGAGGTCCTGAAAGGAGGCACCCGACGGGGGAGTCCGGACACTAGCAAGAAAGGGAGATCCTCAGAGTGAAGCATCCATACTCCAGGAGATACTCCAGTCCACCAGGGGAACGCCGGGCCCTGGGATCCGGCCAAAGTCCAGCTTTGCAGTCGGCAACTGGCTGCTGTGGCTTGTTCAACAGCCGCAGCACCCTGCCATCGGAGAGGTCTGCCTGCTTCCTCACCAACAAGGGAAGGGACTCCCGATACTACCTACACAGGAGCTACTGGGTATAGATCGATCCAAAGCGGGGAAGAACGGACACGGGTTAGTTAACGAAGGTACACCAAGGGTTCCACCATACCACCAGGGATCCACTTGCAGCCACCCGTTAAGCTACCTGTCCTTGTAACACCTAAAGTGCTGAACTGTGAACTGTAATGGCCACTTTACACGCAGCTACAGGTAACAGGTTTTCCACAGGCAACTTACTGGCTGCAGTGAAATCATGGAGACATAGTTCCATTTGTACACAGCAACAAGATAGAACCATGTCTCCATGATTTCACTCCAGCCAGTAAGTTACCTGTGGAAAACCTGTTACCTGTAGCTGCGTGTAAAGTGGCCATAACTGATGCTGCTACAAGTTTCCAGTAAAGTACCCGGGAGAAAGTGACTTTGCCTCTGCCTGTGTTTCTTCTGCATCAACTTGTTCCCTTTGCAGGAACGCTGCCCTGAAGGTCCAGCCCTACCTGTAGAGGACTTTGCCAACTAGCCGCATTACCATCTACCTCCAGCGGACTGTGGCGGCGCTGGTGACCCATCACCAGATACTACAGGTGGCGTCACGAGAACTGTATATAAAATCCCCTGTAAGTATAACCCCTTTTTGAAGTGTCACCCAGGACACTGGATCAGCCACCATTCCCTGTAACACAGCAACGCTACCCCTAAAGCCTGATACCTGAGTACCCCAAAGCCTGGGGCTCCACAGTAGTCACTAACTACCTGCCTTTTCTGTGGGGCACTGGCTCTGAGCAGTCACTGACCGCTCCTGCCAGCGATCTGTCTGTTTCATGTCAATAGAGCAGCTCTTCCTCTCCCGGGCTGTTCTATCGATAGGACGTGACTGCTGACATCATGCTGATTGACAGCCGGCCACCCGCAGTTGGGTAAAGGGCAACTCAGCAGTCAGCATGACATCAGCACTAACGCCCTGTCAACAGAGCAGAGTGGAAGAGAAGCAGCAGTTCTGTCGAGGTGATGTCAGCGATAATGTCAGGAGTGATGTAAATTGATGTTATCACTCAGACATCAGTGCCAGGCAGAGAAGGCAGGTAGTTAGCAACTACCTGCTTTTTGTTTTTTTAGGTCCATAGTAAAAGATAAAAGCATAATAGATTTAAAAGCATTACTATTTAGCAGTGGACATATTCTTGAGCTTATACCAGCCAGCACATGTCTGTGGCGTGAGACAACACAACCCACAATGTATTATTGCATTTCCCTATACTAGAACAAAGAAATACAAGACCCTAATGTTCACACAAAAACCTAAAGTCACATTCTCATTTCATTAACATTAGTATAGTACCTGAAAAATAAACCTTAAGGATAGTATATAGTGTTCTTTAACTGATTTTTTAATTATACAGTAGAATTAAGTTTGAGATAAATATAATGCAGACTAATTCTGTACAAAACAACAATGGGGGCGACTAACGTTAGTAACATTAAATAAAAAACAACATGGCCCACGCTGACCAATCCACTTTCCAGGAAAACTGTTCATGTAGGAATGCTTGTGTTGCATCCCAGAGTCCGGTTGCCACAATGGCATTACCTCCCTCCGGGGGGGTGATGTTATGCCTGGAAGCAAGCAGGGGTCTTCACATCAGGTAAGCCCATATCATGCAACACTTTTCCTGACTCCAGGCCTGAAGGGGGAGCTCTGAACTTGGTTTCAGAGGAGCTCCCTATAAATTTTGGTTTAGAGGGGAAGTTAGTCAGAGAGCCTGAGAAAGTCTAAGAGGAAGAACAGGACAGGCGTCCTGGGGACTGGAGCAGTGTCAGGCTCGTCCCAGTACAGGAGTGAGCATGAGGGACCCGTCAGATAGGGTCTGAGGAAGTCGCGGAATGGGGCCTGGGAAGTGGAGCCAGTGGCAGGCTCACCCCAGAGCAGTGCGCCAGAAATGGACACCGGAGTACAAGGCTGTGAGGGAACTAACGACCCAACAGCAAATACCTGAAGGCACAGCAGTGTACTAGAGGCTAGGACCTCAGCCAGAGGAGAGGTGCCAGAGAAGAGCTCGAGCTGTCTGCCATGTGGGTGAGAGACTTGTCAGCAGGAAGAGAGGGCCGCAGCTTAGCTACAGGCAGCAGCAAGGTCCAACAAAGAGGAGTGCAGCAGGGAGGTCTCAGAACTCACCAGGTGAGGAGATCCCCAACTTGCTTGCAGGCCGCCCAGACTCATCAAACCTCCTGTTGTCAGTGTCCCAGTCTGCACCTTGAACCAACATTAAAGGTAATGGAGACTGAGAACTCTAAGTCTGTCGGTTATTCTGCGCCCTCAGTCCTGCACCCCACCCACCTACCACCACCATAGACTTTAACTGTTGCCCTGGGGAACCACTCCACCCATGGGGAGCGACACCATCACAGCTGCTATACCATCATCACCAGAGGTCCCGCACCTTCGGCCATCCATAGCCGAACACCAAGGGTGGCGTTACAATTTAATTCCCAAAACCATAATCCCCGAACTTTTATTGACACCACCAAGGTCATGGAGTCGGGTCTCGACCCCCGTGACTCCCCAGCAGAAATGTTACCTGATTCCGAGTACCCCACAGCCCTGGGGTGGCCATGTCACTTGTGGTAATGCACCATCTCAGGTCCGAGCATTCCTACATGAACAGTTTCCTGGAAAGTGGATTGGTCATCGTGGGCCAGTTGAATGGCCACCAAGGTCTCCTGATCTGACCCCTTTAGACTTTTATCTTTGGGGTTATTTGAAGGCAATTGTCTATGCTGTGAAGACACGAGATGTGCAGCATCTGAAACAACGGATCCTGGAAGCCTGTGCTAGCATTTCTTCTGCAGTGTTGCTATCAGTGTGTCAAGAGTGGGAGAAGAGGGTTGTATTGACAATCCAAGACAATGGGCAGCTCTTTGAACACATTTTATAAGTGGTGATAAACTTGTAAATAGCTAATGAAAGAATAAAGTTACATTAAAACCAAGCACACCATTGTCTTTCTTATGAAATTCTCAATACGTTTGATGTGTCAAATGCCCCTCTTCCCATTGAAAAAAATAAAGTTGAATCCAAAATGGCCAACTTCAAAATGGCCGCCATGGTCACACCACCCATCTGGAAAAGTTTTCCCCCTCCTATATACTAATGTGCCACAAATAGGAAGTTGATATCACCAACCATTCCCATTTTATTTTGGTGTGTCCATATAAATGGCCCACCCTGTAGTCATGTACTCACAGGTAGCCGTCTTCACCCATTTTCAGCCCCACTCCAGCACCATGTTACTGCTGTTGTAACCGGCCAAACCACACAGTGGTCGCTGAGTAAAGTGGAGATCACTTTTTAATGCTCATCTATGGGATCTAGAACAAGGTTCCATAGCCTCATTCTGAGCAGACTTGTACTGAGAAAAGTAACTTCCCGAACACAGTGATCAAGTGGATCACGAAATCTAGAGTTGGGGCTCAAAACTGATGGAGATGCCGACCATTGAGTATGTAACTACATACATGCATTACGCTTACATACGTAATGCCTAAGTTAGGGATAAAAAGAATTGCTGGACCATTGCATTCATGCCTAACTATGGCTTACCCTTATGGCCCCTTTACACGCAGCTACAAGTAACAGGTTTTCCACAGGTAACTTACTGGCTGCAGTGAAATCATGGAGACAAGGTTCTATCTTGTTGCTGTGTACAAATGGAATAATGTCTCCATGATTTCACTGCAGCCAGTAAGTTTCCTGTGGAAAACCTGTTACCTGTAGCTGCGTGTAAAGTGGCCATTAATGATAAAGCTAGTATTTATACTCACAGACTGATAAGCTTGCTGATGTGAGGAGTCATCAAGTCCGAGGATCCAATAATATCAACACATGTTCACCTTTTGCGGTTCACATTAGCATCCTTTTGTGACAGAGCCCCCATCTATCACATGTGATTTGTAGTGTTGGTTTCATATGGGGAAGATGACTTTGGGTTTTACAAATGGAACCTGCACCCCCTATAATTATGCCCATGTTGTTTCATTTCAGTCATGTGGTGAGGCTCATTAAAGTGTTGATATTGACTTTTAGGATGGTTACCTCCAGTAGTTGGCACTAGCGTTCCTGTCCTCTTCCTCTCTGAAGATAATTTTTTGCATATTTAAATTCCCAGAGGAGCATTGCAAAGGTCTATCAGTCTCCTTACACTGACAGGCCACTCTACACAAGGAGAAATGTTAGACCAGGCATTTTGACTCTCTACATTCTAATAAAGGGAACCAACCAGCAGGATTTAGGGCTATAAAGTGAAGCCGGTGCCTTACAGGCATCGGGATACTAAGTGCAATCATACCTTTACTTCAATAATTCCATGTATGATTGCAGAGAAAAGTGTCATAAAACTCCTGGAAGGAAAAGACAAAAGGTTACGCCACGCTGATCCCACACTTTGAATAAGGGTTAATCAGAGATACACTCACCTGGAACTGTTGTGCACCGCACAACAGGGAATGGAGTACAGGTGAGTGTAAAATCGGTCTGTTTTTCCTGAAGCGACCTTCCACTTGGCTCTGTGCGGTAAGGCTCCGAGGTCGGGGCGACCGAGTCCACCGGGCCTGATCACTTAACCCCAAGGGAGGCAGCTCTATTGCATGTTCATCAGAGTCTCTCCTCCAGCAGCTCTCATACCACACCCTCTAAGTTTATTAAAAAGTGGATAAAGCGAGCCCTTAGCCACAACGCGTTTCGACAAACATCTTTCTCAAGTGGATCCATTTGAGAAAGACGTTTGTCAAAACGCGTTGTGGCTAAGGGCTCGCTTTATCCACCTTTTAATAAACTTAGAGGTGTGGTATGAGAGCTGCTGGAGGAGAGACTCTGATGAACATGCAATAGAGCTGCCTCCCTTGGGGTTAAGTGATCAGGCCCGGTGGACTCGTCGCCCCGACCTCGGAGCCTTACCGCACGGAGCCAAGTGGAAGGTCGCTTCAGGAAAAACAGACCGATTTTACACTCACCCTGTACTCCATTCCCTGTTGTGCGGTGCACAACAGTTCCAGGTGAGTGTATCTCTGATTAACCCTTATTCAAAGTGTGGGATCAGCGTGGCGCAACCTTTTGTCTTTTCCTTTCATATATCTGCCAACACTTCTGTGAGTGAGCTGATTTAGCTGTGCTGCCTGCTGCATATCCCTCACCTGATGAACTTAGCAAGATTCCAATCACAGACTACATTGAATCTTTGAATTTTTGGACTACTCATTACTCCGTATAGAATTTTTAGCTTTTTCAGTATTTATAATTGTATATTCCTCGTGGTATTTTGGATAATTTGAGTGCATCTCTGATTAACCCTTATTCAACGTGTGAGATCAGCGTTGGCGCAACCTTTTGTCTTTTCCTTTCATAAAACTCCTGGAAAACAGGGCAGCAGATGATTGATGGGAGCAGCACTGTGTCACAATTTGGGGTTGTTTTGCTATTTTCCTCCTCTATGGGCATGCCTTTCTGCTGTAAGCCAAACACTTTCCCTCCTCCTCAATTTTGTCAGGCTCGCTGTGTCTGCAGTATAGTGACAGTGCGCAGGAGCCACAAACTGAATGTAGAGATGAGGGATGGGGGGAGGGTGTTGGCTTACAGCCAAAAGTCTTGCCATAGGGAGTAATAGAAAAAAAAAAAAACCCAGTGCTGCACACATCAATCATCTGCTGCCCTGTTTCCAGGAGTTTTATGACACTTTTCTCTGTAATCAAACATGGAATCATTCAAGTAAAGATATGATTGCATTCAATATCCCCGAGCCTGTAAGGCACTGGTTTCACTCTATAGCACTAATTACTGCTGGTTGGTTCCCTTTAAGCATATAGCTGGGATGATTTAGGAAAACCTGCACTAGCAGGGAGTTGGACCCGATGGCCCTTGAGGTCTCTTCCAACGCTACCATTCTATGACTTATGACTTTCTTGAACGATTATGATAAAACTTTTTGATCAGAGGTTCCAAACATATAGCTCCATTGTCATTATGACTTATATTCTGATCTATAATGACTTCAGCTTGTCCTCTTGTTTCCTTACAATAACCACACCTTTCTGAACAAATGTTTTTGCAATAGGACTTTGAGAACTTTTGAGAAGTTGTAAAACAGACCCATCCTAGACCACTCCATCCTTGGCCCTTTCCAAAGTGATGTTGATCTGCACAGGTTAGTTTTTGTGTGTGTGTAGCACCCCAGAGCCCAAGTGCCACAGTGTCATTATCTCCCCCGGGAGGTAGTGTCACACCTGAGAGCAACATAGGGTATCCACACCACACAACACCTTTCTGCCTCCATGCCTGAAGAGGGAGATTTAAACCCGGGTTCAGGGTAAGCTCCCCTATAAATTCTGGTCTGTGGCAGAGTTAGTCAGTTCAGGTCCTAGGAGGACTGAAGAAGACATCCTGTGGACTAGGAGTAGTGCTTAGCTCGTCCCAGGATAGCTAAGCCTAGAGTGAGGGACCCAAGACAGGGGTCTGAGGAAGAAGAGGAGAACCTGGGAAGCTGAGCTGTGTCGTGCTCACCCCAGAGGAGAAGCGCCACAGAAACGGACACCGGAGTCCGAGGCTGTGCAGGGCCTAACGACCTGGCAGCCAATATTGGAAGGTGGGGAATTCCAAGTTCCTCAGCCACACTTTGCCCGGAGGCAAAGCAGCATAAAGAGCACAGGAACAGTCGCCTAAGACGTGGGGTTAGAGAAGGCCTCGAGATGCCTGCCATACCGGCATCAAGCAGGAGGGAGACAGGGCCAGCAGCTCAGCTTAAGCAGCAGCAGGGACCCGCTAACAAGGTGCAGCAAGGAGGCCTCAGAACCTGTTGGGTGAGGAAAGCCCCGAGTTGCTCTCAGGTACATGGACTCAGTGTAACATCGACTGTCAGTATTCCCGTTGCACCAGTAAAAAGACTGAGTAACCAACAACTGTGAGTCTGTATGTTACTTTGCGCCCGCCATCCTGCACCCACACCCTTACCACATCCACTACACCGGGGACTCACTTCGCCCATGGGGAGTCTCTCCATCCCAGCTGCTCATCCATCGTCCCCAGAGGTTCTGCAGCAGTGGTGCCCATCAATAGCCACAAACCACGGTGGCGTCACGAGTAACCTTACCTTTCATCACCATCATCACTTCCCTATCAAGCCAAGAACTCCTTTAACAACCGAACCTAAGGTCACAGAGCCGGGTCTCAACCCCTGTGACTCCCTGAAACTGTCTAATAGCCCGGTTCTGAGTACCTCACGGCTCTGGGGTGCATCATGCTAGGCTATGGGTTGAAATAGATGGACTTAAAGTCTTCCTTCAACCTTAAAAACTATGTTACTATGTGACTATATGGCACTTTAATGCAAGAATCCACTTTTGAATAATCCTGACTTGAAATCTAAAATCTACATAAAAAGATAAGTAACATTGTCAATGTTGAGTTTCATAATACTTTTGTCCTCCATGTCTACAAGGAAATTCAGGAATCTACTGGATCCTCTCATCATAGAGCATTGCATGTCATGGTGAAGATACATCTGTCCCAACAGCAAAATGGTAAAGTCAGCAATGTACATAAATAGCGCAAACAGCAAAAAGGTAAAACAAATAAGATTCAAAATAACTTTTCTCCTATTTTGATGTCATAGAAAGAGAATTTAAGGTTTTTAAAAGGAATCTGTCATCAGGCCCCCCTCCCCCATCTGATGAAGTAGGATGTAGGGGCAGAGACCCTGATTCTAGTGATGTGTCACTTACTGGGCTGCTTACTGCAATTTTGATAATATTGCTGTTTTAGTGCTGCAGATCTAGCAGTTCTCTGAATGCAAAACCCCGACCACATGTCTGATGGGCAAATTTCTGTGTACACTGTTAAGTCCAGTGAAGCAGCCTAGAGAAGGTGCTGGAAAGACCCGATTGCTGGGCAAAGCAAGGCCCAGAACCAAGGGAGACTGACCCGCTGTGGAGCACCCCAGAGAGAGGGACGGAGGCCAGTGGAAGGAGCAGTAGGTCATAACAAGGGACCAGATCTAGGATCTCTTTAGCTCACCCGGACACTGGAGTCCGAACCTGCAGAACATACACTGAAGCAGGAAAAGCCTGGAGAAACCAGGAGGATCTATCCCCTGAGGTACTAACTTAATAGAGACACTCAAACCTGACTAAGCACAGGACCAGGGGCCCAAGAGGAGTGTAGGTGTGGCGCCCCGCAACGAGTGCGTCACAAGAGGGTATTGCAGCCATAAAAGCAGCCGCAATATTCTCTGACTCAGCAATGACCTGGTTAATTTAGAAATCCAACCCTGCATGCATCACCTAGAATAGAGGGCCAATCCTAGGTCCTGGTGGGTGGAGTGTTAGGGAAGTGTAGTAGAACACACAGTAGTCTAGACAGAACTCGGAGAAGAATGGTCTAGAACTCAGAGAAGAAGGGTCTAGAACTAGAACTTGGAGAGGAGCGGGGGCTCCGCACCCCGTGCAGCCCCCGGGCCGTCCCCGTCGGGTGTCAGCACCTGAGGCCTTACTAACCGGGATTGGGCATTATCACATGGGTTCCCAAAAGACTCCCGTGCCCAGAACCTCACAGCCGGTTCACTGGTACCGAAGCTGGCAGCAGTTCACCTCTGCTACGCGAACCAGAAAGCGTGGAGGAGCAGCTTTACAGGAGCACCCCACCACCAGCCAACTTCCAGTCGTCTAACCAGCGGTGTACCCACTGAGGGATCCAAGGCTCCCCAAAACATCCAGAACGTACATCATGGATAGGGCATTGAAGCAGCCTCCCCGTACCCGACCTGGTATTCCTGGGCGACACTGGCAACCAATTAGTTAGAATGGAGGAACACTGCGGATTTCTAAGGGACACCATCACTGCTGAGTCCACCCGGTCTACTACCCAACCACTGTATGCCATGTACTGCCTGCTGGTTATAGTAAAGACCCGTTGCAGAGACTTTCTGTGTCCGTGCTTCCTTATGAACTGTCCGTCCGCACTACAAGGCAACCGCAGCTGCCGCACAACATCTTAAGCAGCTCCAGCCTCCGGGGATCACCGCTCAGCCTGTGGGGAGCGTAACATCTTGCTGCTGTCCATCCCCCGGGGGCTCCGCAGCGTCGGTAGTCCTTACCGAATCTACTCATAGGTGGCGTCACGAATAAATTAAAAACCCCTTTAATCTGTTCCTACAAGACGTCTTCAGCTTTTGATCTGCACTACACCGGGCCCCACTACCGGCAGGCGCGGTCCACCCGTGACAAGGAGGAAGGAAGCATCGCCTGTCTAAACCGGAGTCCCGGCCACGGTGAGTCAGAAAATGGCGTCACGAACAGGATACGAGCAGGCCCGTTACCCAACGGGTATAATGTGCTTAAACTGGACTTTATTGTCTACAAATTGGACTTTGTTCGTCCCTAAAAGAACTTTCCCGCCTTTTCACCATTGGGCCAAGATGGCGCCCAAGATGGCGTTCCCGCCACAAGAAGCCGCCAGTGCAAGCCCAGGAGTGAGTCAAACCCCCCTCATCGTGGGAGGGCTAAAGACAAAAGGCGCCAAACTCTTTGTCCGCCCTGATTGCTCGAATCAACCATGGGGGCAGACCCCAAAGACTTTTCCCATCATTGGACTACAAAAGCCCAGAGGAAATGGGAGTGTCACAGATCTTCTTCACCAGCTCTACCAGAACGCTTACCGGTTGAACGGTGTGTGGTTTCCCTCCGAAGAAGAGAATGGCCAGCATGAGACTCCAAGACCTAATGCGGGAGGTCAAAGCGGAGGCGAGAGCAGCCATAGGCCAACCGGGTCCGGGTCCTGCCCTTACCATAGACGGCAGCCCCGACTTCTGGCTAGAGCCTCTACAAGACCTCCGGGTGCGACTAATTGAGACTGTGGAATGGACGATTCGCAGCTGGAGTGCGACCCTAGGCAGACGACTACACCATGCGATGCAGCAGAGCCGACCGGTACAGCTTCTCCAAGCCCAGACGACATCGCCAGCTTCTCAACCGCCTCACCGTCGCCCACCACCTGTCCTGCTTCGTCACCGGAGCCCATAGACTGTGTCATTCCAGTGAGAGTCACACCTCGACCCGTTCCAGCGGTTGAACCCGCAGCCGACCCCGTTCTAGAGCCGGAGCTTCCAATACGCTCCCAAGAAGAAGCAGACATATACCTGGTTTCACCTGCGGAACCCGCGACTAGTTTCTACATTACCGAGACTGTCGCCAGTTTCTCCCCTGAACCGGAGGCCTCCTCTGCTATTACCGAGGCCTACCTGGTGACCGGGATCGAAACACCACTTCCCGCTGCTACAGAAGAAGAGGCAGGCAGCCTGGAAGTCCTGCACAACGATCCCGAGGAGAACTTTGCCGCACAGCCACCCACCGACACAGAGGATTTCATCCCATCGTCTTCGTTAGCCGAGCAGCCCGACGTAGTCATCGAAGGAGAGGTCGAGGAGGATGACGACGAGACCTACAGCTCCGCTGAGGACCTCTACACCGGGTTCGCCTGGGGAGACACAAAGAATCCTTCTGCCGGGCGATCAGCTCGGGTGCACTGGTCGGGTGCCGCTGCAGCCACATCTTCTCCGGTCCCGTTGAAACGGGCTTTACTACAGACTGCCCACCAAACTCAAGCGGTTCAACAACCAGCACGCCGTAGTGACTGCATCCACACGCCGCACCACTCCGACGAAGAGGTACGTCGTGTCCGGAGAGAGGAGTGGCACACTCGACTGCAAGCCAATATGCAGGCTCGCACCGAGGCCCGCCGCCAGTCTCCATTGCCTGAACAATTCCGTAAAAACCGGGCGGGTAAGCACCTTTAACTTATCCACCGGGTGGGGATTCGTAAGGGAGGAGGGTGTGAGTTCCGAAGTATTTGTGGGGCGTCGTGATGTGGAATCGCACCTACCGCGAGGACATCCAAACCGAGACTTGTATAGAGGGGACATAGTAACCTATGAGCGACATATATGCTGTGACGGGTGGTTCGCTATACGAGTCCGGAACACTGCCCTCCATAAGTGACTTTTGTTGTTTGAACTTTTCTGCTAAAGAGACTTCTTCCTGTGTGCAAAATAACACCGCGACTTGGCAGCTACAGCCTGAACTTTTATTCTAAGGACAGCCGACCGCCCGCCGGGTCCGCGCAATGTGTTAACCTGTTATTTACCTACCTCACTTTTATGCATACAATGACCTGTCATTAATAAAAGTGTATTACCTGTTATAAAATATAAAAATCTCTGTAATGTGGGTAGTGTGACGCTTGGGGACAAGCGTATTCAACCAAGGGGGAGTGTGGCGCCCCGCAACGAGTGCGTCACAAGAGGGTATTGCAGCTATAAAAGCAGCCGCAATATTCTCTGACTCAGCAATGACCTGGTTAATTTAGAAATCCAACCCTGCATGCATCACCTAGAATAGAGGGCCAATCCTAGGTCCTGGTGGGTGGAGTGTTAGGGAAGTGTAGTAGAACACACAGTAGTCTAGACAGAACTCAGAGAAGAATGGTCTAGAACTCGGAGAAGAAGGGTCTAGAACTAGAACTTGGAGAGGAGCGGGGGCTCCGCACCCTGTGCAGCCCCCGGGCCGTCACCGGTCGGGTGTCAGCACCTGAGGCCTTACTAACCGGGATTGGGCATTATCACACGGGTTCCCAAAAGACTCCCGTGCCCAGAACCTCACAGCCGGTTCACTGGTACCGAAGCTGGCAGCAGTTCACCTCTGCTACGCGAACCAGAAAGCGTGGAGGAGCAGCTTTGCAGGAGCACCCCACCACCAGCCAACTTCCAGTCGTCTAACCAGCGGTGTACCCACTGAGGGATCCAAGGCTCCCCAAAACATCCAGAACGTACATCATGGATAGGGCATTGAAGCAGCCTCCCTGTACCCGACCTGGTATTCCTGGGCGACACTGGCAACCAATTAGTTAGAATGGAGGAACACTGCGGATTTCTAAGGGACACCATCACTGCTGAGTCCACCCGGTCTACTACCCAACCACTGTATGCCATGTACTGCCTGCTGGTTACAGTAAAGACCCGTTGCAGAGACTTTCTGTGTCCGTGCTTCCTTATGAACTGTCCGTCCGCACTACAAGGTAACCGCAGCTGCCGCACAACATCTTAAGCAGCTCCAGCCTCCGGGGATCACCGCTCAGCCTGTGGGGAGCGTAACATCTTGCTGCTGTCCATCCCCCGGGGGCTCCGCAGCGTCGGTAGTCCTTACCGAATCTACTCATAGGTGGCGCCACGAATAAATTAAAAACCCCTTTAATCTGTTCCTACAAGACGTCTTCAGCTTTTGATCTGCACTACACCGGGCCCCACTACCGGCAGGCGCGGTCCACCCGTGACAAGGAGGAAGGAAGCATCGCCTGTCTAAACCGGAGTCCCGGCCACGGTGATTCATAGGGACCCCACAGAAGGCCCTCATTGTTGGTTAAAGAGTAAAGCCCTGAGAGGGAAGAAAGCAGCAAGTTCAGTTACAGGCAGGACTTACCACAAACCACCGTACACAGTAAAGAGGAGGCCTCACAACTCTCAAGGTCAAAACTCCCAAATTGCACCGAGAACCTGGTACCCCTCTTGGACTGTACCTGTTACCGGACATCAGTAAAAGGTACCGAAAGAAAGACTATTGTGTGTGTGAGTCTGCTTCCCTGCCACAGCCCACACTGTCCCCCGCAAGCTGCTACTACGACTTCCCTCATTCTCCCTCATTGCCCTGAGGTAACGCTCCACCTGTGGAGAGCTGTACTACACTGAGCTGCACCACCATCACCTCACCGGCCGGCTATAGCATTGGTATCCACCGTTACCAGGAACCACAGGTGGCGTCACGACACTACTACCCCCCATCCTCATCACCATTCCCCCTAATCCCCGCCACTGAGGGTCCAGGGCACGGAACTGGGAACCGACCAGCCGTGATCCCCCATTGAAGCAGTCGTCCTGTCCCGGAATCCGAGTACCCCCTACCCTGTCGACTGCCTCAATCCCCATCGTTGGTCGGATCGCTGGGACATTGTTAGGTGTAACGGGGCATTTACAGACACGTAGAACTTAAGGATTATTCACAGGGCCTTTACAGTGTTGATTTAGTCCACCTTTCTGATATTGGGTGTGACATCTTCAATGTTGGTCTGCAAAACTGTGTGGATCAAGGTTTGTGGTGTTGGGGGGGCTACGCCTTCTGCTTAGCCATTTGGGAATGATCGTTTTTTAAAGGGAACCTGACCCCGAAAAATGAGCCCCCAGCCTCTTTATACCTGACCCTGCACCATGCTAATACTGTTTTAGCCATAACTGGACAGGTTTGCTTCACAGAAGTGAGATTGACTTGGAGTTACATTATGTTGTTTAAGTGTTCCCTTTATTTTTTTGAGCAGTGTAATATATATATATATTAGTCATGGCCGAAAGTGTTGACACCCTTGAAATTGTTCTTTTATGTGAATTGATTAATACGACGCAAAGAAAACTGACAAACAAAATGCAAGTTGGACCTAATTTCACACAAACTGCAGAAATGGTCCAGACAAAATTGTTGCCCTCAACTCAATATTTGGTTGCACCTTTGGAATAAATCCCTGCAATCAGTCGCTCCCTATAACCTCCACAAGATTCTTCTCACCTGGGATCTCGGCCTCTTCTTTATAATCTGCTCCCGGTCTCTCATATTTGAGGCGTCTTCTCTTCTCCCAACAGTAATTTTCCGATCTCTCCACAGGTGATCAATGGGATTTAGATCCAGACTCATTGCTTCCACTTCAGAACTCTCCAGCGCTTTGTTTCCATCCGTTTCTATATATTTCATTATATACATATAGAACACTGAGCAAAGACTATAAGTGCAACACTACTGTTTTTTGCGCCTATCTTTATGAGCTGAACTCAAAGATGTAAGGATTATTCTATGGTCACAAAAAGCTTTTTTCCTTCAAATATTGTTCACAAATTTTGTCTAAGGCCCCTTTCACACATCTGTGCAAAAAACACACGTGTGAGTGTCCGTTTTATTTGTCTGTGTGTGACCAGTGTGACATCCAGATAGCATACAGAAAGTAGGACTTTGTATACTTAGGCCGGCTTCACACCACAGTTTTTTGTGTCCGGGGCGGTCCGGTGTGAACCGGACAACCCCGATCCGGTGTGGCCCCCATGTATCCCTATGGTGCCAGGTTTTGCCTATTTGGCGCCCGGTTTGCTGGTTTTCCTCCCCGATCCTCCTGGATCCGGTGCCAATAGCATGGGAGTCTATTGGCGCCGGATCACGCTGGATCCGGCAGAAAACTGTGCCGGTTCACGGATGCCGGTGCTGAAAGAGCAGCGGCTGTTTTAAAGCAGCCACCGCTGAATTTCAGTGCCTGGAGAGCTCCCTGGCTGAAATATCAGCACCGCGGCCAGCTCCCTTGGTGTGTACATGGTGTGAAGCCGGCCTTACCTGTCTCCGGCACTGCTATCACACTCTCTTCCAGGTCCGCTGTTGGTGTCAGTGCAGTGAATATTCATGAGTTTAATGAGCAAGCCCTGAAGACAGTGTGACTGGCAGCATCATCTGAGACTGGTAACTATAAAGATCCATTTGCTTCTAGTCTGTGTCACGTGGATGTCACACAGATGACATCAGTGTGTGGTCCATGCGGCATCCGTGCTGCCAGCTAAAATGGACATGTAAGTGTGGAGTCCACAGACACACAATCCATGTGAAAACATGGACGTGTGAAATGACTAGTAACATTGGTGAACATTGGTGTACAGGTGTCCGTGTCTCCACCACACGTATCGGAGGCACGGTCGTGTGAATGAGGCCTACATCTGTGTTAAGCTGAAACTGGATGCACCTCCATCTGTTTTTGGCCCCATTGACTTTCAATGAGGCCGCAGGCATCCAGCTCTGTACGGTTCCCCCTGATCCGGGTGTCACCGTTTTTTTCACTGACACCAAAAACGCATTTTGTAGCGATTTTGATGTCCGTTTCAAAACCGAGAACACCTTGATCCAGGGCAATATGGGTTAAATTATAATGTGGTTCTATGCAACCCAAATGTGGTCCCATTGGATCTGGACATCGGATCCAGATTTTTTAACTGAGCATACCCAGAATCAATTGTAAAATGACACGCCCACTAGAGTAACCAACCAGATGCAAGGGGAGACTCATGCATCAGTATAACCACTGATTTGTGAACAGGATCAGAGATAACACCAGTGCGGGTGCACCCAGTTACATCATGGTTTACAATTGGGGAAGGATGCAGGTTTTACCCGCATTCCCCCGGATTCCAAAAAACCATAGTGTGAAACCAACCTTAGTGAGCACTTCTTCTCATTTGCTGAGATAATTCATCCACCCCCAGATGTGGAATATCAAGATGCTGATTGGGCACATGATTACTGCACAGGTGCGCCTCTGCTGGCCAGCACATAAGGCCACTGTACAATGAGCAGTTTTATCACACAGCACAATGCCACAGGTGTTGCACACCTTGAGTGAGCCTGTGATTGTCATGAAACACATTTGTCTGTATGAGGCTTTAAAGGGAATCGAGCAACAAATTTTTTGCTGAGAGCAGCGTAATGTATGGGCAGAGACCCTGATTCCAGTGATAAGGCACTTATTGAGCTGCTTGCTTTAGTTTTTATAAAATCACTGTTTTAACTGATGCAGATCTAGCAGTTCTCTGAATGCTAAACTATGTATAACTCCACCCACACCCCTGATTGGCAGCTTTCTGCTTATGCACAAGTGTACACAGAAAGCAGCCAATCAGGGGTGTGGGTGGAGTTATACAGCTCATGATTATGGAGGATTTCTTGGCAGCAGGTTTACTAGTCCTATACTGATAATCTGCTTATAAAACTGTGATTTTATCAAAACTATAGCATGCAGCCAGTAAGCGACACATCTTTAGAATCAGGGTCTCT
The DNA here is from genome assembly GCA_033576535.1 of Allobates femoralis. Taxonomy (NCBI): domain Eukaryota; kingdom Metazoa; phylum Chordata; class Amphibia; order Anura; family Aromobatidae; genus Allobates; species Allobates femoralis. The sequence continues at coordinate 699,004,492 of JARQOC010000002.1, read as the reverse complement.
GTCTCTATATCATGCTGCTCTCAGATTAGGTGGCAAAAGCCTGGTAACAGATTCACTTTAAGCAGCCGGGCTTTCTTCACTCCCAGACATTAGTGGGGTGGGTATCTGTCAATCACAGCTATCATCCAACAGTTAATCATATGGACATAGCATCTCACCAGCAGGAGTGGATGCAGGTAAGGGTTTAAAGTATAATTCTGTTTGTTATTTTCTATTTATACTGAATTTTTAAGGATGGGAAAGTTTATCTGTATCATTTACATTTATTAATTAGAATAATCGAACATCAGTGAAGATGGAAGAAAATATACTAGAACATCAATAAAATACAACTACACCATAGAGTACCAGTTCTTATTTTTTATTGTTCATTTTTTGCCTTCTTATAGTATCAATAGGTTTCTTTAATTATAAAGTCAATAGTAAAGCATAATATATTTAAAGCAAAATGATGCAAAAGCATAATATTATATTAATACATTTATCAAAATATACATACAGTTTGATATTCTACTAAATATGATTCATGGCTGGTAAAAGGGAGAGATTCATGGAGAGGAAGTGTACAAACATATACTTTAAATCCGCCGTAGAGTTCCAGAGATTCTTTAGTTGTAATTTTTACAGTCTTTACAACCATACATTAATTAGGAAGATCAATCTAAGACACCCCCCCGAGGAGCCTGTGAGTCACTCCCCTTTGGTAAGGATCATAAAAGTTTGCACCAAAAAAGAAAGCAATCCTCTGGAACCATATGGTAGGTTTAGAAAAAGAAAAAAACTAATACAGGGCAAAAACCCGTCACTTTTGACCTGGTGGCACGTCCTCTTTAAAGGGACTCTGTCAGGTAATTTTTCAGTATGATACTAATAGTACCCTTGAATACTGATTGAACAACTCTATTAAAACATGTGAAAATCATTACTGTACCCTATCTAGTTTTCTTGCTATAAACATCTTCACACCCAGCACATAGCTTGCTGCACAAGTCTGGACCATTGCTTTCACTGCTAAATAGTCCAGTTCTATGTAACTTTTATTTGAATAACCACAACTATCCAGGCTGGTATTTCCTTCTTCCCCCTGTGCTTTGAGTCTCACTACTAGCTTTTATTTTCACTTTGATTGTATGCTTGCACAGAAGGGCAGTGCAGTGATATCACTACATGAATATTCATTCCCTGGGGAGTGGGCAGCAGAGAAGGTAAGTGATCACTCACTGTGATTGACAGATGGAATGAATTTCTTCTTCTGCAGTTCACAGAGGATAGGGGGAGTATAAATAAAATGAATACAGCAATAGAAAGAGCTTCACCAGAGGCATTAGAAAATGACAGCAGAATATATGGAGTTTTGACCTGACAGATTCCCTTTAATCTATAGTTCAAAGAATGGTTAAAGGTTGTGTTTCTTTGCAACAAAACATATTTTTGCTCCAGTGAATAAGTCCATAACATAAAAAATAAAACAACTTTTCAAATAGCCTTAAACATGTCCTCCTACCATTGTGTTTACCGTTCCTATGTAGTCTTATGTGTCTCCATGGTTACAGACTACAAACAATCTCAGTGTAGTCTGATACTGCAGTCATATCACATTTTTTCCCATGAGGCGCCACTTTAGAAGATTCGCAAGACATATGACTGCAGGATCAGACTATTTAAACTCTGTAAATTTTCAGAAGAAATAAGGTCATAGGGAAAAGGATAAGATCTCTCTGCTCCAACTTAGTTGTAAGGGTTTTGATGTGGGAGAGGAGAAAGCGCAACAAAGAAAGAAGTGTGCATGGTCAACAATCATAGCACAGATCTGTGCAGAAGGAAAAGCCCATGATACAAGTGGGAGAGGGAGCAAATGACCACCAAAAAGGATTTAGGGCTATAAAGTGAAGTCAGTGACTTTACTTCAATGATTACATGTATGATTTCAGAGAACACTGTTATCAAACACCGGGAAAACAGTGCAGCAAATTAGCATAAGTGCAGCACAGTGTCACTATGTGGGGCTGGGTTTATTTTTATCACTCCCCTGTGGGCTCTAAGCCAAACCCTCCCCTCTCACTCCCTCCCTGCCACTATATACCAGGCACATTTTGTCTGACATCATTCATGGTGATAGCATCCTATGTGGCTGAGCTCATCACTCCCTCCCGCCATCGTCTCCAGCTTCTCACTGCTTCTCGTATCTTTGATTGCATAGTCTCAGGAGAAGGCCTCACCCCAACCAGTTCTTGCGCATCCCCACAGTCACAGACCGCAGTCACAAGCAGGAGAGGAGACCGGGATAGATTGCTGCTACTGTCAGTACAGAGATCTGTCCCAATTCCTCTCCTGCTTGTGTCCGCGGTCTGTGACTGTGAGCAGATTAAACCAGGCATTCGCAGAAACTGGAGGGGTCAGGGTTTTCTCCTGTGACCAGCCAATCACAGACAGGAGAAGAAGCAGTGAGAAGCTAGCAGGGAAGGCGGGAGGGAGTGATGAGCTTAGCCACATAGGATGCCTGACATTTTGCTATCACTATGCACGATGTCAGACATAATGTGCCTGGTAAATAGTGACAGGGAGGGAGAGAGGAATGGGGCTTGGCTTAGAAACCACAGGGGAGTAGTAAAAGAAAACCAACCCCACATAATGATGCTGTGCTGCACTTATGCTAATATGTTGCACTGTTTTCCTCATGTTTGATAACAGTTTTCTCTGCAATCATACATGTAATCAATGAAGTAAATGTATGATTGCACTCAGGATCCCAGAGCCAGTAAGGCTTCACTTTGTAGCCCTAAATCCTGCTGGTTGGTTCCCTTTAATGTATGTGTCAACTTTGTATTCAGTAAAGAGAGACCTTCCTTCTACCGAGATTGGAGATGACAGTTGGTGTTTTTAAAAGGAAGGAGGAACAAAACATGACACAGAAATTCTACTGCAAGTTCTCCATAGAACATTGAGCACCAACCGGCATCTCCTGTCTTAGGAATAGGAAAGTCTGTACTCATTTTAGGCCTCTTTCACATCAGCATTTTTCGCTGATTGCAGCAGATCTGGTATATTTAATGCATCTGCCGCCTAACGGCTGCACTTCCAGCAAGCCCCACGCATTGTCTATTGGGCTTGCGGCAAGTGTGGTTTTGCCGCGATCGGGCAAATCTGGCAGTTGCGGCCACAATAAAAAATGCGGCTAGCAGCTTTTTTTTTTTGCTGCTGCAAGTGCCGACTCTGCCACACCCGACCGTAAGCCCCATAGACAATGCATGGAGCTTGCCGCAAGTGTGCCACAAGTGCCGCCGTTAGGCGGCAGATGCGGTAAATCTCCCGGATCTGCCGCAATCAGCGAAAAACACTGTTGTGAAAGGGGCCTTAGACAGACTTTACACATGAAATGAGAATCTTAAAATTCTGGGAATGAATGATCAGTGCAGAAGTAGAAAAAAGCAGATTTCTCTGATAAGATATATTACAAAGGCGGCCGTCACACGCTGCAATATCGTGAGCGATATTGTTAGCGATCACGTGCACGCGCGATCGCTAACGATATCGCTCACATCGCTGGTGAGCTGTCACACAGACACACTCACCAGCGATGTGGAGCAGCGAGATCGTTGGTAACTATGGTACACATCGGGTTACTAGGCGCCGCGCGGCGCTTAGTAACCCGACGTTTACCATAGATACCATCTCCCAGCATAGGCTCTGCCGCTGGGAGATCGTTCATCGTAGTGTCACATACCACAATGAAGCAGATTGAACAAGCGATTATCGCTTGATATGAGCTCTGGCTCTCATATCTGCGATGTCACGATCAAGCGATTTTACATTGTAAAATCGCTTGATCGCACGTAGCGATGCACAATCGATATTGCTTAAGCGATCAAAAAGCAGATCACTTAAACTATATCGTTAGCAATATTGCAGCGTGTGACGGCCGCCAAAGCTTTTTATTTTCACGTGTACTATTGATTTAAGTGTGAAAAAAGTAACTAAATGTATTCTTTAAGGAGGTATCTTTATATATATGCACAGTACACAATATTTTACTGTATATTATTGATTATACCTGAAGTATCCGCCCTTTTCTCACCATGGAAACAACAATAACCCTCACTGTGGCGCTGATCCACTCCCGCCTTGATTATTGTAATTCTCTATTAATTGGCTTCCTCCTCACTAGACTCTCCCCTCTCCAGTCCATCCTTAATGCATCAGCCAGGATCACCTATCTATCTAACCGTTACTTGGACAAGTCAGCTCTGTGCCAGTCATTGAACTGGCTGCCCATACACTATAGGATCCAATTCAAATAGCTTGTTCTCACCCACAAAGCTCTTCACAGTGTGGCGCCTCCCTACATCTCCACCCTCATCTCTGTATATCAGCCTACATGTTCTCTATGCTCCGCAAGCAACTTTTAACTAACATCTTCACTAATCCGAACCTCCCACTCTTGGCTCCAAGACTTCTCCAGAGCTGCACCAATCCTCTGGAATGCTCTACCCCAAGAAATTAGGACTATCCACAACTAACACAGTTTAAGGTGCTCCCTAAAAACACACCTTTTTAGAGCAGCCTATCACCCTCCCTAACCGAAGTCCTTTATATATAGCCATTCACTATTTCTCTGAACATAACTTTCCATCAAACTCCACCAAACCCAAAAACTCTACAAAGATTGACTGGTGATGACTCATGCAGCTTTTATCTATCCCCCATTTCTTCAAGTTGCTTGGACCATCATTATAAATGAACACCTGTACTGTGTGTCACGACCACCTCATTGCAGATTGTAAGCTCTTATGAGCAGGGTCGTCTCTATTTTTGTTTAATTATGGCATTTTTATAATTGTTACTTATACTGTTTGTATATGAACCTCTGAATTGTAAAGCGCAACAAATATGTTGGCGCTATATAAATAAAGATTATTATTATTATTGTAACAATAGATAATTTTCTGATGACACTGTCCCTTTAAAAAGCTGTTTAAAAAAATGTCAAATAAAACATGAACCGAACAATCACTTGGACATGGCTAAAAGATGGCCTGCTAGCTCACTGAGGGATCAGATTACAGCGGCCAACTGAAGTCTATAGAGATAGAAGGGAGAGAAGGAGCAGAACGAGAGAGATGATCATGGACTTGTATTGCTGCTTTCTAGTAAGTGTCTATCCCAGAGATGGATTTACAGAAACACTGCTCAGTGTTGTCCTTGCTGCTGCTTCTTCTGAAAATTTGCTCTATATTGAGAAAATGGATGATATATCAATGATATATTGAGAGAATAGCAGGAATCACCCATCACATGGATTATTATGGCTTCTTGGAGTTATGCTCATATTCCTAAATCAATCAACTCATCATTATCCTATATGTTTCTTAGAAGGTGAGATACAAATGTACAAGGAGCTTCAATGAAATAACAGATCAAAAATAGGTTGTCCAGTGATAACTTCTCCATAAGTAAAAACTCCATTTTATTGAAAAATCTTAAAAGCCAAAATACAAACCATATTAAAATGTGAAAGTCCTCAGCGGTTGATACCTTTTAATGGTGAACTGGAAAGATGGTGAATAATAGCAAGCTTTCGAGACTCTAAGGCCTCTTCATCAGGCTGATAATGACACAAATTCTGAACACACAAATCATGACATAAGCCCCCGTCACACCTAGCGAGATCGCTGTTTCGTCACAGGTTTTGTGACGCAACAGCGACCTCGCCAGTGATCTCGCTATGTTTGACATGTAGCAGCGACCAGGCCACCGCTGTGACATCGCCGATCGTGTCTAAATGGCCTGGGGATTTTTTGATCGTGGGGTTCCCGCTGGGCAGCATGCATCAGTGTGTTTGATGCCTTAACAACGTCATTGTTGGCAACTCAGAACTCAGCCACGTAGGTCTGAGTCGTCAGACTAGCTGCGGTGTGACAGGGCCCAACGACCGCTGAGGTCGTTATACGGGTCGTCGCATCATTGCTGCATTGTTGAGTAGATCTGACAATTTGACATGTCACCAACGACCACGTATCGACGTTCTAGGGATCCTTACCAGGTCGTATCATTGTCGGGATCGCCGGAACATAGCCAAGTGTGACGGGACCCTAAGGCACTTTGCCGAAACGCATCGGTTTTCTGCACAGCAGATTAAATTGTTTGTATGGCAATTTTGCCTTTTAAGAATTTCTGATAAAATGGAGTTTTCATTGCTGGATAACTTTTTTTTGATCTATCACGGTTCTGAAGAAATTTACAGCCAGCACCACTCGTCCGCGGTGTCTCTAGAGAGCTGCAGCTTGCGGTTCACCTCAGGGTGCCCCCTCTCTGATATCCAGTGCTCCGGCGTTCTGCCTGCTGAGCGCTCCGACAGCCCGATGAGCGGTGAGCTTTTCCCCTCCTTCCTTCGCTCTGTTTGTTCTTCAACGAAATAACGGAATCATACGGCTTCTAACTAAATACATCTACTGTAATGTAATTAGTCACCAGATAAATAATTATTCCTATCTAACTAAAATATGGAGGTGCTGTAGTGCAAATACATAAGAATACTCACCGGATTGTTGACGTCTCCGGTCTTTAGCCCCTCTCTGGTTGAATTCTGCTGTAAAAGCTTTGAAAAGTAGCAACATTTTTGCGGCTTTTGGATTTTTCACGCCAGTTTCTCATAGCTTAGGATGGAGTTGGGGCATGACGTGATGCCAAAGCTTATCTAATTCATGATGAGCTGTGGCATTCAGGATGCAAGGAATCTCCTTCTACTACCTAACTGGAGTGAGATTTTTGGTGCAGCACAAGGAGGCGCATGCCACTCATCAGATGCTCCAGATTCAAGAAGACGTACAAACCACATGGTGACCAACACCAGTCTTGTTGAATCAGGCCCTTCCTCCTTACTGTTCACAAATGAAACAGATTACAAATGGCTACCACCCCAAGGATCCCTGCACTTATTAAACTGAATGACTTCACAGTAAAATTCTGTTAAAGCCCTGGGCATGGGAGCCACTTCCTCCCACTCTGACCGGTTGCTGTGGTAGACTTGAACTTCATCTGTTATTTCATCAGGCGCATAATCGCCACCCAGGATATAAATTTTATCTTCAATCCCCACTGCCCCTGCATTAAACCCAGCGCACTCAAATGAGCCCTCACCCTTCCACACGCAAGTCTCGGGACAGAAACTGTAAACTTTGTACGTTGAAAGGTCACAAATGTACAAGGTGTTATTAACTGGGACGGCTTTGATTAAAGTAGCATGAAAAAATTGCCCAAACTCTGCCACGAGTTCGCTCCATTGATCCGTGAGTGTGTTATATTTGAAAAAACAGTCAAGCGAAGGGTTAAAAGCATCGGTAATCTCAACTTCGGATCCCAGTACGTAAATGAAGGACTTGCACGCGCTTGCCTCAGGATAGTATATCCCTCTTGGCAATGGACCAACTGACTTCCATTCCTTAGTTAAAGGGTTATAAGCTTCGACATCCAGAAGGCTACGTATGTCTTGTGCTCCTTTGGTTTTCCCACCGATCACAAATAACTGGTTGAGGGCCATGACTGACGTATGCATGGTTCTTGGCTTTTTCATGGCTGGTACTAAAAAGGAGTTATTGCTTGCAGGACAATAGCACCAGGTTCGGTCAGTAGCTTCATGGTGGGGCTCGGCAATATGAAGCCGGACGGCACGACAACAGCCACCTGTACATCCTCCTGTGATAAAGAGCTTCTCTCCAAAACTAGACAAGCTAGAACCTGGAAGGTCAATGATATGGATCTGAGGAAGCTCCAACCATTTATCGGTTTTGATATTATAGCAGAATGTGTACTGGTTTTCTCCATCTTCTGCTGTTTTATGGACAAAGATATATTTTTCTGTAGTGGAAATCCGGGCATCTGGGTATAACCCACCATAATGTTCAATGCATCGTATGGCATTACTGACCTCCAATAAACAGTCTGTACTTGCTAATAGTTGCTCCTCAGAATCCAGTACATTTTGAAGAAAAGATTGTGATAGTTGATGTAGTCTAACCTTATTTATCAACTGACGGAAGAACCGCTCTCTCTTTTCCAAACTATGCTTCGTCCAAGCTAGAACGGCCATGAGTCCAAACTCCTCATCTGGAATAGTGAGGTCATCATCCTCCAGGCATTTTTCTAGCACTCCAACATTCAACTCCAAGAAGTCCGCAGATTGAGTTAGCAATGGGAAATGCCGTAGTGCAAAGTTTAAGGCACATTCGAAGAGACGGGTGGAACCGTAACTATCCGACAACGACAGCAGCTGCAGACAGTTACTTAAGTCAATGGTCTTAATTAAAAAATCACTGCACGCCTTTGATAGTAGTGGCACCTGGAGAAAGGAAGACATCTGAAACAGCATATCCACATTCCCTTCCGTGATCTCGGCTTTGCCAGTGTAGGCGTAATCCAGAAATGCTTTTATAGCTTTTGGAGACAGATTGCTGATGATGACACTTCCTCCATCTCTTTCTTTCATATTAACTTCAAACATAGCCCTGTAAGGCAATGGAACTCAATTAGTCAAGTAAATGATCATATTAAGTAAAAATGTTGTCTTCAAGAACACTATAAGGAGGACAGATTAGCAAGGAAACTCCAATTCGTTCCTTTTAAGGGATGTGGGCAAATTGAACACTCATCATTATTATTATTATTATTATTATTATTATTATTATTATTTATTTATATAGCGCCATTAGGTTCCATGGCGCTTTACATGAGGTTGAGGGAGACAAGAACAAGTACACTAAATCTAGGCGATCAGGACGTACAGGTACAGGAGGGGCAGGGACCCTGTCCACGAGGGCTCACAGTCTATGAGGGGTGGGTTAGGATACAGTAGGATGGGGGAATGTCAGGTATGGGGTGTTCGCCTGGGTCTCATGGCAGGTTGTAGGCTTGACGGAACAAGTGAGTCTTCAGGTGACACTTGAAGCTACTCAGGGTAGGAGAGTGTCTGACGTGTTCGGGTAGGGAGTTCCAGAGTAAGGCAGATGCCCGGGAGAAGTCCTGGACTCGGTTGTGCGAAGAGGTGATGAGGGGGGAGCAGAGGAGGAGTTCTTGGGAGGAGCGGAGGTTGCGTGAGGGTAGGTATCGGGAGACCAGGTCGGAGATGTATGGTGGAGCCAGGTTGTGTATGGCTTTGTACGCCATGGTTAGTGTTTTGAATTGGGATCTCTTGGAGACGGGGAGCCAGTGAAGGGCTTGGCAGAGGGGGGAGACAGGGGAGTAGCGGGAGGACATATAGATGAGTCGGGCAGCGGAGTTGAGGATAGACTGGAGAGGTGTGAGGGAGTTAGCCGGGAGGCCATTGAGAAGGAGGTTGCAGTAGTCAAGGCGGGAGATGATAAGAGCATGGATGAGTGTTTTAGCGGTGTCGTGGGTGAGGAAGGAGCGGATCCGTGAGATGTTCTTGAGCTGGAGCCGGAGGGATGTGGTGAGGGCCTCGATGTGGGGTTTGAAGGATAGGGAGGAGTCAAGGATTACCCCAAGGCATTTGGCTTGGGGGACTGGGGAGAGGGGGCAGTCGTTGACGCAGATGGATAGGTTGGGAGGTGGGGTGGAATTTCTTGGGGGGAAGACTATGAATTCAGTTTTGTCCATGTTGAGTTTAAGGAAGCGAGCAGAGAAGAAGGATGAGATGGCGGAAAGGCATTGAGGGATTTTCGAGAGTAGGGAGGTGATGTCGGGGCCGGACAGGTAGATTTGAGTGTCGTCGGCGTAGAGGTGGTACTGGAGGCCATGGGACTCGATGAGTTGCCCTAGGCCGAGAGTGTAAATGGAGAAAAGTAGGGGTCCCAGGACCGAACCTTGGGGGACTCCGACAGAAAGGGGGTAGGGTGAGGAGGAGGTGTGGGAGTGGGAGACGCTGAAGGTCCGGTCCGCTAGGTATGAGGAGATCCAGGAGAGGGCAAGGTGGGTGATGCCAAGGGATTCCAGGATCCTGAGAAGAAGGGAGTGGTCAACCGTGTCGAAGGCGGCAGACAGGTCAAGGAGTAGCAGGATGGAGTAGTAGTGTTTGTTCTTGGCGGTCAGTAGGTCGTTGGTGACTTTGGTCAGGGCTGTTTCGGTGGAATGGAGGGGTCGGAAGCCGGACTGTAGGTGGTCGAAGTGGGAGCACGAGGAGAGGTGAGAGGACAGTTCGGAGTGGACGTGTTGTTCAAGTAGCTTAGAGGCGAATGGGAGAAGAGATATGGGGCGATAGTTAGAGACAGAGGTAGGGTCAAGTGAGGGTTTTTTTAGGATGGGCGTGATTAGGGCGTGTTTGAAGGCCGAGGGGAAGGTACCAGTGCTAAGTGAAAGGTTAAAGAGGTGGGTGAGGGCTGGGATGAAAATGGAGGTGTGGTTGGGAATGAGGTGGGATGGGAGCGGGTCGTGGGCGCTGGTGGTGAGGTGTGATTTTGACAGGAGGGAGGAGAGTTGGTCTTCAGTTATGGGGGGGAAGTGGCTGATGGAGGAGGAGGGCAGTGTAGGTGGGAAGGGGAGGTGTGGGGATAGTGGACCGAAGCTGCTTCTGATCTTGTCGATCTTCTCCTTGAAGAAGGTCGCAAAGTCTTCAGCAGAGATGAGGGGAGAAGGGGGAGGAGCAGGTGGGCGAAGTAAGGAGTTGAAAGTTTTGAAGAGCTGCTTGGGGTTGCGGGACAGAGAGGTTATAAGGGATGAGAAGAACACTTGCTTGGCGGTAGCGAGTGCCGTCTTGAAGTCAGTGATGGATTGCTTGAATAGAGCAAAGTGCTCGGGGGTGTGAGACTTTTTCCATCTCCTCTCGGCGACTCTGGACGCCCGTCTCAGGTTTTTAGTGAGGGTGGTGTGCCAGGGTTGCCTGTTAATGCGTGGAGCATGGAGAGTGAGGGGGGCGGCTAGGTCGAGAGCGTTCGTTATGGTGGTGTTGTATAGGGTGGTGGCAATGTCAATGTCGTCAGCGCAGGGTAGGTCGGTGAGAGGGAGGAGTGATTCAGAGAATAAAGGAAGATCAAGATCTTTTAGGTTTCGGCGAGGGTGATCAAGTTTGCGGAGAGGGGGTAGTGTGGCAGGGGAGGAGAGGGCGGAGAAGGTCAAGAGATGGTGGTCGGACAGTGTGAGTACCGAGGTTGTGAGGTTAGAGAGGGAGCAAAGGCGGGTAAAGATGAGGTCAAGCGTGTGGCCTTGTTCGTGGGTGGGAGAGGAGGACCATTGGGAGAGCCCTAGGGAGGTGGTCAAGGAAAGAAGGTTGGAGGCGGCTGGGCGGGGAGTGTCAATGGGGATATTGAAGTCGCCCATGATGATGGAGGGGATGTCAGTGGAGAGGAAGTGAAGTAGCCAGGTGGTGAAGTGGTCAAGGAAGGAGGCGGTGGGTCCGGGGGGGCGGTAGATGATGGCTATTTGGAGGTTGCAGGGGGAGAAGATTCGGACTGAGTGGGCTTCGAAGGAGGGGACAGTGACGGATGGGGGCTGGGGGATGGGGCTGAAGGTGCAGGAGTTGGACAGCAGTATGCCGACTCCACCGCCTTGTTTGCCAGAGGGATAGCTAATAAATGTATGATCACCGAGGATCTAGCGCCCGAGAACTCTGCTATTCTCAATAACACAGGCCCCAGAGCTTCCTGTGTGAATGAAGTGAGCATGTGTGACCACCGGTCCTATAGACAATGAATGAAGCTCTGGTCGCAAATGCTCACTGCTGCTCTGATCACACAGGGAACTTTGAGAGCACTTTAGTCTTGATTGGTGATGGTCATCATTGTACGGGTAGTCTCAATTTTGAAAATTATTCCTGATCCACTGGGTAGGGGCTACATTGCTGATCACCAGAGATCCGGCTGCTGGGGCCTCCAGCAATTCTGTGAAAAGAGGGGTCATTCATTATGCTCACTACTACCATGCCATTCACTCTTGTTGGAAGCACCAAAGATTGACTAGTGTTGCACTAAGCTGGTCTTTAGCACACCCATTTGCATGAATGGAGTAGCAGTGCTCTTCATAGTTTTCAGACCCCCATCAATCCCCACACAATAGGGGATAACTTTCAACATTGAGTAGACCATTATAAAGGACAGGTGCAACTAGAACTTTGTGGAAAAACTCATTGGGGTCTTCTTGTAGCACCTTATATGCGTTAGACCATTTCCTCATGTGTCTCCAGCATTGCCTGTGAAGAGAGCATTTTACACCCAATGTACATGCTCTAGAAATTATCAATTAGAAATAATGAATATATGTTGGATTTTACAATCCACAGATGGTTTATTAGTGACAAAGATTCCGTACAGAAAAGCGCCATGGATTAGTTCTCAAGCTACAATGGTTCTAATCTGTATGTTGATCTGCAAGATATGGCAGATGCAAGTTTGATCTGTAGATTTTTCTAAAAAGTCTTTTACCTATGTCTAATTCATGACTTGCCAGTAGAAAGAAGCTGATCAGCCGATCAGTGCAAGCTGGAGACGGAAAGGTGCAAATGGGTATTATCTGTGACATAATGGTTAAATTAACTAAGGAAACTGCTCACATTTTGTGGTTGTGTCAGACACAAGCACTATAGATGCGTGTAACCAACTACTGCAGACCCACAAGAGGATAAAACTTGATATTCAGGATAGGAGCATGGTCCTAATGCGCTGCCGGCAAAAACTGAAGGTCCACCGAAGTTTGTTATCGCTGATGCTTCGAAACGCGTTGACCAAATAAACTTCATAACTCAGATGGTGGACCTTCAGTTATTGCCGGCAGCGCATTAGGACCATGCTCCTATCCTGAATATTAAGTTTTAATTCATGACTTGTAAAGGGATTTGTCCACTACATGGACAAACTCTTCTTCAACACTGTATACCTGGGTGTAAAATAAAAACAACAGATGCTTAAACCCCCAAACGGGCACTGTTCCGGAGATGTTGGCACTGGTTCACCCTGCACTGGCGTGATATTGTTGAGTGCTGCAGACGATCAGCGGCTGCTAATGGGCTGCAGTTCTTATACTTTGCTTGGACATCTGAATGACCTGAGAGTGCAGCCACTCAATAGTAGCTGATGATTGGCTGCAGGGCTCACGTGGCATAACAATGGCACATTAGGGAGTTCTAGTGCCAACATCGCCGGCACAGCACCAGTGTGGGAAGTGAGCATCTGTTATTTTTATTCTACAATGTGAACAAAAGTATTTAATAAGGTTTTCTGTGGGAAAAAAAAATGAACTAAATCAGCATTAAGTAGTAAATTTTACAAAGTAGGCCGAATTCACATCGATTTTAGCTCCAGTTCATGCCTTTGTTGTCTTAGTACCTGAAATACAGAATTCAACTATGGCATTGACAGAGACATTGACTTCAATGATGAAAAGGGAGTTAAATATAAAGCTTTGGACTCCGTATGATGACCTCTCTGTAGTGTCCCTCTTTTTTCTAGCCAATGTAATAATGGAGTCAATTAAAATGAAGGTCATTGAGAAGATGGGTCAGAGTCCAAGTATTCATATTTTAGCCCCCAATAAAGGCATTCATATGTAGCCAAGTACTTGTTGTATTAGCCCAGGAGCCCAATGCTCTCCTGTGCTCAATGTAGAGCACTTTTTTTCAGTGTTGGAATATGACCAGATCAGCATGGGAAGGGGGGTAATTTACAGTAGCTTTTGAATTAAGAAATTATCCAGCCCCCTTCACATAAAACCAATTTGGTCTTGTGCAGACACAGGAATGCTATTCTGTGTCAAGCACAAGACCAAAGGCAAAAGGACCAGGATTCAGCAAATGCCATCAGAATGGAGCACCAGGGCTAATACTATTTAAATGATATTTATTTTGCAGATTATAAAATGTACCCCAAATTCAGAGGAGGAAAAAAATATATTAATGTTAAATGGGGTCCGTCTTATAATATTAGTGTCAGTCTTACAGTCTGTATATATAGCTCATATATTGGCGGTGGTGGAGCGGGGTCACTCAAGGCATGGTCCAAATCGGCAGGGTCGGCGATGCTGTGGGCCCGGGGCTGGGAGGAGGGGGATGTTGCGTTGATGCAATGTGGGCGCCATTGTTATGTCAGGGTTGGAAGCGAAGGACTTCAGGAATATGCAGACGCTGTATGTGCGTAGATTGAGATCTCGGGGAGGTGAGACCTCTGTCTGCACATACAATGCCTCTGACGCCATTTGCCATCACATTGGAGGAAGTCCATGCAGACATTTTTCTGAAGTCCTTCACATCCACCACTGGCATATTAATAGCACCCACTCTGGGCCACCATGCCACCCCCTCCTCCGTGCCCCGGCCTACAGCATTGCAGATCCTGCTTATTAGGACCTTCCTCTTGTGACCCTGTTCCACCTCCGCCGCCACTCACCTCTCCCTGATGAGATATGCAAGACGCACCCCCAGTTTCCCCCAATTTCGGGGTAGTAAAAAGTGTGCCTTATATTCTGGAAAATACAGTATATATTTTTTCCTGTAAAACCCTTTCATGGACAAATATATCGTTAGGATCCTACCTGAAGAAGTCACTGCTGGCTGCTAATACACAACGGTGACATGGAATGGATTCATCTTTCATTATTATGCTGAAATCAAAGAATATGTTTTGTTCTCTGAAGTTTTGCAGCACTGTTAGTATTTGCTGTCCATGACTTTCCGCCACCAAGGAGACCGATTTCTTGTCAGTAGATAAGAATCCATTGCACACTGTTCTCCCAAATGGGTCCATAGTGAGCCTGGAAATATGGGAAAGTTTAGGGCAGTAGGAACAGAAACATAAGTCAAATATTTGTGTATAGAATGATATAGAGTAAAATTGATTGAATAGCTGTTGTAAAGGAAGAGGATAAGTAACAACAAATTTAGGCTGGTGTCACACTGCTGTTTTTGGAATCCATGTGATTCTAGCTTAAACTGGGTGCACCTGCATCCATTTTTGGCTCCATTGACTTTCAATGGAGCCACAGGAAACTTTTGGGTGCATTTAGATCTTTATGGCTCCCCCTGATCCAGGTGTCCATAGTTTTTGTACTGAGGGCAAAAATGCATTTTCTTGCCATTTTTGTCTCCGGGACAAAACCCTGAAGCAATCGGATTCGGGGCACTAGGGGTTAAATTAGAATGTGCTAAATGGAATTCGGATCTAGCATCCGGTTTTTGGACTATGCATGCCCAGAACCCAGATTTAAATTACATACCCCCTAGGGGATGTGTCATTTAACACCAGATCCAGCAAAAAAAGGTACGCAACCGGATGCCCTCATTTTTTATATTATAAATTATTATTATTCATTTGCACAATTTTTATTGCACAAGTTCTTCTGGTCATGCTGGCTTATTTGCTGATTTTTGTTATTGGTTTGTGGCTGACCCCCACTGTGCCCTGCACGCTGGATTTTGCATGTTTTTCTATCTGTATTGTGAGTGACATTCTTGGTAGCTGTTCACACTCAGTTATCATACTCCACCCTCATGGTGGGTTTACACGTTGCGATATCGGCGTCCAACTCCGACCAAAAGTCACGTGGTTCGCGAGTTGGACCCGATATCGTTCCTGCGTTGTACTGTTTAAACGTACAACGCGATGCAGGAACGATGGCAAACCGATATCGGGGGTCGAATGAGCGTGCTATTCGACCGCCCGATATCGGATGCCGGTTGGAGCAGGATCGTCCTGTGTGACAGCCCAACTCCGATGTGTTGGGCAACGTCACACATTCACTCCAATGTTAACTGGTCGTTCCTGCGTCAGGGGGCGTAGACATCGTACGGACGTTGCATCCCGAATATCGCGCCGTGTAAACCTCCGATGCGATCCAGGGAAAAGCGCGCACAAAATGCGCGCTCCCGCATCGTTGGCTACGATATCGGCCCGATATTGGGACATGTAAACCCACCATCAGGCTCAGTTTATTTCAAACTTCATTTGCTTAGGCCTGCCCTGCTCTCACCCATGAGTGTTGGCCTGGTGCGGTGAGAGTCAACTCTGAAAATGTCAGGCATATATGGCATTAGCTGCAGATGTGGGAGCCTTAGTAGCCATTTATTCACTTGCACTGGACTGGCACCATAGGAGCAGGTTTGAGATGCACCAAGTAAATGTTAGCTCTTTATGGTCCACTGTATGTTTATGTTGGAGGCCGTATCACACAACTAAAATAAAAAAATATAGGTTAGGACCACCCTGATTGAGATTGCCTTGACATTGTTGGGGTGGCTCAAAAAGATTGATAATTTTTTTTGCCAAGTATCTCAAATTTTATATTATACAGTTTGGAATTAATATGTGCATCTACACAATTTTTATTGCACGTTTTCTTCTGGTGGTGCTGGCTTTTTTGCTGATTTGTTTCATTTATAACTGAATACATCCAATCTGAATAATCTGTCTTTACATAAACTCCATTGTTGCTTATCCTGACAAAAATGGCAGAGCTTTTTGAAGTATCTGTGGAGTGGAGTTGTGCCTTTGTTATGCCGACGCATTTTTTGGTCTATATTACAACCGCTTGTCTCCTGACCTGAACAGTCCGCCTTAGGATGGAAGCACACTTATGCCAAATGCATGCAAGATACTCGAATGAGTCTCGCATGACTCACCCGGAACAGCCCGTCTCTCTAGACGGAAGCATGGAGTTGCACAGAAACACAAGCAGCTGACGTGTTCCTTTCCAGAGTGGCAGGGGCTGCTCCAGGTGAGTCATGCGAGATTTATGCAAGTATCTCGCATGCATATCGCATAGTACATTTCCACCCTTATATGCATATACAGTATTGTCTTTAGGGATGAGTGAAAAGAACTTTAAAGTTTGATGTTCATACCGAACAAAGATTTTACAAACATTTTCAGTGCTGGGGTTCAGAGTACGGGTGCTTTATGTATGCATACCACTGGAGTGAGCATCGCTGTGCTCGGGTACACTCAGTGCTTGGGTACACTCATTGCTTGGCCCAGTGTAAGCCACACATAACCATGCCCTCCCTTCCCGGAAGTGCTTTGTGTATGGCTGGCTGTATGTGGGCAGAGAGCAGAACTGCCCAATCAGTGATTTCCAATGAGGGTCGGGTCAAGTTTGGGTGCAGAACAGAATTTTTTATGAAGTCCGGCTGAACCCCCAGAACCTAAACTTCTATGGGTCCTCTTGTCTCTAATTGTCTTCTGAACTGAACCAGCTGTCCGACTGAGAATTATGGCTGTAACATGGACCGCTTTATGGTCAATACATATAGCCTAATGCTGGAGTGATTTAAAACCAAGTGCACAATGTGTTTGTGTGGCGCCCTGTTAACACAAGTAACCACAGACTCACCTACCGCATGGATGGGTTTCCACAGTGGTACACAAACACAGACAACACCTTCCACCCCAGCACAGTAGGGGAGCTGCACTTGCTGCCTTTAGGCAAGATCCACTATAAATACTGGTGCTGAGGGCGGAGTTAGTGAGAGTGTGGAAACGCTACAAGAGCTGTGAAGACATACTGGTATTCGGTGCTCTGTTAGGCTCGAGCCAGTTACACAGAACAGCATCCGAGTAGTCCTATAAGGCCCAAGAATGGGGTTGGAAGGAGAGGAGAACAGAAAGAACAAAGTGGGGACCGAGGAGCCAGTGTTAGGTTCGCCCAAATCGCACACTGGACACCGGAGTCCGAGTGTACTGGAGAGCACCTGGCCCAGTAGAGAATACCGGTATACTGTGGAGGCTTCAGTCTCCCGGGCATCTGTGCAGTCAAACACAGGGAGCCAGGCACCGCAAAGGAAGGAGTAGCTGCAGTCCATCGAGCGTTACCCGAAGACAGCACAGGTGGAGAGGAAGAGAGTAGAGGAGGCCAGCCAAGGTTTATACAGGGCAGGGGTTTCACACACACACGGGAAAAGAGACAAGGAGACCTTATACCCACTCGCTGTGGAGATCCAGTAGTGCATCCTGAACATCCGGCAGTGCTCTGGACGTTTATCTGCAACAACACCAGTAAAAGGTAAAGGACAACCAGCGGTGTGTGTGTCAGTTCCTTACCCGCTCCCCTGCCATCCAGAGAGACTGTCCCATTATCCAACAGCCCGGCCAAGTCCCTGCTCCATCTCTCATTTTCATCCCAGGGATCCAGCTCCACCTGTGGGAGCTTCACCACCCAGCTGCTCTTCTATCATCCCTGGAGGCCCTACGCAGCGCTGGTGCAGTCACCAGATACCATAGATGGCGTCACGATAATCTCTATAAACTTTTATATCCATTCCAACACCAATTACTCCCTTTTTTAAGTAATACCCCAGGGCCACGTGTCTGGGCAGGCCACCAGTGACATCCCTACCGAAGCAGGGGGCCCAGATAACCGAGTCCCCATACCCTGGGCGAGTCATTTGCAGCAATTATAAGGCCTCATTCAGACATCTTTTTTTCTCTTACATGAAAAAATTTGTTTCTGATCAGATTTTTTTTTATCTGATTTAGGATTTCATCCTTTTTCGCTCATATAGAGTCAATGAAAAATGAACATCACTAGGATGTAGCCAGGATGCCATCAGTGTGCAGTCCGAGTCTTTTATGTACTCATGAATTTGCACTGTAGAGTTGATCCATGGCTTGAAGCAAAAAAGGACTTATCTCCGGCCTTATATTTATTTATTTTTTGTGGACAGTGAGATATAGCACATTCATGAAAAATGGACATCCGTGTGAGCTCTTAAATCCCCCCGGTATCCTCCATACGTGAACAGTGCAAGTCAAGAGTGGTCAAACAAACACAGACATTTTGATAAACTCCAAGCACTGGTTAGACAAGAATGGACCATTAGTCAGAATTTGGCCCAGAAGCTGATATTCAGCTGCCAGGAGGGGAGGGCAGGAATCTTGAAAACTAAAGGTCAACCCTATAAATATTGAGATTTTCCATAAACTTGATGCATGTATCAATGAAAGTGTTAAAAACCCATATGTACAGTGTATAACCAGTGTGGTATTTCATACACTGTAATGCGGTTACTCGCTCACTTGCTGGTCATTAAGGTAGCGATAGGATCAGTTCTCGTTTAAAAGTTCAATGGTTTATTCAAAGCCTCACAAACCATACAGGATCAATTAAACAGGAGCCTTTGAACATAACATGAAGTATACAGTCCATTCCACTGTGAGATCACACACAGATTCCACTGACCCCGGTCAGTATTCACACACGGGTTTCAAGACTGTCACCCTCACAGGAGGTATGGTAGTGTCCACACACTGACTCCTGACAGTCACTAACCCCGGTTAGTAGATCCACAGGTTTCCAGTCTTGGCCTGCAGCCTCCACACACTCTGGGGGTTTGCCGTCTTGATCACATGTCTCCCGCTGTCAGGACACACACGTCCTTGCTGAGACTCTTTGCAGCCCAGCACTCTCCCGACTAGCTGCTGTCTCTCAGTCCAACAGCACATGTCAAACAAACAGCCTTCTTCATTTTAACATCTGAGATACACCCATGGCTGGAGTCATGTGACAGATCAGACACACTCATGTCTTTTCTCAGCACACAAACTGGAATGCATTAGGATCTTGTGCAACTACAAGACCCAGCGAAACCTCCAAATTTACATTGCAGAGCACAATCGCCTCTTCAATACATACCGGCCACTTACAACGTCGCCGGTTGCCATCCTACACCACAGAAACAACCAACTAATGAAAGATTGAACAACAACGAAACAGAAAACTTTCTGAAGCCAAAATGTTGTGTCATTCTCAAAACCTTTGGCCACAACTGTACAAAATCAAACATACACATACTCATACACACAAACTGTTAATATGTATACACACACTGCAAATACACTTACATACTATACACAAAACCACACATATATATATACAGTAAATAAGAATACAGTGCACATACACACGTGCATAAACCCACATACATATATATTTACAGCACACATACAAACTATACAGACTGATACATACTGTAAATATGTAACGGAGTGGGTAGCCCTGATTGTATTATTATTGAAATGGACACTGAAGTGGACATTACACAGTCCGATACTGCCCCCTTGTGGACAAGTGCTGAAATTGCTGCAGAGATAATGTCACCGGCTGCTGATCCCCTCCCACAACAGCCATGTGCTCAGGAGGAAAAAGTGCGGGAAAGACAGAAGGAGACGGAGCTCGATCAAGACAGACCTGCCTGTGGGTGTCCCTCGAGAGAGGCTTCCTTGTGACCCCTTTCTGAAAAGATCACGCCGTGGAAGCCGTTGCGACAACCCCCAGGCTGCAGAACATTGTTACCATGAGCCTAACCTGACTGCAGAGCGTCGCACTCCTAGAACATCTTCAGAGACTGTGACGGACACAAGGGAGCCACCTTCGAAATCTATATTTTTTCTTTTTTTCTTTTTCCCCGGACTGAGAGACTATAAACCGGTACCTGTGGAGAGGACTGAGGAAACCCCGCTTCATCGCTTCCCCTGGAATCGCCACCGTTAGACCCCAGGCCTGCGACGTGGGAGCTACGCCTTCTGTTGTTATAGTCTGGTAACGTACATTGAGGGAAAGCTAGGGAAAGAGATTGCCAGTACTGTTTTGTTTCTTGCCCTGCATCCGGAACTGAATATCAGGGTATTCAACCTTCCCTATGTGTGCAGCCAAACCGGTTGAATGTGTTATCACCATGTTTAATAGTAAAGAAATGTTTCCTCCCGTTAAATCTGAGTATGGGGATTTTGTTGAAGCAGATCATAGACACACACCCGCGGCCTTACTGCCGGTCACTTCAAATATACACATACACTATAAATACTTATTCTCTTATATACACAGGGGGGTAACTACAAAAGGTGCAGGGGTTGCAATTGCACCCGGGCCCTGGAGTTTATGGAGCCCCGAAAAGTCCCTTTGGCCTATAGAAAAAGACTAATATTATTAAAGATTTGGGGGCCCCATTGGAGCTTTCGCATCGGTGCTCATGAGCTTCACGTTGCATCACTGTGTACACAATTACACTACATACACATATATACTGTTTATAAACTCCTATTTACATATGTACACATCATATTCAGACATATAGATTATTATTATTTATTTATATAGCGCCATTATATTCCATGGCGCTTTACATGCTAAAAGGGGCAGATTGTAACAATACCAGTAACAATAAATATGGACAATTCGGTTGTACAGTTACAAGAGGGGAGATACACACATACACTATAAATATGTACATTTATGTAATCAGGTATGTAAAGACATATACACAATAGATTATTGATTGATGCATAACAGAGGGGTTAGTACCTGTATGGCTGGTGGTCAGGCAGGCAGTGTCAGGCAGGCAGAGCCTCAGAACAGAGCTGCATCTGTTACATTTAAGTGGCCACACTAACAGCTGACATTGTTACATTGTATCAGCAGCATCATCACCGGTCAGCGGCCTACCAGGGGGCCTGTTACATGTCTCCCATCCTTATCCGGCCCCTCACTGGTGTCTGTTCCAGCCTTTCCCATTGGAGGATGATGTATTGGAAAGTATTGGAAGGAGGGGGCAGTGTATACAGCCTGCAGCCCTGCCTGGTGTGAGAGCTGAGGACTGGGACAACAGGCGGCGGTTATTATACAGATGATGAATAATGGATCATTGCCTGGTCTTGTGCTGGAGGAGAAATGTTACTGACAGCGAGGGAATATGCCACAAAATAATCTCGCCAAGTTGCTGTATGAACTGTACACTGACTTCGTGAGGTTGACTTGCCGGTATAGCAGAGATGAGCTATATTTCAGCAGGACTCATTCTGATCTACTGGATTTACAGATCTACAGTGTTGGCCAAAAGTATTGACACCCCTGCAATTCTGTCAGATAATACTCAGTTTCTTCCTGAAAATGATTGCAATCACAAATTCTTTGGTATTATTATCTTCATTTAATTTGTCTTCAATGAAAAAACACAAAAGAGAATGAAGCAAAAAGCAAAACATTGATCATTTCACACAAAACTCCAAAAATCGGCCAGACAAAAGTATTGGCACCCTCAGCCTGATACTTGGTTGCACAACCTTTAGCCAAAATAACTGCGATCAACCGCTTCCTGTAACCATCAATGAGTTTCTTACAATGCTCTGCTGGAATTTTAGACAATTCTTCTTTGGCAAACTGCTCCAGATCCCTGATATTTGAAGGGTGCCTTCTCCAAACTGCCATTTTTAGATCTCTCCACAGGTGTTCTATGGGATTCAGGTCTGGACTCATTGCTGGCCACCTTAGAAGTCTCCAGTGCTTTCTCTCAAACCATTTTCTAGTGCTTTTTGAAGTGTGTTTTGGGTCATTGTCCTGCTGGAAGACCCATGACCTCTAAGGGAGACCCAGCTTTCTCACACTGGGCCCTACATTATGCTGCAAAATTTGTTGGTAGTCTTCAGACTTCATAATGCCATGCACACGGTCAAGCAGTCCAGTGCCAGAGGCAGCAAAGCAACCCCAAAACATCAGGGAACCTCCGCCATGTTTGACTGTAGGAACCGTGTTCTTTTCTTTGAGTGCCTCTTTTTTTCTCCTGTAAACTCTATGTTGATGCCTTTGCCCAAAAAGCTCTACTTTTGTCTCATCTGACCAGAGAACATTCTTCCAAAACATTGTAGGCTTTCTCAGGTAAGTTTCAGCAAACTCCAGCCTGGCTTTTTTATGTCTCAGAGTAAGAAGTGGGGTCTTCCTGGGTCTCCTACCATACAGTACGGGTTGACACTGTAGTACCCTCGGACTGCAGGGCAGCTTGAACTTGTTTGGATATTAGTCAAGGTTCTTTATCCACCATCCGCACAATCTTGCGTTGAAATCTGTTGCAATTTTTCTTTTCCGTCCACATCTAGGGAGATTAGCCACAGTGCCATGGGTTTTAACCCCTTAGTGATGGAGCCAATTTCCACCTCAATGACCAGACCGTTGTTTGTAATTCTGACCAGTGTCCCTTTATGAGGTTATATCTCTGGAACGCTTCAACGGATCCGAGCGATTCTGAGAATGTTTTTTCATGACATATTGGGCTTCATGTTAGTATTAAATTTTGGTCGATAATTTTTGTATTTATTTGTGAAAATATAAAATAATTGGTAAAAATTTTGAAAATTTGACAATTTTCAAATTTGTAATTTTTATTCTGTTGAACCAGAGCATTATGTGGCACAGAATAGTTAATAAATAACATTTCCCACATGTCTACTTTACATCATCACAATTTTGGAAAAAAAAATTTTTTGGTTAGGACGTTATAAGGGTTCAAAGTTCATCAGCAATTTTTCATTTTTCCAGCAAAATTTACATAACCTTTTTGTTTAGTGACCACATCACATGTAAAGTCTCTTTGAGGGGTGTACATGACAGAAAACAGGAACTAAAGCAACGTGGAAACAAAAAATGGCCATTTTAATTTTTCCAACAAAAATGTTCTTTTAGCCTCAATTTTTTCATTTTCACATGGGCAACAGGATAGAATGCATTCTAAAATTTGTTGGCCAAATTCTCCTGAGTACACCGATACCTCATATTTGGTCATAAACCACTGTTTGGGCGCACGGCAAAGCTCAGAAGGGAAGGAGCGCAATTTGACTTTTGGAGCTAATTTACCATTCAAAAAGTGAAATGGCGCTCCTTCTCTTTTGTCCACTCCCTTTTTCATGCTTGGTGTGGAACTATATCCAATTTGGCTTTAGGACAATTCTTTTTGTGTTTTTTTCATTGAAGCCAAATTAAAGGAAGATAATAATACCAAAGAATTTGTGATTGCAATCATTTTCAGGAAGAAACTGAGCATTATCTGACAGAATTGCAGGGGTGTCAATACTTTTGGCTAACACTGTATAGATCAGGGGCGCACAAACTTTCCTTATCTGAGGGCAGTACTGTCAAATGACTCAATCCCATAAGGTACAATCGTTGTTAACGAGGTATTATTATTATTATTATTCATTATTATAGCGCCATTAATTCCATGGCGCTTTACATATGGAAAGGGGATTACATAGACAAGTACAAAGAACAAGGAGAATATGAGGCACACAGGTACAGAAGGATAGAGGACACTGTTCACGAGGGCTCACAATCTTCAAGGTGTTAAGGCTAGGGTCACATTTGGAAGGCACAATCCGGTTACCGCATCCATTACCGGAAGCGGTATTGGACTGTGCCTTCACACTTCTTATAATCTGTGAAAATGCAATCCTCATTCCGGATCTGGATGCATTAATGCATCCGGTTTTGGAATGAGGATTTTTGCAATCTTAAAAACCGCATCCGGATCCGGATCTGGTACCGCAAGGTACATTTATGTAACTTCCAGTACCGGATCCGGTACCATAGGCGCCCATGTTAACAAAACCGCATCCGGTTATGCCACCTCTCCAAAAAATGCAGCCTGCATGATTTTTACCGCAGGGTGCAAAACCGGATGCAGGGGCGGACTGGCCCAGGTGGCAGGGAGGCACTTGCCCCCCAGGCCGGTGGTTTAGCCCTGGTTCAGGGCTGCACCTACAGTGAGAGCGGCCGCGCACTCACTTGAATGACAGCGGCACCCGGCAAGATGAAGCAGGTGGGCTGCGGGCTACAGCGTAGCGGCTGACAGTGAATAGGAAATAGGGACGGAAGTGGCGGCAGCAGCTGGCAGCTGGTAGGTGAGTGAAGCTGAGCCACCAAAACCTTCCCCCCGATCTTCCCCTGGACCTCTCCTCGGTAGTGATAGCAACCTAACCTTCCCCGCCGCTCTTCACTTGCCTTGGTAGTAGCTCGGCTGCTGGCTGGGTAAAGAAGTGGACTGCCCCCCAGGGCAGGAAGTGGCAGTCAGCCCCTGGGATGCGGTAACTGGATTGTATATAGTGCAATCCTGTTTTTCTATTGAAGTCTATGGGCTGTGGATCCGGATGCAGTTTTCAGCATTTTTAATGCTCAAAACTGGATCCGGATGAAAAAAAAATACTGCAGGTGTGACCCTAGTCTGTTCCCAAAATCTTGACACAGGATAACTTGCTGATCACTGAGGGTCTAAACACTAGAATCCAGAGGTGGAAACTATAGTAGCTTCAGGGGTTGAAATCACACGTGAGCCCTGGAGCTTACGGGGCCCTTATGAGCCCTCGTGGGTAGGGTCCTCTCTCCTCACCTACTGTATCCTCACCCATCCCTTGTAGACTGTGAGCCCTCAAGGGCAGGGTCCTCTTTACTCGCCTACAGTATCCTCACTAATGCCTTCTAGACTGTGAGCCCTCATGGGCAGGTTCCTCTCTCCTCACCCACTGAATCCTCATTCCTCACCCATCCCTTGTAGACTGTGAGCCCTCGTGGGCAGGGTCCTTTCTCCTCACCTACTGTATCTGCACCCATCCTTTGTTGACTGTGAGCCCTTGTGGGCAGGGTCCTCTCTCCTCACCTACTGTATCATCACCCATCCCTTGTAGATGGTGAGCCCTCGTGGCAGGGTCCTCTCTCCTACTGTATCCTCACCTATCCCTTGTAGACTGTGAGTCCTCGCAGGCAGGGTCCTCTCTCTTCACCTACTGTACCACACCCATCCCTTGCAGACTCTGAGCCCTCATGGGCAGGGTCCTCTCTCCTCCTGTACCTGTATGTGCCTTGTATTGTTCTAATTACAGTACTATGTATGCCCATTTTCTCATGTAAAGCACCATGGAATAAATGATGCTATAATAATAATAAAAATAATATCGGAGACATGGCTGGAAGAGGGCTGTGACAGGGCTGTTAATTTACAGGGTTGTAGTCAGTTCAGGAATGACCACACAAATAACTGAAGGGGGGGTGTTTACATGTAAAATCATCTCTAAAACCCTAGATTCCCTCCATAGTCAGCAGAGCTCTGTGTATTGCAGATTCCCTCCATAGTCAGCAGAGTCATGTGTATGGCAGATTCCCTCTACAGTCAGCAGAGCCCTGTGTATTGCAGATTCCCTCTATAGTCAGCAGAGCCCTGTGTATTGCAGATTCCCTCTACAGTCAGCAGAGCCCTGTGTATTGCAGATTCCCTCTATAGTCAGCAGAGCCCTGTGTATTGCAGATTACCTCTATAGTCAGCAGAGCCCTGTGTATTGCAGATTCCCTCCATAGTCAGCAGAGCCCTGTGTATTGCAGATTCCCTCCATAGTCAGCAGAGTCCTGTGTATTGCAGATTCTATAGTCAGCAGAGTCCTGTGTATTGTAGATTCCCTCTATAGTCAGCAGAGCCCTGTGTATTGCAGATTCCCTCTATAGTCAGCAGAGTCCTGTGTATTGCAGATTCCCTCCATAGTCAGCAGAGCCCTGTGTATTGCAGATTCCCTCTATAGTCAGCAGAGTCCTGTGTATTGTAGATTCCCTCTATAGTCAGCAGAGTCCTGTGTATTGCAGATTCCCTCTATAGTCAGCAGAGCCCTGTGTATTCCAGATTCCCTCTATAGTCAGCAGAGTCCTGTGTATTGCAGATTCACTCTACAGTCAGCAGAGCCCTGTGTATTGCAGATTCCCTCTATAGTCAGCAGAGCCCTGTGTATTGCAGATTCCCTCTATAGTCAGCAGAGTCCTGTGTATTGCAGATTCCCTCCATAGTCAGCAGAGCCCTGTGTATTGCAGATTCCCTCCATAGTCAGCAGAGTCCTGTGTATTGCAGATTCTATAGTCAGCAGAGCCCTGTGTATTGCAGATTCCCTCCATAGTCAGCAGAGTCCTGTGTATTGCAGATTCTATAGTCAGCAGAGCCCTGTGTATTGCACAGTCCCTCCATAGTCAGCAGAGCCCTGTGTATTGTAGATTCCCGCCATAGTCAGCAGAGCCCTGTGTATTGTAGATTCCCTCCATAGTCAGCAGAGCCCTGTGTATTGCAGATTACCTCTATAGTCAGCAGAGCCCTGTGTATTGCAGATCCCCTCTATAGTCAGCAGAGCCCTGTATATTGCAGATTCCCTCTATAGTCAGCAGAGCCCTGTGTATTGCAGATTCCCTCTATAGTCAGCAGAGCCCTGTGTATTCCAGATTCCCTCTATAGTCAGCAGAGTCCTGTGTATTGCAGATTCACTCTACAGTCAGCAGAGCCCTGTGTATTGCAGATTCCCTCTATAGTCAGCAGAGCCCTGTGTATTGCAGATTACCTCTATAGTCAGCAGAGCCCTGTGTATTGCAGATTCCCTCCATAGTCAGCAGAGCCCTGTGTATTGCAGATTCCCTCCATAGTCAGCAGAGTCCTGTGTATTGCAGATTCTATAGTCAGCAGAGTCCTGTGTATTGTAGATTCCCTCTATAGTCAGCAGAGCCCTGTGTATTGCAGATTCCCTCTATAGTCAGCAGAGTCCTGTGTATTGCAGATTCCCTCCATAGTCAGCAGAGCCCTGTGTATTGCAGATTCCCTCTATAGTCAGCAGAGTCCTGTGTATTGTAGATTCCCTCTATAGTCAGCAGAGTTCTGTGTATTGCAGATTCCCTCTATAGTCAGCAGAGCCCTGTGTATTCCAGATTCCCTCTATAGTCAGCAGAGTCCTGTGTATTGCAGATTCACTCTACAGTCAGCAGAGCCCTGTGTATTGCAGATTCCCTCTATAGTCAGCAGAGCCCTGTGTATTGCAGATTCCCTCTATAGTCAGCAGAGTCCTGTGTATTGCAGATTCCCTCCATAGTCAGCAGAGCCCTGTGTATTGCAGATTCCCTCCATAGTCAGCAGAGTCCTGTGTATTGCAGATTCTATAGTCAGCAGAGCCCTGTGTATTGCAGATTCCCTCCATAGTCAGCAGAGTCCTGTGTATTGCAGATTCTATAGTCAGCAGAGCCCTGTGTATTGCACAGTCCCTCCATAGTCAGCAGAGCCCTGTGTATTGTAGATTCCCGCCATAGTCAGCAGAGCCCTGTGTATTGTAGATTCCCTCCATAGTCAGCAGAGCCCTGTGTATTGCAGATTACCTCTATAGTCAGCAGAGCCCTGTGTATTGCAGATCCCCTCTATAGTCAGCAGAGCCCTGTATATTGCAGATTCCCTCTATAGTCAGCAGAGCCCTGTGTATTGCAGATTCCTCTATAGTCAGCAGAGCCCTGTGTATTGTAGATTCCCACCATAGTCAGCAGAGCCCTGTGTATTGTAGATTCCCTCTATAGTCAGCAGAGTCCTGTGTATTGCAGATTCCCTCTATAGTCAGCAGAGCCCTGTGTATTGCAGATCCCCTCTATAGTCAGCAGAGTCCTGTGTATTGTAGATTCTATAGTCAGCAGAGTCCTGTGTATTGCAGATTCTATAGTCAGCAGAGTCCTGTGTATTGCAGATTCCCTCTATAGTCAGCAGAGCCCTGTGTATTGCAGATTCCCTCTGTAGTCAGCAGAGCCCTGTGTATTGTAGATTCCCTCTATAGTCAGCATAGCCCTGTGTATTGTAGATTCCCTCCATAGTCAGCAGAGTCCTGTGTATTGTAGATTCCCTCTATAGTCAGCAGAGTCCTGTGTATTGCAGATTCTATAGTCAGCAGAGCCCTGTGTATTGTAGATTCCCTCTATAGTCAGCAGAGTCCTGTGTATTGCAGATTCTATAGTCAGCAGAGTCCTGTGTATTGCAGATTCCCTCTATAGTCAGCAGAGCCCTGTGTATTGCAGATTCCCTCTATAGTCAGCAGAGTCCTGTGTATTGCAGATTCCCTCTATAGTCAGCAGAGTCCTGTGTATTGCAGATTCCCTCTATAGTCAGCAGAGTCCTGTGTATTGCAGATTCCCTCTATAGTCAGCAGAGTCCTGTGTATTGCAGATTCTATGGTCAGCAGATCCCTGTGTATTGCAGATCCCCTCTATAGTCAGCAGAGTCCTGTGTATTGCAGATTCTATGGTCAGCAGAGTCCTGTGTATGGAGGCTGGTTCTCCCAGGCTGTACATGTTGGGGGAGGATCGGACACTTGGGTTTCAGCAGGTCTGATCCTCTGTAATCAGAGGAGTCTGGATTGTCCCCCTCTTCCCATACACAGCACTGTCTGCTCAGTCAGGTGAATGTGAGCTGTGGACAGATCCCTGTGTCTATATACAGTGTATGGAATGTACAGGAGATGATAAGGACTAGTGATGTGTCGTTCCCGAACGAGCCGACACATTGAGCCGGCTCTTTGATGTGAATGATAAGAGCCGGCTCTTTGATGTGAATGAGCCAGAGAGCCCTGTTTTTTTTTCTCTGCTGGCAGCTCCTGAGTGTGACTCTGGTCTGGGGGGAGCAGCCAGGAGATAAGTGATGTGTAAACAGAGCTGTAAAGTTCCTTCACCCAATTAAAGATACACACACATTGTTTCTTCCTTAGGGCAGTGGGCACAAGACCAGCAGTGAATGATGT
This sequence comes from Allobates femoralis, assembly GCA_033576535.1. NCBI lineage: Eukaryota > Metazoa > Chordata > Amphibia > Anura > Aromobatidae > Allobates > Allobates femoralis. Next base: position 698,975,237 of record JARQOC010000002.1, on the reverse strand, counting down.
CCTAGGGTTAACTCTCCTGACCTCATCTGGCTTATATGGTCTGTGTAGGTTGGAGGAGCAGCAGCTTGTTATATCAATGATCTTCTCAGAGTATACGGATTCAGGAACACTACAAGGAGAATAGAGCTGTTGTGGGGTTAGGAATATTTAGGCAAAATGTGGAGCGATGTAGCTACAGCTTCAATAATTGTATAGAGTATATATAGGAAGTCAGCACTAAGGCTGGCTTCACACTGTCGGACCCCTCCGCAGCGTCCTGCAGAGGGGATCAGCAAGCTGAGCGCATACACAGCAAGTCCCTACGTTTAACATGGGGACGCAGGTGCGTGCGCTCAGGTGCAGATTGGCGTGCGCACCCATTGCCCGCGATGTATGATTTGTACGCAGGTGGATGCTTGCGCACAAATCACTCTCGTCCGCACCCTGAACGTGACATGTCGCGTTCCTGGTGCAGATGAGAATGTATGATTTGTGCGCAAGCATCCGCATGCATACAAATCATACATCGCGGGCAATGGGTGCGCACGCCAATCTGCACCCGAGCGCACGCACCTGCGTCCCCATGTTAAACATAGAGACTTGAGGTGCCTGTGCTCAGCTTGCGGATCCCCTCCGCAGGACGCTGTGGTGGGGTCTGCCAGTGTGAAGCCAGCCTTAGTGTCCAGTGTGTTCACAGGACAGATGGCCTACCCTTAGGGTACCGTCACACTAGGTGACATCACCGACAATTTTGGCGGCGATGCAGGCGTGTGGCCTATCGCCGCCGACATCGCCGGTGTGTGTCGCCTAGTGTGATGCGGCGATGATGAGGCGCAATATATCGCCTCAGAATGATCGCCAGGTTTCACAGCAGTGTTGTGAAACCTGGCGATCTGAACAGGGCGATCAGGCATGATCGCCCTGTGTAACGCGGCGACCCGCAATGTTTAACATTTTTTTTTGTATCTGTACTTACCTCTCCTGGTTCCCCCGCAGCTCCGTTCTCCTTGCCAAGATTGAGACACAGGAGGAGGTAGTGATTGCCTGTGTTTCACTGCGGAACACATAAAGCAGGAAGAGCCGCCTTTTCCTATTGTGGAGGAGGCAGCACCAGCCTGTTAAATGCATTCCACTGTGGAACGCAGGCAGTCACCGCCGTCGTAAGAGGAAGCGAGGGGCGGTGCGGAGGAGGGGGCGGCAGTAGTAAGAGGCTCCTTGACGGACTGTGTTGCCGCACAGTGAAGCGGGCGTTGGGTTTTGGGATTAGGTCAGTAATGTCTGATCAGTAGGAGTGCGACACCTAGCACCCCTGACAGTCAGATGCCTTACCGAGCTGCTCCGTCTACTATTTAGCGGCCATGGCCATCTACTGCACATTTGCCCCCCTATTCAAATCTGTAAAAGTCACATGTGCAGTACGGTCTTCAGCCGCTACAGTAGACAGAGCAACTGTATGAGGGTGCGTGCACACGGTCCGGAGGAGCTGCGTGTTGGATGCAGCTCCTCTGGACTTGAGTGAAGCCGTGGGTGGCCGCAGCCGCCCTGTACTCACCATGTGCGGCGGGTGTGGGGCGGCTTCTCCTTGCAGTCCCCCGATGGGAGCCGCTTTTGGCTCCGCAGCATGAAATAAACATGCTGCGGAGGAGCGGACTCCCAGCAACCCGCACCACAGCTCCAAACACGCTGCGGGCGGGTTATGCATAGTGAGGATGGGATTTCTTGAAATCTCATCCACCATGCTTACACTGTACTACGCAGCGTTTTGGACGCAGCAGCAAGACACTGCATCCAAAACGCTGCGTACACTGATCGTGTGCACGCACCCTTACAGAGTAGATCCGGCTTCTGTCAGCAATGAGAACTGCTGATCGTTAAGGTACCAGGTGTCCCACTCTCACCAATCAAGAGGAGCGAGGACCCTGTCCTGAAGAGCTGACACTCTCAGGAAACAATAATGTTAAACACAGTGTTTACTGCTTCACTAGATACATACAGAGGTGTAGAATGAGGCTCTCACTGTACTGGAGAGGTTCTGTATTCATGACAGGTTGTAGCAGAGGATTATTCTAAAAAAGAGCCGTTTTTTGAGCCGAAAGAGCCGGCTCATCAAAAAGAGCCGGCTGCCCATCACTAATAAGGACTGACCCTGCCCGCACCGCACACTGACAGCTGACGGGTCACCATGTTGCGGGCGGGAGCTCTGCCGCCATCACAACCGAGAGAGCGGTACTATCGCTGGGGCGGGCAAACTCACACACTCTGCTGCTCACTGACCAATCAGCACTGTCCTGCCCTGCAGAGGCGAGAGCTCATTGGTTGTCACAGGCTCCTATCACACAGTAACCAGGGACCTCCATAGTAACCGCCGAGCCCAGAGCACAGCTCTGATTGGTTGTCACAGGCTCCAGTTACCCAGGGACAACGTGACAGGAATCTGCATTAACCAATCAGCGCTCTCCTCTATCCTCATTGGTTACTGTGCTGCCTCCTGTTGCTAAGCGATTCCTGTCATACGGAGGCGCCATTTCGTGACAGGAGCCCGGACAGGAGAGAAGCGGGAGCGGCTGAGGTAGGAGCCGCCGGGGATGACTGCACTGCTATTACCGCAGGGAAGGGCTCCACACCGCCCCCATATACCGCAGGCCTGGGCTCCACACCGCCCCCATCTGGGTCTCCTCACTGCAGACTCTCCCCCTCCCTCTAACAGAGCTCCACCTGGGGCCCTGACTGCAGCCTCTCCCCCTCCCTCTAACAGAGCTTCACCTGGGGCCCTCACTGCAGCTTCTGTCCTGCATAGCTCTGCCCAGGGCCATCACTGCCCCCACACAATGCTCCACTAGGGGGTCCTCCACAGAGCTCCACCTGGGGCCCTCACTGCAGCCTCTCCCCTCCCTCTAACAGAGCTTCACCTGGGTCCTCACTGTAGCCTCTCCCCTCCCTCTAACAGAGCTTCACCTGGGCCCTCACTGCAGCCTCTCCCCTCCCTCTAACAGAGCTTCACCTGGGCCCTCACTGCAGCCTCTCCCCTCCCTCTAACAGAGCTTCACCTGGGGCCCTCACTGCAGCCTCTCCCCCTCCCTCTAACAGAGCTCCACCTGGGCCCTCACTGCAGCCTCTCCCCCTCCCTCTAACAGAGCTTCACCTGGGGCCCTCACTGCAGCCTCTCCCCCTCCTCTAACAGAGCTTCACCTGGGGCCCTCACTGCAGCCTCTCCCCCTCCCTCTAACAGAGCTCCACCTGGGCCCTCACTGTAGCCTCTCCCCTCCCTCTAACAGAGCTTCACCTGGGGCCCTCACTGCAGCCTCTCCCCCTCCCTCTAACAGAGCTCCACCTGGGGCCCTGACTGCAGCCTCTCCCCCTCCCTCTAACAGAGCTTCACCTGGGGCCCTCACTGCAGCTTCTGTCCTGCATAGCTCTGCCAGGGCCATCACTGCCCCACACAATGCTCCACTAGGGGGTCCTCCACAGAGCTCCACCTGGGGCCCTCACTGCAGCCTCTCCCCCTCCCTCTAACAGAGCTTCACCTGGGCCCTCACTGTAGCCTCTCCCCCTCCCTCTAACAGAGCTTCACCTGGGCCCTCACTGCAGCCTCTCCCCCTCCCTCTAACAGAGCTTCACCTGGGCCCTCACTGCAGCCTCTCCCCCTCCTCTAACAGAGCTTCACCTGGGGCCCTCACTGCAGCCTCTCCCCCTCCTCTAACAGAGCTCCACCTGGGCCCTCACTGCAGCCTCTCCCCCTCCCTCTAACAGAGCTTCACCTGGGCCCTCACTGCAGCCTCTCCCCCTCCCTCTAACAGAGCTTCACTGGGGCCCTCACTGCAGCCTCTCCCCCTCCCTCTAACAGAGCTCCACCTGGGCCCTCACTGTAGCCTCTCCCCCTCCCTCTAACAGAGCTTCACCTGGGGCCCTCACTGCAGCCTCTCCCCCTCCCTCTAACAGAGCTCCACCTGGGCCCTCACTGCAGCCTCTCCCCTCCCTCTAACAGAGCTCCACCTGGGGCCCTCACTGTAGATATAAGTGTAGATATAAATGTGGATATAAAGGAAAGCATACCCTTCATCGCTTCACTAGAGTATGGTGGGGGATATATAATGCCAGGATAACCACTGAAGTGTTATGTATAGAGCAGAGACTCGACCCATAACAGCTGAATCCACCTTCACTGTGTGACATGAAGGGTCTGCACCTATGCAGGGGGGGGGATTCAAATGTTTAAGAACAGGTTCTCTTGTTTGTTTTTATAAACCACCCTCATTTTAAAACCATGCCCTGTTCTGTAACTGTGCCCCATTCTGTAACCATGCCCATTTTGTTAGTCACACCATTTTCACACGTACTTTCCTCAACCACAAAATACAAAATACTGTAGTTAAAAGTAAAAGACCTTTCCCCTTTCCTTTACCAATAGCCTCATTGTCTCCTCTCGAGTAGCAGTTGATTCAGTCACTTCTTTTTGTGGCTTATTGTATTAAAGGGTTTTTCCGCAATTTTTACAAATTTTTACTTAAGAAACCCTGCTCAAATTGGAAAGGACGCCCCCGTTCATCTGTCACCTCAACTGACTGCTGCACCTAATCTCAGGCCCTTATACAGGTAGAAAGCTTCTCCACTACTAGCCAACCCCTATCAATGTCCCTAATGTGCCTAGTAAAAAATGACAGGCACTGGCAAGCAATGCAGTCTATCAGTGGATGCTGTCACGCTACAGCGCTCACGTGACAGAACAATGTTGTGAGATTGTTGTATACAAAGTACTTGGAGTGGAGCCCCTTCAGGAGGTAAGTATGGCATTTTTTCACTAACCACATTAGGAACATTGAAAAAGAGGTTATGCAATCATGGACAGCACTTTTAATTTACAGCATCGCGGACCACCAGAGCAGTGCTGAGGAGATGCAGCGAGCACAATGGAAGAATCGTATTTTGCCATTATAGAACAATCCTTCCCTTTGGTGCAGATTTCCCCCATAAATTTAAGCGTAACTGTCACGTACTCACTTTTCAGAACGTGACTTGGGGTTGCGCCTACAAGGGTTAATCTATCTAATCTCAATCAATCCAGCACTCACCATTTGTCCTATGCTGAAAGGGAGCATCAATCACACCCCGGCTCAGACCGCACACCCCGCTTCTCACATAATACCAACACCCACCAGATGTTGGGGGTTCGATGAGTTCCCCTAAACTAAGACTTATCAGACAATCAAGAAAATCACACCTTTCTAGGGCTGTGAATTCTTTAGAGTATACAAGGTTCAGACTTATTAAAGTTTAAAGCTTTAATATAAAATATTAGTGCTTACAATACAGTGCTTACAATAAAAGATATAAAAAATGGAAATAAAAAGTGACATACAAATATGCAAACAATGAAATAAAAAGGAAAAGCTTATAGAAACCTAAACTTGACTTCTGTTGCCCGATGGGGAGAGCAGAGATATATGGAATCATGATCACAGCAGCTCGGCTGACCCATCTCTGTGACACAGAGCTTTAGCTGAGCGAGTCCAGTTATAGACTCAGACCGGGGGTCAGATTTCTAGACCGGCCTTCCAGTTTAACATTTTACTTATGGGTCTATGATTGGACACTCACTAATTTAGCCATGCATATATTATGTTTGAAAATGTTCTTTGTCATCTGACTAGGTCTCCTGATTTGCTTTCCATCTGTGGGTCTGTTTGAAGATGGCTTCTCTTATCAATTCTCTTCCTCTTTGAGGTTCCCAATATGTGTGAATTTATTGCCCTGCTGGCAGGATGCCCCCTGGGGAGACTAGAGTCAGTGTGGCTGGAAAGCTAGCTTTGTGCTTAAAAAAAAAAACAGGTTGTGACCTCTTGTGGACTGACATGGAATTTAACCCCTTAACTGTTCTGGTGTCCAGTCCCTGAGATACATATTTCACTACAGTAACCGTCATTGGCATCCCCCCACCCCATCCCCTAAAATGTCCCCTTCTAAAAAAAATTCCCCCAAACCTGCCCCCCAAAAATGCCCCCCCCCAAAAAAAAGCCACGCCCACACTCCTGCTTCCTAAACCTGCACCCCCGCCCCCAATCTGCACCTCCACCCCCAAAAAATGCCCCCTTCCGAAAAAAATGCCCCCAAACCCGCCCCCTAAAAAAAAAATATGCATGCCCAAAACACACACCCCTGCCCCCCAAAAAAAGCCACACACCCGCCATCCTAAACCCACACCTTTGCCCCGAGAAAATGACCCCCCACACTCCCACCCCCCAAAAAACACTTTTCCAAACTTGCACCCCCCAAAAAAATTACCCCTGCTGCCCCAACCCGCACCCCCCAAGAAACGACCCCCTGCACCCCCACAAACCACCAAAGATGCCCCCCTAACCTGCACCTCACAAAAAACATCCCCCCAAGCCCGCACCCCTGCTACCCCCCAATAAATGGCCCGCTCCTTATTGTGATGTCACAAATAGAATATAACCTATGTCACTGCCTGATCATTCTTATCATTCTTCATAATTAATATGATAAAAAAGGCTGATGTAAGTCACATGACGCTACAAGAAAAGCCATATTACATCTCAATAAGCAAATCTGAAAAAAAGGGAGGCAAGGCTTACAGAAATGAGAACTGCTTCCTCAAGGGCCACTGAAACATTTCAGCAGAGAGAAGCAAGGTTTACAGACATGAGAACAGTTATTAACTATACCTGGGCAACACCGGGCTCTACAGCTAGCATACCTTAATAATGAAATCAGGAAGGAAAGCAGTAAAAATCCTTTTGCAAGATGTCCTCAGCAGCCTTTGTGTGAAGCAAATTCGACTCATCTCTGTCTTCATGGGGCGTGGCCTAAGCTGCATTCACAATATGGATAAAACCACTGTCCAATTACCTCATGCCAGCACCCTGCTGAGCTCACACAGCTCCTGGGAGATTTTATTTGACTTCTCAGCTCTGCTAGGTGTTATCACAAGAGTGATATGAATAGAGAAGTCAGATAAGATCTCACAGGAGCTGTGTGAGTTCAGCAGGGTGTTGGCATGAGGTAATTGGACAGTGGTTTTATCCATATTGTGAATGCAGCTTAGGCCACGCCCCCTGAAGATGAAGGTGAGGAGAATAAGCTTCACACACAGGCTGCTGAGGACATCTTGTGGAAGGTGTTTTTAATGCTTTGCTTCCTGATTTCATTATTAATGTATATGTGAAATTTGATTATATTCACTTGCTCTACATTACTATTAAATAAAAATTTAAACGCCGTTTATGCTTTAAATCCTCAAAAAAAAGAACGTAAGTTGTTTGATTAATAATAGCCCTTTTAGAGAGGCAGCACTAGGGCCACAAAGGTATTAGTTGTGTGAGGCGGTGCCATCAAAGAGGCAAATAGAAGATGACAAGGCACCACCAAGGGCAAATGAGGCATTCAGAGTGATGGATGAGTGATGGATGAGGAGGCACCAAAATGGGTCACTTAAATGTAGCAATTGGTCAGTCAGGACTTTTGACCCTTCTCCTGGCCTTCTGACACACTGCATGCTGGCCCTCAGTGATCCTTTTTCAGGTCCTCTATCACACACTCAATGTTTGGGCCCCTCCTCACTGACCCTTTTTCTGGTCCTCTGACCCACTGCATGTTGGCCTCACTGACCTTTTTTTCGGCCCTCTGAACCCACTGCATGTTGGCCTCACTGACCTTTTTTGTCTTGCTCTGCTGTTGGCCCTCATGACTTTTTGGCCTCTGACCACTACTGTTGGCCTCACTGACTTTTTCTGGTCCTCTGACCCACTGCATGTTGGCCCTCCTGACTTTTCAGGCTTGACCACTGCATATTGCCTCATGACGTTTCAAGCCCTCTGACTCACTGCATGTTGGCCCTCACTGATACTTTTTCAGGCCCTCTGACCCACTGCATATTGTCCCTCACTGACCCTTTTTGGTGGTTCCTCACTCACGAGGCGCAAACTCAGAATCAGCAAGGGATTGTGGTGGATCTGGAGGCAGAGCCAAGGGTAATTGTAAATGAAGCAGTTTAAATGTTTGCGATTGTAGAAAAAATACGGCACTCACCGGTTTCCTTTTCACTCACCGGTTTCCTTTTCACTCACCGGTTTCCTTTTCACTCACCGGTTTCCTCTTGCTCTATTTTAATTCGCCATTTTGCAGGTTACATCTTGTGCAGGGAGGGGGTGTTGGAGGCAGACAACGGCACCGTTTCGCGGGATTCCGCTTTTATTGGTCTGTAGTGTGTGATATCAGATCCTCTATATCAATGGGTGGATCTGTTCACGTCACACCAATTAAACAGGTGCAATTTAAAAGCACAGTGAACAAAACAAGGAATACAGACTCTGCTAGAGAGGTTGTGGTAGCCCGGGTACTACCTCTCATATCTGGTGGTCGTGCCCTGCCCTGAAGAATTACTGGATGGATGTTGAGTCCCTCCTAGCCCAGCTCACTAGTCTTTCAAATGTTTTAACTCCTCAGATGGCCCTCCTGGGTGTGGACTTACTGGACGTTCCATATATTATACGACCCACTTTTACTAATGTTTTACTAATGTTTACTAATGTTTTAATAGCCGTCCGTCTTTGCCTGGCTAAGCATTGGCGTTCTTCTGTGGTGCCTACGCAAGGGGAACTCTTGGTGAGACTTAACCTACACTTCCAACATGAGGTGTCATTAGCTCACAATATCTCGAGGAAAGCTAAAATCCTAAAGTGGTGGGATCCTTGGATTTGCTCGTCTTATAACACAGTGACAATTCCTATTTGACACTCAGTAAATGCTACCCTTATATGCTTGTTCCATTAAGTATTCTTATAGCCCTGTACATTTTTTCTTTCTCCCCTTTCCCATCCCTCTTTCCTTGTCCCCCTTGTTTGTTTATTATTTGCTACTTTGTTGGACTCAGCGGGCGCCTAAATTGCCTGTGTCGCATCGCGTTTCCAGTAAGCACTCTGATCTGTTATATGTTAAATCCAATAAAAAAACTAATGGTTTAAAAAAAAAAAGCAAGGAATACAATAGAGAATATCAGTAACAAATTTAGAAATGTTCTTATATAGATCACTTTATATTCACCATTACAGTGGATTAGCAATACATTATATATATATATATTATATATATAATATATATATATTATAATATTGCGTATATGAATTCATTGTAAATATCAGATTGGTGGTTTTACACCATATCTGATGAATTGCATACCAAGTATCCACATATATACATATTAATTTATGAATATATATAAATAGTAATTTTATGCTATAGTTTATTTTTGTTTTTCAATAAACGTATTTATTAATTTTCAAAAGGTCGTAAGAAAAAAAGGTAACAATTCAGATAAATAAGAATTACACATTCGTACATAGTCTGGGGTATGACAGAAAACACGTTCCATTGCCAAGGCCGAGATCCCGGCAGCCGTCTCAAAAGGCCCTGATACATATAATTCACCAATTACATCACATCAAGATGAAGCCTGAAGCGAAGTGTAAGCCAGTTTTCGCTATTCCGTAGCCATCTAAACATCTCCGTCATCCCTGCAGACCGTGAAAGAAAAAAGAGAAAAAAGAAGGGGAAAGGTAATAAGGAAGACATGAAAGGAGGGAACAGAAGGGAAGAAGGGGTGGAGAAAAAAAAAAGGGAGGGGGTGGGAGGGAAGAGGAAACCTGGTTAATCTAGCTCAAGAAGGAAGAGAGGATCGCAACAACCAATCTGCAAACTCCGGGCTCTCCTTAAAAGAATGCCACAGATACCATGTTCTGCCCCCGTCTGATCCAGTGCCATAATCATCGGCCATAAGAGACTCTATGCGACTCAGTTTGTTCATCTCATCATGATGGGTGCATTGAATGGGTGCATGGGTGGATGGATGCATGGGTGGATGGATGGGTGCAACAAGGGATCAAGTGTCCTATTCCTACAGTCTCTGGGGTCAGAGTTATGGTGCACTATATGGCAATGATCTGTCATACAGTGCACCATGACTATGATCCCAGAGACTACAACAAGAGGACACTTGATACCTTGTTGCACCCATCTATCCACCCATGCATCCATCCATCCACCCATGCATCCATGCACCCATCATCCGCCCATGCACCCATCATCCATCCATGCATGCACGCTCACATCCATCGATGCACACATCCATGCATGCACACACCACGCCATCCATGCATGCACACACCCATCCACGCACGCACACATCCACGAACACACACCTCGATCCATGCACACATCCACGCATGCACACATCCACGCACGCATCCATCCATGCACACATCCATGCATGCACACATCCATGCACGCACACATCCATCCATGCACGCACACATCTATGCACGCACACATCCATCCATGCACACATTCATGCATGCACACATCCATCCATGCACACATCCATGCATGCACACATCCACCCATGCATGCACACATCCATCCATGCACACATCCACGCACACATCCATACATGCATACATCCATCCATGCAATATCCAGTACGCATCCATCCATGCACGTACACATCAATCCATGCACGCACACTATCATGCATGCACCCATCCATCCACCCATGCATCCATCCACCCATGCATGCACCCATCCACCTACCCATGCATGCATGCACCCATGCATCCACCCATGCATGCATGCACCCACCTATCCATCCATGCATGCACCCATCCATCCATGCATGCACCCATCCATTCATTCATTCATACTTACCTCACCCACGATCCACCGGTGAGCAGGGGCCTTGGAGAGGAGGAGGGGCCCACAGGGAGCAGAGGAAGCTGATCGGCGGGTGCACACAGGAGGTGGGGGCAGGACGGGGGGTGACAGTAACGGGAGGGGGCTGAGGAGCATGACCAGTGGGTGCAACAGAGATTGCAGCCTGCCGGCGGATACATATGGGGCCGGAGGAGGGGGGCAGATTGGAGGGATGGAGGGCTCCCTGATGTTTACTGGAGTGGGAAGGGGCTGAGGAGGGGGAGGGCACCCGCTGATCCGCCCCTCTAGATCTGAGTGGAGAGCTCCAATCAGATCTGGAGGCGTGAATCGCTCTGATCGGCAGTTTCACTTTCAACTGACAATCAGAGCGACTTTAGCCATGGGTGGGGGGGCGTTAGCTAAAGTACAGATCCTTGCGATCCTGCAGCTTCGGTGACTTGTCACTGGCCCTTTCACCGGAGCTGCAGGAGCGCAAAGAAGCCATGATGTTATAGAGACATCATAAGTCGGGAACACACTGACTTTCATGACATCTCTATAACGTCAAAGGTTGGGAAGGGGTTAAGGGGTTGGATCCTTTATTTTGGATTATCGGACTTCGTTATAAAATGTATGTATACCTTTTGGATATGATGTTACAAATTTCTTTTTGTTTTAATTAAAAAAATAATAAATTAGGGATTTGATATCCACTTCCAAGGGAGGTGACTCAGACCCAAGTTTTTTCAACTCCTACTGCAGATATTCTATGTTGAGAAGCATTATATCCATACTATATTTATTTGAAATCATGTCAAACCATGTGCAGAAAAAGGGATAACTCGACGATTTGGGCAGATATTTGAGTGAAGTCCTCGTGGTGTTTTCTTCACTCTGTAATACTCGCTTAAAGTTGTTAAATGTAAATGTCATGTTAATGATTTTTTCCAGATATTTTCATATTTAAGCCTCAAATCATACAAGGATGAAGTGCTCAAAAATGTAGCATCAACATCCATCTCTTTAAATATCCTTTCCTCATCTTCATTTGTATATGAAAAAAGCCAGACTGAAACATGTTGTTATTCCTAGTCTACAAAAATTTACATTACATAATATTATATATATATACCGTGTTTCCCCGAAAATAAGACACCGTCTTACATTAATTTTTGCTCCCAAAGATGCGCCGTGTCTTATTTTCGGGGGATGTCTTATTTTTTCATGAGGAAGAATTCATATTTATTGCTAAACAAAAAAAATCCCCATCATCCCCCAATACAGGTATCCACATCAAAAGGCACACACACACCTACAGACACACAGGGACATGCACATACACAAACACAGTGACACACACAGGGTCATGGACACACACACAGGGACAGACATACACACACAGAGGGACACACACGTACAGGGACACCAATTTGCAGCTTACAGCCCCCTGCCGCTGTCTCGTGCCTGCTGATCCATATATTCCGGCGCCGCTCTCATCCTTGTCCCTCAGAAGCCGTATGTGTATGGTGGCCAATCACAGGCTGCGGCCGGGTGGCCAATCACAGGCTGCGGCCGGGTGGCCAATCACAGGCTGCGGCGGGTGGCCAATCACAGGCTGCGGCCGGATGGCCAATCACAGGCTGCGGCCGGGTGGCCAATCACAGGCTGTCGCTGGGCAGCCAATCACAGGCAACCAGCTGACGTTAACTTCTAGCTTGTGATTTGCCCTTGGTTACTGGCCTAGGATAAGCTGCCTGGCGACAACCAGTAATTGGCCACCCAGCGGCAGCCTGTTATTCGGCACCCAGCAGCAGCCTATGACTGGGCACCGTACACATACGGCTTCTGATGGACAAGGATGTATATATAATCTACCGTATTTTTTGCATTATAAAACGCACTTTTGTTCCCCAAAAGTTTGGGGAAAAGTGGGGGGTGCTTCTTATAATGTGAAACAATACTTGTGTGGTGGGAGGGAGGCTGTGGAGCGGTGTCCGGGGCTCTCAGGAGGCTGTAGGAGGCTGCAGCAGCGGCCCCTGTGGTCACGGGGGGCCGCTCATTATCTCCTGTAATATGCACTGCTTCCCGCTGTCAATCACCAGCGGGAGCAGCCCATACTACAGGGCGGTCCCATGTGGATAGTCAGTGCTTTCCACGCAATGAAAGCGTGTGCTTATGGGGAGTGTGCCAGCCTTATGGGCAGTGTGCCAGCCTTATATGGGGACTGTGTGCCAGCCTTATATGGGGACTGTGTGCCAGCCTTATATGGGGACTGTGTGCCAACATGGGGACTGTGCCAGGATGGGGGGGACAGTGTGCCAAAATGAAGGCTATGTGGGGGATATATATACCAGTTTGGAGGACATATATATAAGACGGACACTGGCATTATAAGGTGAACCCATTTAACATTAAAAAAGATTTTATCCTCTTTTCCTTCATCAAATGTGGGGGTGCGTCTCATAATCCGGTGCGTCTCATAAAGCGAAAAATACGGTATATATATTCTCTATCTACATATATATATATATATATATATATTGTTTTTATATAAAATCATAAAAGTGCAATTTTCTCAAGTAGATATATATAGTATAAAAAATAGGAACAGCACAAAAAAATTACCTTAAAGTGGTGCAGCGCTTTCCAAAACACCAACCAAGTGTCCTTTATGATATGAAGATAAAAATGAAAAACACCAAAAATTACTCGATAACTCGACACAGTTGACTCCTTTGTTGCCATTTGACTCCTGTATGACAACTATCCATGTAGTGGTAGTAATTAAAATAAATTAGAATCTCTTCTCCACGTCCAATGTACTGCTGAAGAGTTTTGTATGAAGTTTCGGTGTTAGGCCATGGACTCTGTGAAATGACTCAACCCTATTCCATAATTTCTATACTAGACTATTCGACCAAATCAAGGACACCTTAGTACAGTTTTATTCTCCATTTCCTATAAATCAGCCATGTTCTTAGCAAACTGTCTTGATAGGCGGCTGCATTTTCACAGACAGGAATACACACTTGTCCTCGCACCTCCATATTTATGTAGCTGCTGCATTTACTGAGGAGAGCATTCAGATTAGGATAACTCATAAATTCCCTAAATAACAAGGAGTTGAAGCAAAGAAATTTAGATCTTAGTTGCTACTGTGGATATTCTGGATATCCGATGTCCTAGCCAAGACAACTGCCATCAGAAAAGCTTCAGCACATAGATGAATCTTTAAAAAGATGTTTTTCTGGTTCATGAAGTAAACTTCCTGGAGAATATCTTGTCCACCAAAGACTTCTGAATGGATTCCTCAAGGGTCAAAGCTGTTAAGGATTGGATGCAACGCAAATCTGTGAAGGCTTTGCAGTGCGTTTGAGTGTTAACAAATACATTTTGTAATTTTATGAGTTTTTTTTTCCAAAAATTACCAAACCAGTGACCTATTTGACAAAGAAAAGAGCTGATATGATGAACTGTAAACTTGAGGCAGTCTATACCTTGACAAAGTTAAAGGAATTCTTCTCATCTGACCCTGTGTTGGTTCAGACAGACCACGAGTGTCTTTTTGTACCACAAGTTGGCCTGCCTGTTTTTTACCTGACTAATGATTCTATTCTGCCAGCTCGCTCCACCGGCCAGCAGCTACTCTGTGGACGCAACCCAGTGAACCCTGTAGTAAGACCAGATCCCTGTATAGGGGTTAAAGGGTGAAGGCCAGGGTTCCTCTGGGACCTGCTAAGTGGAGTGGCTTGCGTAAAGTCTGTCCGTGGAAGCCCTATTAAGAGCTGCCATGTCTTCACATCCCTGTGATAACACAGCGTATGTTCACAATGCCAAGGAGAAAAGACTTCAGCAATGATCTTAGAAAATACATTTTTGTTTGCTGTCAACCTAGGAAGGGTTATAAGACAATTTCTACATCATTTGTCCGTCATTTCACAGTGATTATAGGAGGAAAAGGAGAAAGTCTATGCTGTGATAAGAATTAGTATAAAATGACGTGGACCTGACAGAATAAAGAGAGTCAAGAAAACTATTCCACTGTGACACCCTCCATTAAAACTCATACTAAGATATTGAACAGTTACAAATCCAACCAAAACATATGAATAAGAAACATAATTTGTCATAAATTAAAGAGCATTTGAGCATTTTTACTCTAACAGACAATCCCCCCTCCAATAAAGCCATTCCACCAGATACACCCCTGATACTACATAATAATAATATTAATAATATTCATTTATTTATATTGCGATATTAAAGGGGCACTGTCCGGTAATTTTTCAGTATGATACTGATATCACCCTTGAATAGGGCCTGGGCTGACCTTTTAAAAACATGTAAAATCATTATTCTACCCTTTGTAGTTTCCATGTTATCAGCATTGTCAGACCCTGCAGAGAGCTGCTGCATTAGTTCTGTCCATTATAAGCAGAGACGATTAGTCCTGGCTGTGTTAAATTGTCATGTAATTATGCACTCTCTCTCAGCAGCTCTCTCCTCCCTCTCAGCAGCTCTCTCCTCCCTCCTCCCTCTGCTCTCTGGGCACTGTGGTTTACTTTTAGGAGATCTATTCTGTTGAGGACCCAGGGAGAGAGGGATTTCAGGTTTGCCTTATCTTATCTAGACTCCATCTGCTTCTGTAATCAGAAATCCTGCTGTGACAGTTCCTGTTGTATTTCACCTCTTTCCTGGCTGCAGACATAGAGCAGAGAGGAGAATACAGCATCCCCCCCAGTCATCTGTGCAGTGATGTAAATATGTGACATGCATATTCATCATATGGGGAGTGGACAGCAGAGAACTAAGTGGATCCACTGTGAGTGACAGATTGAATGAATCTCTTTATTTGAAGCTTACAGAAGATAGGCGGGAAATATAAATAAAAGAAATACATTAAATAGAGAGAGCTTAGAGAAAGGAATTAGAAAATTATAGCAGTTACATATGGATTTTTGACCTGACGGTTCTCCTTTAATTCCATAGCACTTAATACACATTTGCAACACTCTGTCCCTATTGGGGCTCACAATCTAAACACAGAACTTGCCTGGTAGTGACTTTACTCCTGAACTATGAAGATGTTATGAAATGCATTAAAAAGTTACAAGGTGAAAAAGACCAGATCAAAAGTCTGAGGTTCTCCCATTTTCAATGACCCAGACTGATATTATTCTGTATACCGGCTCCTCCTCTTATCGAGGTTCAACATTTTTTGGATCCTATAAATTCCTGATAACTTTCTGCTCATCGCACATCTACCTCAGACATGATTATTATTATTATTGACTATTCCCAAGAAAATTGTGAACAAACATCTTTTATAGGAGGCCAAACTGTTTAATTTTTAGAACCATTTTTTATAATTTATTTAAGAACATCTTTTTTATAGGCGGCCAAACTGCTTCATTTTTTTAGAACTACAATGTCCATGAGAAAGAGGAATTTTATATTCGCTCTGATGATAAATATCACAATGAAGACACCAAGGACTTTTCTACCAGTTGAAAAGGCACCAAAACAATTGAAATTGATAAGTGAAGCATGAAAATCTGTCACCATTAATCTACAAAATCCCAGACGTTCAGAGGAATCCTTTGAATGAACTGGAAGACCCATTGTGTCAAATACACATTGTGCCACAAGTAACATCTTTACCAGCCTATTCATGGGGATTCTTGACTAAACGTATATCCGGATATCCTCCATTCAAAATAAAGAATAAAGTTCACCCCCAATTTCAGCATACCGTATATACTCGTGTATAAGCCGACCCGTGTATAAGCCGACCCCCCTACTTTTGCCCCCAAAAACTGGGAAAACTTATTGACTCGCGTATAAGCCGAGGGTGGACTCCAGCACAGGTATACAACCCCCAGCAGTGAGGTATACAGCAGCCTCCCCAGTGCTAGTATACAGCAGCAGCCCCAGTGGTAGTATACAGCAGCCCCAGAGGTATATACAGCCCCAGAGGTATATGCAGCCCCAGAGGTATATGCAGCCCCATATGCAGCCCCAGAGGTTATATATGCAGCCCCAGTATGCAGCCCCAGAGGTATATGCAGCCCCATATGCAGCCCCAGAGGTATATGCAGCCCCAGAGTTATGCAGCCCCAGAGGTATATGCAGCCCCATATGTAGCCCCATATGTATATGCAGCCCCAATGTATATGCAGCCATATGCAGCCCCAGGTATATGCAGCCCCAGAGGTATATGCAGCCCCAGAGGTATATGCAGCCCCAGAGGTATATGCAGCCCCAGAGGTATATGCAGCCCCAGAGGTATATACAGCATCCCTAGTGGTGTATACAGCAGCCCCAGTGGTAGTATACAGCAGCCCTTAGGTAGTATACAGCAGCCCCAGTCTGTATACAGCAGCAGCCCCAGGGCTGTATACAGCAGAAGCCCCAGGGCTGTATACAGCAGAAGCCCCAGGGCTGTATACAGCAGAAGCCCCAGGGCTGCATACAGCAGAAGCCCCAGGGCTGTATACAGCAGAAGCCCCAGGGCTGTATACAGCAGAAGCCCCAGGGCTGTATACAGCAGAAGCCCCAGGGCTGTATACAGCAGAGCCCCAGGGCTGTATACAGACGCAGCCCCAAGGCTGTATACAGCCGCAGCCCCAGGGCTGTATACAGCCGCAGCCCCGGAGTATACAGGCCCCCCCCATCAAGCTCCAGGGCCCCCCCCTTGAGGTCTGAAAAATAAAAAAGAATCAATACTTCACCTGTCCGACGCCTTCTGCCGCTGTGCGATCCCCAGTTCCAAGTGAGATCTCTTCTGACAGGACCTGTGGTGATGTCAGAGGGGCGTTCCCGGGCACTCGCGGTCATGTGATACATATCACATGACCGCGAACAGCCAATCAGCGCTGGGAACGATCCGGGAACGCCCCCCCTCTGACGTCACCACAGGTCTTCTCAGTACACCTCTCACTGAATGAAGCCCGGGATCGCGTGTCGGCAGCTGCGGACGGCGCGACAGGAGACTGGCAAGTATGATATTCCTTTACAGGACGCCGCTCAAGGGGGGGGCCCTGGAGCTTGATGGGGGGGCCTGTATACCTCCGGGGCTGCGGCTGTATATATACATATACTCGCGTATAAGCCGAGGGGGGACTTTTCAGCCCAAATTTTGGGCTGAAAAAGTCGGCTTATACGCGAGTATATACAGTAATTGATATAGAATTTCTAGACCTCTGGGTATCAATGGTAAAACACAGAAGAAAGTATCTACATTAATCAAGCTGAACCCCTCAAGAAATGTTTTCAAAAACAAAGGATATCTTCCCCCCCCCCTCCCCCCAAAAAAACAGAGGAGCATTTGAAAAAGCAAAAAACTCCAATAAGAAGAATGCATAAACTGGAATAACTGCAATGCAAAGACAAATACCTCTTACCTGGACCGTTAACCAGAACATTTTGCACAATGTAATAAAAAAAAAGTCTGACATATTAAAGATGACTGAGATCATTTTCCCGGCTACTACATTGAAAAATATTTTGACCCCAAGTCATCTATGCCAGCAGCACAAGTAACCAAGATAGAAGGCAAGAACATAACAGCAATATGCTTCAAATGTTTCAAAAATAGGTGTTTAAGGTGAAAAGTCATTAAATACAACAGAAGTGACTTCAATCCAATATTACTGGAGAGACTTATGCTATCAAGCACTAATCATCACATAACTCCAGTGTGATCTATCTGATAGACTGTGGATGTGGCCTCCAATATATAGGCCGGCCTACACAGGAACTACATCAGGGGTGAACCACCACCAATTATAACATCTATGAAGGCTTTGTATAACAGATTATCTTCACACTGTACCCTATGCCTCAAAGATTAAGAAGATCCAATATGTATAAATATCATCGATTACATTAAAGTGTAAATGTCCTTTCATTGAAAAAACAAGCAAACAATACTGCACTGGTTGTTAATGATGGGTCACATAGCAGCTAAGATAATGATTTTTTTGTGCCATATGAGTTATCCGCTCACATTTTTCGGTGCTCTTTTAAAAACTGCATTTTATGGCTGTGTGAGCGTGGCCAGCATCTGCCAACACTGTGTGTGTATTTCCACAGCTTCTGAGAGCAAACTGATAGGGAGCAGTGTGACAGCAACGAAGGGGTTAACTGACCTGTGTGGAGCCAGATGACAGACCAGAGGAGCTTGCGCCAAGGAAAGAGGAGTTTGCAGTGATCCCAACATCTTGACATTGCTTAGCACTGTGCTGTAGGCTGAAATAATCTGATTCATTGTTTCCTCATGAGCTGCAGTGTAGTTCACGGCCCCTTTCCCTTACATAGTGTAATAGATCCACTCACGCGGCTGCCATTCCGGGTAGACACAGGAAGCCTTGCCGGGTAAACATCAGTCATATACCGTTCGAACACAAACAAAACAGTTGGTCCAGCAGAAGGAAACAAAGGAAGTCTCAGTCCAACCAGGTAGGATCAGCTTCTACTGCTCAGAGCTGCACACTGTGCTCTGCAAACTCTAAACTCAAACTCCAGAAAAAAAAACACAGAGGTGAACATTTAACTTCTCTGACCACACCCTGAGGAGGAGGGATGTGGGGAATCAGCCTCAGCTCACATCACAGAGTTCAATAGCCTGGCTGACACATATTTCCCATCACTTACGATACCAGTAATCATATTACAATGGTTACATGCCCATATTCAGTGTGAAGATGGATCTGCGTGAGAATGAACATATGTCTGCTTCACACACAGTGTAGTGGGGATACCTTGTGGAAGGCTTATGAATGGTTTCCAACCAGAATTTTCTAATGAAGTATCTTTGAAAGCTTATTATAATCACTTGTTTACATTTTTATTTAATAATAATGTAGAGCAGCAGTTAAGCATTAAACCAGAGACCAAAAATAAATTCCAAACACTTTAAAGAAGGGTTATATTGGGCCTGGTTGCAGAGCTTTGACCGCAGCGCTTACATGAACTTACTGCATGATGGCACTGACCCCCATGCTGGCACAGTCCCTCATGCTGCTGCACACTTAAAAAAATAGACGAGCATACTCGCCCCTCTCCTCGCTCCCTGCCGTGCTGTCCGCGACATCCCCACTGTCTGCTGTGCCGGCCGAATGCTGGCAAAGACGGCGGGGATGACGCTGACGGCAAGGAGCGAGGAGAGGGGTGAGTATGATCGTCCTCCCATGGATAGTCAGTGATTTGCTTGCTTTTATTGCGTGGAAAATAGTGCCCACTCAGGATCGCAGCCGCTGAGCTGCTGACCTGCTCCTGTCATATGCGCTGCTCCCTGCTGGTGATTTACAGCGGGATGCAGTGCATATTACAGGAGTATAATGAGCGGTCCCACATGATCAGGGCCCACAGCTCCAGCCACCTTCAGCTCCCAGACACAGCTTCAGAGACCCTCCTTCACCTACTGCACAACACACAATTTCGCATTATAAGACGAACCCCCACTTTGCCCCAAAATTTGGGGGAACAAAAGTGTGTTTTATAATGCGAAAAATACGGTATGTCAACGTCCAAAGTACCATTAGGTCATTGAGCTTTTAGGCTTAGAAATCCTTTTCCACAAAGATACCAGTTTATTACCCCTCGTCCCAGTATGATCCTCTTGTATTTCTTAATATTGAACTGTTTACAGTTGTACCATATTGCTTCCTTGATTTCCAATGTGCTTGTGTATATACACAGCCATCTCTTCACTCGGTGGCACCCCCCAAGGATATGTTTATTAATAGATATATACACATAGGCCCAATTAATCGAAGTGTTCTCCCAGAAACCAGTGGCAAAACAGAAGCATAATGCCACAGCCTGTATAAAGTCCTGATTGTTGTAGGCAATCTCAGCTCAATGCCACTGATGCCTCTTTTCGGCCCAGGTTGGTTCCATAGCTGCTCATGCTGTTATTGCATCTCCCCTGCGGAACCACAGGGACCAATCTACTATGAAAACGAGTCTTACTTATATACAGAATGGATTTCTGTCCTAATTTGAACTTCCCTATCATTATATTTATAGTTTTTGGAATTTGAGATTTTGTGTAATTGTAAAGGTAAAATATATGTTTGTACTGTGTTAGCCAGTAGATAGAAAAATATTAAACTTTGAGTCCTCAGTGGTTGATACCTTTTAATGGCTAACTGAAAAGATGGTAATATTTATACATAACATGACATGGAATAGTGGAACTGTTCTTAAGATAATTGAGGTGGAGTAGAATGAGTATTATAGGTATGTAGAACTGGATTTGTAATGCAGAGTCCTTTGGGACTCTTTGGGACAGATTCTCCTTCTTGCAATTAGAGGACAATAAAAGTTTCACTCTTATCAATGAACTGTTCCGATATTTTCTGCCATAACTGTTTCACACCATCTCATACTGATCTTTCCTGTTCTGGACACTTGTCTTCAGAACTGCACTATTCCATGTCATGTTGTGTATATATATGTGGCACATCAGATTTTGTCTTGCACCAGCCGGACGAAGGGGCCACAGTGTCCTAAAGCTTGCTATGCTTACTATCTTTTCAGTTAGCCATTGAAAGGTATCAACCACTAAGGACTCTCAAATTTTAATATTTCTCTATGTAATTGTAGTAACTTCTCTAGAATCTATAAAATAAAGTATATTTAAGTATACTTTATATCTTTATTCATATTTTCCATTGACGTCTTATTTCACCTACGCTTGAACTCTAAAGCCCCCACATACACTTTAGATGAATATCAACCAACCCCATCAATAGACATATTTGACCGACAGTTTTAATGGTCATGGAGGCCCCCAACTCTTCTAACAGATGATGTTGGGGTACATAAGGATCCCGAGTGTCTGACTTCAGGCTACCAATGCTTTTGCTCTCTAGGAGATGTCTGGGAGCTACTCTCTGATAGAGAACACAAGACTGCGAGCGCTCCTATGTATGGGATAATCGGAGAAAATAGCGGTCAGCTGACCCAGTGTTTGTCCCACAGCTTTCTAAAGTGTATAGGGGTCTTCATTCTGATTACTACATGCCCATTAGTCGTGTAATAGAAATTGCTTTGGCGTGCACTCAGTTTGTTACTATGTTCTGAGGTCAGGGGCGGACTGGCCCAGGTGGGAGAGGGGCAAGTGCCCCCTGGGCTGGAGGTATAGCCCTCATCTAGTGTCAATGTAGAGAACAAATGCACTCTCAGAGAGCAATTTTTGCTGGTGAAAAAGTTGTGTTCTTTTTATTTTGGTGCTGTACACATTAGGCTTGCGACCCCCAGGTCGCAAGCCTAATGTGTACAGCACCAAAATAAAAAGAACACAACTTTTTCACCAGCAAAAATTGCTCTCTGAGAGTGCATTTGTTCTCTACATTGACACTATATACAGGGTCTAATGACCCCTACAAATAGCACCTCCAAACCACACAAGGAGTGCACGCCAACTCTCTATATATATAGCCCTCATCTAGGGCCGCCCCCCCTTCCCCCACAGAAATGGGCCGCTTTTTGGCTGGCACTGTGAAAGTATAGCAGATGCGGCGCCTTGCAGCCGGCGCTGTGATACGGCGGCTGACACAGTGAGTGACCGGCGATAGTCTGATAGCATGTACCCAACCCCCCCCCCGTCCACCAAAAAAGTCTGTGGATCCCAATACACAAAAAGTTCAATGAAACACTGGACACTCAATGGATTTTGATGCAAGTAAAACGCTCTTTATTTTGTTCACATGTGCGACCCTAAGAATCGATGATTCATAGAGTTGCACATGTGAACAAAATAAAGAACTTTTTATTTGCATAAAAATCCATTGAAGGTGCAGTGTTTATCAAACTTATCATTAGTCATGTAATACAAAATATTTTTCTTTTAATGTGTTTGAGCATGCTTTTATTTCATTCCTGTCTGTGTTTGTACCAATGAAGACTCCAAAACTTTTTGGGGCCATCCAGCCTCCTTCAGCTTTAGCAGCGTTTTCTTTTAAATCAGAACCAGTGTAGTGGGGTCAATGGAGCTTGCATTAACATAAGCAGGGCTTAATTAGGCAGCAGCTGAAAAGTCTCTGAGATTGCTGTGCTTCCAATCTCTATGGTACAGGGTAACTAGCTGAATATGGTTACAGACCTAGCGCTTGCCTTCACACTTACTTAAGGTAGGGAAGACTTTAAACTAAATGTATGATATCTTAAAACTGTTTATTACAAAGATCAAAAACATGATTTAAAATGAGTACATAAAAATATATTAGATTCTGAAAATAAAATAAAACTGTGCTAGCAGTTTGTGTTCAGATATGCCGTGTATCGTCCTGGCAGTATAAGGTGCCTTCTACTAGTGCTTCTGAATAGTGGAGCGATAGATGATTGTCGCTAGTTCCACTGCAATCTGCACAACCTCCTCATTTGCTGTGAAAAATAGAGGAACTGTGTTAATGGACTAAACCGGTCCACCTCACTAAAACTAGTACTATTTACAGTATTGTTCTCACCGGTTGCTGTGCTGTATGATATACCGTATATACTCGTGTATAAGCCGACCCGTGTATAAGCCGACCCCCCTACTTTTGCCCCCAAAATCTGGGAAAACCTATTGACTCGTGTATAAGCCGAGGGTGGACCCCAGCACAGGTATACAGCCCCCAGCAGTGTGGTATACAGGCCCCTGCAGTGGTGTACAGGCCTCCCCAGTGGTAGTATACAGCCCCCAGAAGTGTGGTATACAGCAGCCTCCCCAGTGGTACATACAGGCCCCAGCAGTGTTACAGCAGCCTCCCCAGTGGTATATACAGCAGCAGCCCCAGTGGTAGTATACAGCAGCCCCAGAGATATATACAGCAGCCCCAGAGGTATATACAGCAGCCCCAGAGGTAGTATACAGAAGCCCCAGAGGTAGTATACAGCAGCAGCCCCAGTAGTAGTATACAGCAGCAGCCCCAGTAGTAGTATACAGCAGCAGCCCCAGGGGGTATCAAGCAGTACCAGGGTATACACAGCAGCAGCCCCAGGGGTATACACAGCAGCAGCCCCAGGGGGTATACACAGCAGCAGCCCCAGGGGGTATACAGAGCAGCAGCCCAGGGGGTATACAGAGCTGCAGCCCCAGGGGGTATACAGAGCAGCAGCCCCAGGGGGTATACAGAGCAGCAGCCCCAGGGGGTATACAGAGCAGCAGCCCCAGGGGGTATACAAGCAGCAGCCCCAGGGGGTATACACAGCAGCAGCCCAGGGGTATACACAGCAGCAGCCCAGGGGTAATACACAGCAGCAGCCCCATGGGGTATACACAGCAGCAGCCCCAGAGGTATTATACAGGGGCTCCAGCTGTATACAGCAGCCCCAGCTGTATACAGCCCTCCCGTGGTATCCAGGGCCCCCCTTGCTGCAACCTGTAAAGGAAGATGTCCTTATACTTATCGCTGCTGCCGCCGCCGCTCCGCTGCTCGGTCACCGCGATGCTCCGGGTCTTCATGCTTCCTGTTCCTTCGTCGGCGCTCGAACAATGACGTCATTTCCTGAGCGCCGGAGAAGGAACAGGAAGCATGAAGACCCGGAGCATCGCGGTGACCGAGCAGCGGAGCGGCGGCGGCAGCGATAAGTATAAGGACATCTTCCTTTACAGGTTGCAGCAAGGGGGGCCCTGGATACCACGGGAGGGCTGTATACAGCTGGGGCTGCTGTATACAGCTGGGGCTACCGTATATACCCCGTGTATAAGCCGAGGGGGGACTTTTCAGCACATTTTTTGTGCTGAAAAACTCGGCTTATACACGAGTATATACGGTATGTATTTCCAGCTTGTTCGTTCCTCCTTCCTGATTCCCTTCTCCCCTGGAGGTGTGATTCCCTCTATAGAACGGTAGTATATATACTGAGGGGGTCACAAAATCAAAATTATCACTAATCACCCATTTAATATTAATCTTGCTTAAAAATGAAGATGCTCACCCAATAAATTGGTATGGTGGGTAGGTCTTCTTAAAGTACGTTGTATGTTTTTCCTGCTAGAGAATGAATATGTGTATATGCTGTCATGCGTATAATCAGTGTGCCAAAGGGGTAATGATTGCAGATTTTGTTTGGATTGCCAGTCCTATATACACATATAAAATCTCCC
The DNA here is from genome assembly GCA_033576535.1 of Allobates femoralis. Taxonomy (NCBI): domain Eukaryota; kingdom Metazoa; phylum Chordata; class Amphibia; order Anura; family Aromobatidae; genus Allobates; species Allobates femoralis. Next base: position 698,950,459 of record JARQOC010000002.1, on the reverse strand, counting down.
TTGTTCTGATGTGTGTACTTACTATTTGTAGAGGGTAAAGGGTGCTCGCATCTGTCATGGGGCGGTTTCCCAAGCTGTCTGGTCTGTTGTGTTGGCTCGTCTGCACCAGAGCACAGGCAGGCACTACTGCGGCCGACAGTGTGCACCTGGCTTGCTGATATGATGTTGCAGGAACTGGTCACAGTGAGCTCAGCACAGTCTCTGGCTTCTTGTGATGGGACAACTTGTCTGTCTATCAGTCAGGCAGTCTTAGCACAGTCTGGGCAGAGCTATCAAGTAAATGTGAAGGCAAGCACTAGGTCTGTAACCATATTCAGCTAGTTTTCTTTTAAATCACCTGTGGCCGCATAAAAATATGTAAAAGACGTGTTTCAATGTAGAGATTGCGATGTGCTCACACATGATTTATTGCAAGGTAAAGACCATGCAAAAGTGTTGCCAGGATAGCACCGTATTTTTTTGGACTATAAGATGCCCTTTTCACCCCAAATTTTGGGTGAAAATGAGGGGTGAGTCTTGTAGTCCAAATGTACCGTGCTGTGCTATGCTGTGGGGGGGGTGCGGTTTTGGAGTGGCGACCGGAGGCTGGAGCAGGCTGCAGCTGCAGCCCTTGACCATGTGGGCCCGGCTCATTAGGCTAATGTATTATTCTTGCACTATCCCTGCCCACCTCTCAGCACTGAAACTGGCGCTGAAAGATGGGTGGGGAGATGGGAGTTAAATATTAAATTAGCTTAAATGGCCAGGACCGTGATCACGGGCTGCAGTAGCAGCGATTGTGTTTTTACCAGGGCTGTGGAGTCAGTAACTCAAACATCCAACTCCGGCTATTCAATTTCCCAGAATCTGACTCCAACTCCACCAAAATGGACAACGACTACGACTCCACAACCTTGGCTGTGAAGTCAGTAAGCTACACATTCGACTCAGACTCCTCAATTTCCTTTAATCCGAATCCACCCAAAATGAACACCGACTCCCGAATTCACAGCCCTGGCTTTTGCATATCCACTACTTCCCACACATCGTCATTGCCATGGGAAGCAGTGAATATCCCAGACGATCATACTCAACCTTCATCACTTTCTCCCGCAGCAGCGACGTCCTCCATGCCGAATGCTGATCAGTGGTTGGAGCGGGTGCAGGACAGTTATTCCTCACTGTGCATACCGCTCACACAGTGAACTTAACATCCGGCATAACACAGGTGGACGTGCCGCTGCGGGAGGCCGGCATGGTCCCATGGCCGGGGTGCATCACATGCAGGATCTGTGTATGATCCTGTCCATACTGGCGGTTTCACTGTGATGATGCTGTGTGAACCTATCCGGAACACAATGAGTTTAATCTGAGAGTGAGTGCTGTAGATCTGACACATAGATGAGCTGGATGAGCGGCTGTGTGGGAACCATGTGTCCTAATTGGTATCAGCCCGGGTGGGTGTGTCTTGAGTAAGAGCAGCCCAGATGGATGTGTCAGTGTGGGAGTGGCAGGCACGATAAAGAGCCTGCCAGCTGATTGAGTGGGAGATCATCAGCCATAGATCATTAGCCAGAGAGCACCAGAGAGATGCAGCCAGAGATCCAGTCTGTGTGTGTTTGAGTCTCAGACTGAGGGACGCTGAGAGCAGAGCAGTCCAGAGCTCTGTGGTGTGCGGACATGAAGGGAGCTTGCTAGCTCCATACCGGTGGCCAGGACCGGGTCGTGTCAGCTCCTGGAGTGGGGAAGCCGTGGCTGAACCAGGTGAATGCTGGTCTGGACGTGTGGCGAGACACGTCCGGGAAGGAGCCCTTGGGGACGCTTGGTGTACCCGTGACCCAGGTAGCAAGAACCGGATCCGTGCCCGGTAAGTGTGGAAGGACGTGTTTGATCCATGGATGCTTATATGATGGATGACATGCAGTGTGTAACAACCCGGTCAGGCTGGTGCCTGTATTCCGGGGTAGTGTGAAGCTGGGTAAATAAAGCCAGGCGGCTGGCTGAGACCCACAGGGCCCGTTGATGAATATGGTTACTTATGTATTGTTAAATGTATGTGGAACGTTTAGATGGGCCGGAGGCGGTAGCCACCACGGGAGCGGTTGTTAGTGCCCCAAGGGGGAAAGAGAGGTGGTGATAGGTCCCGGGTAACAATAGGACGTTATGTGCAATATATGTGTTCCGTAATGTTATATGTAAATGTATTGTGTTTTTATGTACTGTGCTTATAATCAATGTGCAATGTGTCAAACATGCTACCTGGGTTATGTTATGTATGTGAGCAAATAAACAGGTAGTCATTGGTTAAATTATAAGCACTTGTTTGGTGTCGTTATGCAAGCGAGTACCCCGGGCGCTACCTCACAATATATATATATTTAATTATACATACAGTGCCTTATGAAAGTATTTGGCCCCCATGTACTTTTCAACCTTTTGCCACGTTTCAGGCTTCAAACATAGACATAAAATATTATTATTATTATTTATTTATATAGCGCCATTAGGTTCCATGGCGCTTTACATAAGGATGAGGGAGACAAGAACAAGTACACTAAATCTAGGCGATCAGGACGTACAGGTGCAGGAGGGGCAGGGACCCTGTCCACGAGGGCTCACAGTCTATGAGGGGTGGGTTAGGATACAGTAGGATGGGGGAATACAAATTTTTTTGTGAAGAATAAAAATCAAATGGGGACACAATTGTGAAATGGAACTTTTAAACTTTTTTTAACAAATAAAAAACTGAAAAGTGGGGCGTGCAATATATATATATATATATATTTTTTTATATTCCAATGTTTTTTATTGGTTTTTAGTTAGCAGGTATAAGATGACAAGATAATAAACATATCCAATATATCAGTACATCAAATATATCAAAACAACTTCAAGGGATGCAAATTTGTAGAAATGTAGAAATCCAGTCACCAGAGATTACACAGGTCAACAAAAAAAATTTTTTTTTCTGGTGCCCAAAATATTTTAATGAATTTGGGGTATTTTTGGGTGCTGATTCTGAATATGCTATCAGTTTTGCCAGATTGGCTCAAGTTTTTGAGATTTTTGGTATCTTATTTATAGCACTTGTTCGTAAATGCGACGCATCATCTCATTAATTTCTTTGGATTAGTACTTGAACTGAGCAGTTCTCAATATAGTTTTGTGTTAATTAGTGTTCTAAAAGTTTGTTCATAGCTTGGTTTTTGGCACTAACTTTATGTTGTTGTCTGTTGTCCAGTGAAAAGCATGAACTCATCAAGAAGAAGTTGTCTTAACGATCCAGACTCATTCTGTTACATTTGTGGTGAATATACACTGACAAAACATAGAAGAAACATAACAGACTTCGTTAAAAAAGTAGCAAAAAACGTCTTTTTTGTTACACATTTTACGAAAAATCTCAAAAACTTGAGCCAATCTGGCAAAACTGATGACATATTCAGAATCAGCACCCCAAAGTTACCCTAAATTCAATGAAATATCTTTGGCACCAAAAATGCTGTTGACCAGTGTATAGTTGCATGTATCTAAGTAAAAGAAAGGGTAAACATTCTAACATTCAACATCTCAATATGTAAAGATTTATCAGCCTTTGGGATTCCAATCCAAGTATATCTTGGTGATAGACTAATATATAATGAGTTAATACTTCGACTAGTCTCCTGGGAAGTATAATACAAGTTTGTGAGAACTATACTACAAGTTCTGGTGGAAAACTCGAGTTGTTTGTCCATGCCTATAATAAGAGGAGGGTCATGGACTGTACTAGTGGTAACTAGATTGGTTTATTTTGTTTTGTTTAGTCTGTTTGTTAACAACCTCTAGTATATTGACTCTGCTAGACTTCATGTAGGCTAATTGTTTAGGTATTGATCCCTATGGAGTTCCGGTCTCTCAATCCAATAGGGGAAAGGGGATATAGGAGGTTCCAATCTTTCCATTTCAATTGGTATTTATTAAAGGGATCCTGTCACCCCCAAATCACCTCTAAACCTATTAAAACCTGTCCCTAGAGCATATTAACACTGTCCCTACACTCCTTTTAGCTCCTAAATGGCATTAGTCAAAGTGAATATAAACGTTTTATAAGTACCTGATTAGTCATGATAATGAGTGACTATGCTATTCATAGTCACTCATCAAGGCAGCCCCTCTTCTTCATATCACGCCTATTCAGGCGTGCTCGTCAGTCTATGTTCAAAATCGCGCCTCCCTGCGCGCCTCCCCTCTCTCTCATAGCGTCCGGGCTTCACTGTAAGCTGTATGACGCGATTCGCGTCATTCCCGGCGCCAGATGACGCACTGCGCATGCGCATGGGCATGCGCAGTGCGTATTTTGAAGCTGACAGCGCGGCGCGGCTGCAAATACGTCATCCGGCGCCGGGAATGACGCGAATCGCGTCATACAGCTTACAGTGAAGCCCGGACGCTATGAGAGAGAGGGGAGGCGCGCAGGGAGGCGCGATTTTGAACATAGACTGACGAGCACGCCTGAATAGGCGTGATATGAAGAAGAGGGGCTGCCTTGATGAGTGACTATGAATAGCATAGTCACTCATTATCATGACTAATCAGGTACTTATAAAACGTTTATATTCACTTTGACTAATGCCATTTAGGAGCTAAAAGGAGTGTAGGGACAGTGTTAATATGCTCTAGGGACAGGTTTTAATAGGTTTAGAGGTGATTTGGGGGTGACAGGATCCCTTTAAGGAGATTATTCCGAAGTGAATAGGAGAATTCGAGTGCATTGTGGCAAGCAATTTTTTCTATTGTTTCTTCTATTTTTGGTGGAAGATTGTTTTTCCAGTTCGCTGTGATATTGTTTTTGGCTGCAAGGATGATGTGTATTATTATTGCTCTATGTCGTGTTGGTAATTGGTCGACACCTACGAGTAGTAAGGTAAACTCCTCTGTTATTTGTATGCGCTTTTTGGTGGCACGGTTTATTAACAATTGGATTTTTGACCAATACGTTTTAAGTATCTTAAAATTCCAGAAGACGTGCGGTGGTGTGCCTGTTCCCGTGCAGTTCCTCCAGCATAGAGGAGAGTTTTGTGATTGGATTTGGTGCAGTTCCTCCAGCATAGAGGAGAGTTTTGTGATTGGATTTGGTGCAGTTCCTCCAGCATAGAGGAGAGTTTTGTGATTGGATTTGGTGAAGTCTGTATGGAGTAAGATACCATCTGGTGTAAATCTTGTAATGAGTTTCAATCAGATGGGAGCCTCTGATCAGGGCTGCCTCTAGGAATTTCGGGGCCCCTTACTAGCAAAAGTTTGGGGCCCCCCTGAGACTCCACCCCATTTCCACCTCCACCCAGTCTCTGCCCCCACCCAGTCTCCACCTCCACCCAGGCTCCGCCCCCACCCCTCGAATCTTCCATATTTTCACTGCCCACTATTGGAAAAGCTCCACTTTTGCACCACGTCCTCACTAATTACACATTAACCTCTTTCTATACATTGTTCTTTATTAGAGCTGAGGAGGAATGTGAACAATAAATGGTACATGAGGCAGAATAATACTGCTGGTGTTATTCATCACCTTGTACAGGGGTGGGGAACCTTTTTCTTGCCGGGAGGACATTTGGAAATTTCTACCATCATTGAGGGGCCGCACATCACCATGAAAATTACCCGGCTACATTTAATTAATTACCTCACCTAATTTGATGACTGCAGCTGCTTTTCTGTGTCCTGCGATGTTCGATGATAACTGATCTTCCAGGTTTGCGTTGGTCTGGAGCGCAGTCGACTTTGTGACAATAAGTTTTGTAAATCAAATACATCATGTACGAGACTGCTATATATACAATGTACAAGACACAGAGCATATACAGCACTGCAGAGGACTAGGGGGCACATTCCCTTGCAGCCCCCATCATCCCCTTGCTGTGCACAATACTGTATGCACCATCATAATCCCCTTGCAGCCCCCATCATAATCCCCTTGCAACCCCCATCATCCTCCTCTTCCAGCCCCCGGCCTCCTCTTCCAGCCCCAGCCTCCTCTTCCAGCCCCCAGCCTCCTCTTCCAGCCCCCAGCCTCCTCTTCCAGCCACCATCATCTCTATGGAGGAGGGACATATGTAGCTGTCAGTCTGTCCTGCCTCTCCTGTGAGCAGGTCGTGCTCCAGCTCCCACTACACAGTTACCTTCTGTCTGATCCACTGCTCACATGTAGCTCTATGGACCTACAGCCTGATCCTGCTGAATAGACATCTGAAGCTGGGACTATGGAGCTGGAGTCAGGGAAATGTGCCACTCAGAGCAGAGAGGGAGCGGGCACTGACAAGCCCCCCAAACACCTATGAAGGCAGCTTCGTACCCACATCCAGATAAGCTAGACGTACCACTCTGACACAGTGACAGACACTAGTGAGAGAGGGTGGGTGGGCTCCTGGGCCCCCTCTGTGCACATGCTGCAGCACACTGCACAGGGTCAGTCAGTGAGAGACTAGCTGCTGGCCGGGGGAAGGGGGGGCAGGCCCTGCTCCATGATGCAAATAACCACGACCAGTGGCGTAACTAGAGTCCGAAGGGCCCTGATGTGCAATTTGGACCTGGGCCCTCCCCCTTCCCCGCGCGCGCCCACGTTGGTCAGATGTACGGGTCCCATGTAATGTTCTAAATCCTATAAAGACTCACGAATTGACCTCCCTCCCCTTCGTTATGTATTAATGTCCATCATCCAGGTATATATGACCTCCATTATAGTATAATGCTGCCTCCAGATAATACAATGCCACTTCACAGCTGCTCCAGATAATATAATGCTGCCTCACAGCCGCTCTGGATAATACAATGCCGCCTCACAGCCGCTCTAGATAATACAATGCCGCCTCGCAGCCGCTCCAGATAATACAATGCCTCCTCACAGCCGCTCCAGATAATACAATGCCACCTCACAGCCGCTCCAGATAATACAATGCCACCTCACAGCCGCTCCAGATAATACAATGCCGCCTCACAGCCGCTCCAGATAATACAATGCCGCCTCACAGCCGCTCCAGATAATATACAGCCGCCTCACAGCCGCTCCAGATAATACAATGCCTCCTCACAGCCGCTCCAGATAATACAATGCCACCTCACAGCCGCTCCAGATAATACTATGCCACCTCACAGCCGCTCCAGATAATACAATGCCGCCTCACAGCCGCTCCAGATAATACAATGCCGCCTCACAGCCGCTCCAGATAATAACAATGCAGCCTCACAGCCGCTCCAGATAATATAATGCCACCTCAGAGCCGCTCCAGATAATACAATGCCACCTCACACCCGCTCCAGATAATACAATGCCGCCTCACAGCTGCTCCAGATAATATAATGCCGCCTCACAGCTGCTCCAGATAATACAATGCCACCTCACAGCCGCACCAGATAATACAATGTCGCCTCACAGCCGCTCCAGATAATATAATGCTGCCTCACAGCCCCCAGCTGCCTAGTTGTACCTGGCTGGACCAAAAATATGGCGAAGCCCCACATCATTTAAAAAAAAAAAAAAATTACTTCTTCAAATAAAATGACATGGAGCTTTGCTGTATTTTTGGTTGCCAGACAGTGAAACTAGCCTTAGTATTGCACAGGTACTAATGTGATCATCTGCACAGGTGATGACTCCAACCCCTGTGCAATACTAAGGAAATCCTGTAAACTGACACTGTTGGTGGCCCTTGAGGCCTGGAGTTGGGGACCCCTGCATTAAGGGATTCTTCTAACTTACCCATATCTGTCAAAACACTGAACTCGAGCTGGAGAGACGACAAGCGTACAATAGGGTCTTATCCGAGAGATCAGGAAAGAGATGTCCAATTATGGTACCACTCACCTTATGTGGTTGTGTCAAACACAACCACTAAGCAGAGCTAGAAATATAACGGCTTGGGCTGCAGAGAATTGCCCAGAGGATTCGTCAATGTAGAAAAGGAGGGTGAAAAACTGGGGTAAAATCGCGCTGCCACACACAAATCCAAGACAAGGATAATCAAAGATTGTTACGATCATCCATGAATTCTTTATTAGGATAAACCAACCTTGACGTGTTTCGTGTGCTTTAGCACACTTCCTCAGTAGTAAGAAACAATGAACCTGGAAATATTGTCATAACTTTGTCTATCGATAAAATCAACTTTGCTTTTTCAATGTGCTAAACAACAGCTCGATACTTTATTCCATCTCTACCGTGGGTCCCTAAATTTTTCCAGCTCTTCCACGTCTGCAAAACTACTTAACTGTGCCTTTACCTGACTCTTGCTTCATGAGTAGTGATGACTCTGATGAGCGAATACCAAACTATTCAGGTTTGGATTATTCACGCCAAATATTTAGTTGAATCTGTCACAAAGACAGGGATCGTCGAACAGTGTGCTGCCTACCTGGCGCTCGAGTCCGGCACATCGCTGATCGGGTTGACAGATTACTGGGAGGGGCTGGTGAGGACACAGCGGTCATAGTGCACATTGGCACAAATGACAAAGTTAGAGGTAGGTGGAAGGTCCTTAAAGATGATTTCAGGGAATTAGGCTGCAAGCTTAAGGCAAGGACCTCCAAGGTAGTATTCTCTGAAATACTGCCTGTACCACGTGCCACACCAGAGAGGCAACGGGAGATTAGGGAGATAAATAAGTGGCTCAGGAATTGGTGTAGGAAGGAGGGGTTTGGGTTCCTGGAGAACTGGGCCGACTTCTCTGTTGGCTACAGGTTCTATGCTAGGGACGGGCTGCACCTCAATGGGGAGGGTGCAGCTGTGCTGGGGGAGAAAATGGCTAGAAGGTTGGAGGAGTGTTTAAACTAGGGATTGGGGGGGAGGGTATTCATTGTATAGGAGGGGAAGATAGTGTAAACAGTAACCTGGGCACAAGTAATAAAATTGGGGGTGGCATGGGGGGTGGGGTTAGAACAGTCAATCTAGTAGGAAGGAATAGAGGTAAAGAGAGATGCATAAAGTGCATGTTCACTAATGCCAGAAGCCTCACCAACAAAATGGAGGAATTAGAATTGATTTTGTTGGAAAATAATTATGACATGGTGGGGATTTCGGAGACTTGGCTGGATGAGAGCCATGACTGGGCTGTTAATTTACAGGGCTATTGTCTGTTCAGAAATGACCGTACAAATAGGCGAGGAGGAGGTGTATGTTTATACGTAAAATCATCCTTAAAACCCATCCTGCGTGATAATATAGGTGAATCTAATGGAAATGTAGAGTCTCTGTGGGTGGAGATAAGGGGAGGGGGAAAAAATAATAAATTAATGATAGGGGTTTGTTATAAGTCCCCAACAATAATGGAAGTGGAGGAGAATATACTCATAAAGCAAATAGATGAAGCAGCGACTCAGGGAGAAGTCATTATTATGGGGGACTTCAACTACCCTGAAATACATTGGGGATCAGAAACCTGCAGTTCCAGCAAAGGTAATAAGTTTTTGAAAACTATAAGAGACAATTACCTTTCACAACTGGTTCAGGACCCAACAAGAAGGGGGGCACTGCTGGACCTAATATTAACCAACAGGCCAGACCGCATATCAAATATACGGGTTGGAGGTCACTTGGGTAATAGTGATCATAACTTAATAAGCTTTCAAGTATCCTTTACTAAGACGTGTAGTAGAGGGGCCACAAGGACACTAAACTTCAGGAAGGCAAATTTCCAACGGTTGAGAGATGATCTTAGTGCAATAAACTGGGACGATGTCCTGAGACATAAAAGTACACAACACAAATGGGAGATGTTTATTAGCATCCTGAATAGGACCTGTGCACAATATATACCCTATGGGAATAAGCATGCTAGAAATAGGAGGAAACCACTATGGCTAAATAAAGCGGTAAGAAGTGCAATATGTGACAAAAAGAAAGCATTTAGGGAATTAAAGCAAGTAGGTAGTGATGAAGCATTAAATAAATACAGAAAATTAAATAACATTTGTAAAAAGCAAATCAAGGCAGCAAAGATTGAGACAGAGAGACTCATTGCCAGAGAAAGTAAAAAGAATCCCAAAATATTTTTTAACTACATAAATAGTAAGAAACTAAAAAATGATGGTGTTGGCCCCTTTAAAAATAGTCTGGGTGAAATGGTGGATGAGGATGAGGAAAAAGCAAATATGCTAAATGACTTTTTTTCAACAGTATTTACACAAGAAAATCCCATGACAGACAATATGATCAGTGATAACAAAAATTCTCAATTAAACGTCACCTGCTTAACCCAAGAGGAAGTACGGCATCGTCTAAAAATCACTAAAATTGACAAATCCCCGGGCCCAGATGGGATACACCCCAGAGTGCTGCAGGAATTAAGTACTGTCATAGATAGACCATTATTTTTAATATTTAAAGATTCCATAATAACAGGGTCTGTACCACAGGACTGGCGTATAGCAAATGTGGTGCCAATATTCAAAAAGGGGACAAAAACTGAACTTGGAAATTATAGGCCAGTAAGCTTAACCTCTACTGTGGGTAAAATCCTAGAGGGTTTTCTAAGAGATGCAATGCTGGAGTATCTGAAGAAAAATAACCTCATGACCCATTATCAACATGGTTTTACGAGGGACCGTTCCTGTCAAACTAATCTAATAAGCTTCTATGAAGAAGTAAGTTCTGGACTGGACCAAGGAAATGCAGTGGATGTGGTGTATATGGACTTTTCAAAAGCTTTTGATACGGTGCCACACAAAAGGTTGATACATAAAATGAGGGCAATGGGGATAGGGGAAAATATGTGTAAGTGGGTTAAGAACTGGCTTAGTGATAGGAAACAAAGGGTGGTTATTAATGGAACACACTCAGAATGGGTCACAGTTAACAGTGGGGTACCACAGGGGTCAGTGTTGGGCCCGCTTCTATTTAATATATTTATTAATGACCTTGTAGGGGGCATACAGAGTAGAATCTCAATATTTGCAGATGACACTAAACTCTGCAGGGTAATCAATACAGAGGAGGACAATTTTATATTACAGGAGGATTTATGTAAACTAGAAGCTTGGGCTGCTAAATGGCAAATGCGCTTTAATGGGGATAAATGTAAAGTCATGCACTTGGGCAGAGGAAACAAAAGGTATAATTATGTGCTTAATTGTAAAACACTGGGCAAAACTGTCACTGAAAAAGACCTGGGTGTATGGGTAGATGACAAACTCACATTTAGTGGCCAGTGTCAGGCAGCTGCTGCAAAGGCAAATAAAATAATGGGATGTATTAAAAGAGGCATAGATGCTCATGAGGAGAACATAATTTTACCTCTATACAAGTCACTAGTGCGACCACACTTAGAATACTGTGTACAATTCTGGTCTCCGGTGTATAAGAAAGACATAGCTGAACTAGAGCGGGTCCAGAGAAGAGCGACAAAAGTTATTAGAGGACTAAGGGGTCTGCAATACCAAGACAGGTTATTAAACTTGGGGTTATTTAGCTTGGAAAAACGAAGGCTTAGGGGTGATCTTATAATAATGTATAAATATATGAGGGGGCAGTACAGAGACCTTTCTAATGATCTCTTTACTCTTAGGCCTGAGACTGGGACAAGGGGGCATCCTCTACGTCTGGAGGAAAGAAGGTTTAATCATAATCATAGACGCGGATTTTTACTGTAAGAGCAGTGAGACTATGGAACTTCTGCCACATGATGTTGTAATGAGTGAGTCACTACTAACATTTAAGAAGGGCCTGGATGCCTTTCTTGAAAACTATAATATTACCAGTTATATATACTAGATTCTTTGATAGGGCGTTGATCCAGGGAATTAGTCTGATTGCCGTATCTGGAGTCAGGAAGGAATTTTTTCCCCCAATGTGGAGATTAGTGTTGCCACATGGGGTTTTTTTTTGCCTTCCTCTGGATCAACATGTTAGGCTATGGGTTGAACTAGATGGACTTAAAGTCTTCCTTCAACCTTAAAAACTATGTTACTATGTTACTATGTAGAGCTCTCTTTTTTTAATAAAGTTTGGCCGTGATTTTTCTTAGGTTAGTTTTCTTATTTGACCCCGCTAATTGCCCCTCCCTACTCTTGATATTTGTTTTGTGTGTGCCCTACCTGCGACAATTGCAGTTGTCTTTTTGTTGCCCATATTGTGTAATTATTTAATTTGTCTGAGGGTCTGGGCCTGGCATTGCATATTTTTTATCAAATTACATTAAATTTCTGTTCCCACACGTGAAATATGTTGTCCCTGATTTCGGCATGGTGTTTGGAATTTGACCCTGAAAATGTTTCCCGCTGACCAGCTACAGTAGGCCACATGCTCCATCCAGCAACAGAAACATATGTACAGGGGAATTTTACTGAAACCTTAGTTAGGCAGCATTACGGTCCACTACTTTTTGGTGTACCCCCCAGCCCGCAGAGGTCTCCTTACCATCATTGTCTGTGGTCTCCAACATGGGATAATATTAATGGTGGCAGGCTTCAACAGCTTGCAGATGTGTAAGTCGTAAGCCACATTTCTGTTTGATGGTGTAACAGGATTGGATCACTTTTCATATCAATTTCATTAATATAGGTTTGCTGGTTGCTCGACACACGGCATGCTGACATTGTGGCCCTTGTGTAACAAAATGTGTTATGGACCCCTTCCTCTGCCTAAACCGGTATCGCCATTGAGTTGTCCTTGATGGGGTTAACGTGACCCATAAACCGACCCAAATGTTTGACATACCTGTGTGCTTACATAGAGAGAATGACATCAAAGTTTTATGTAAACATTTTTATTACAGGTCACTAAGTGCCATACCATGCACACCAAGGACACATTGGTGTGTTAGTGTATGAAAAACCAGGATTCACTTGTGATGGTCCAAATGTTGGACACTATAAGAAAAGAGCCCAACGGGTTAGGGCCAACATGCTTCATACGGTCCAAATGTTGGACACTATAAGAAAAGAGCCCAACGGGTTAGGGCCAACATGCTTCATACGGTCCAAATGTTGGACACTATAAGAAAAGAGCCCAACGGGTTAGGGGCCAACATGCTTCATACGGTCCAAATGTTGGACACTATAAGAAAAGAGCCCAACGGGGGCTTAAACATAACAAACAAACAATGTCAAAATGGCATAAAAATGAAGAATAGGTCCAAATGGACAACAGTCTTTGAGGTACTGAATTACCCGGCCAGTGTCTCTTTGTCACCAGGTTAAGGTAGGCCACCATGTCCTTGCTGTAGGGCAGCCAGCATGTCCCGCAAGCGTAGGACGTGTCCGATATGTGTGTTGAGAGCCGACTGGAGCTGTATGGCAAACTCTAAGTGCGCCTTGATGATGTCATCCAAAGTGGGTACACCTGTATTGGGAAGATGACCACAGTTACCAAACAACAGTCTTTGGGGATATTTCAAACTCTTTGCTCCAAAGATGCTCCTTACCCTGCTGATCGCCATCCTGTGACCTTTCAGGGGTTGATGGGGACGCACTTAGGCTCCAGCCCGCAGCTCCTGCACGTTCGCCATCTGCACAAAACATTAAGTGTACCAATTAATGGACATTCTGTGACTGAAATGAGGGCAGATAGAGCAACATTACACATACAGATATCTCAACTTTGGTTTCTAAAGCATGTGCTTTTGGAGAGAAATAATGGGCACATTCCTCAATTTTCCCAAAGTTCAAAAATTGAGAAAGGTAGCCATAATTGAACTTCAAACACACATTCCCAAACAATATCTGCAACATTATCTGTGTGTGTGATGTGCCCCATAAACCACACACTCACTACAGTATGCATGGTCTATTAAACACAATTATAAACTTACCTCCATAGTCCGGCAAGTTTGGGTCCTGTTCATCCGCCGCCATCTCATCCTCGCCAGGCCCTGTTGAGGATGGCATGGTGTAGGGCTCGGCCGCCCACGTATCCTCCTCATCTTCTCCTTTTGGGGAGGCCACACTGTTGGGGTCTGCCAGCAACATCTCCTCCTCACCAGGCCCTGTTGGGGATCGCATGGTGTAGGGCTCGGCCGCCCACGTATCCTCCTCATCTTCCGTGTCTGGGGACATTGCGAAGCCAGGGCTAGGCAGGGAGCTGGACACTGTCGCAGGTGGGGGAACAGGGGGGCTCGGGCTCTGTGGCCACAGGACATGGCCTGGTTGCAATAAGGCCCTGGGCTGGAGGGTGACCAATCATCCCCATCAGCCTGTTGTCCAGCATCCTCGCCCTCCTGTGGGCATGGTGGTGAGGGCATGTAATCATCCTCCTCCATCCATGGCTGGGAGGAGTTGGTTGATGACTCCTCTGTTGCAGAGTGGCCGGACCCCTCTTCGCTGTGCTCCTGGACCGCAGCAGCTGGCAGTTCGTGATCATTATGCCCACTCGGACTTGGGGGGGATGATGCAGCTGCCGCCGGAAGTGGCGGTGTCTCCAGTGGCCCTGCACCAGGCGGCACATGCTGCCCCTCTTCCGAAGAAGAATCCTCAGTACCTGTATTGTGATGCACAATGGAGAAGCTTTTATGAGAAAGTTGGTACAAAGAATTGGTGCGTATACTTTGAAATTGATGTGAAGTTATGTTTTGGGATTGTGAGGTTGGCCCACATCGCCAAAGTGTAGGGGCTCACTTACAATTTGGGGTCACTCACACTTGGAGAGGTCTAAGCACCGTTTTGCTGAGCCATGTGCAAGCCTCTGCATGCAGCAGCCAGACCTAGGCTTGGTAATGAGAGACACGGTGCCTGCCGATGCATGCAGACCGCCATGCACTCCCATTGGTCACCATTCGAGGTTGCCTTCCTGGTGTGGAGGGGAGTGTGTGATCTTTGGCCATGGGTACTATGCACACAGATCAGTCATTTAATGCGATAGGGCTGACGTTTTGACCACGTCCCGTGGTCTTTATCAAAATATCGCTGTCTAGTCTTTAACAATATGGATATATTGCACCTATGGAACTCACAGGTCCTGTATTGACTAGTTGGTGCTTTTGTTGTTCTCTGATGGTCTTGGTTGTCTTTAGAGATGTCAATAGCAGATATAAGGGGGCTATCTTATTCTGATATGTGCCCCAAGGAATGTACCTTCCCAGGTCTGGCCCTGTGAGTAGGATCAGTTCCTCCTGCTCCGGGGTCTACAAACCCTTCAGCGCCTTGGCTGTGACTCACAGCCAAGGCGCTGAACGTGCTGTTAGACCCCGGAGCAGGAGGAACTGATCCTACTCACAGGGCCAGACCTGGGAAGGTACATTCCTTGGGGCACATATCAGAATAAGATAGCCCCCTTATATCTGCTATTGACATCTCTAAAGACAACCAACACCATCAGAGAACAACAAAAGCACCAACTAGTCAATACAGGACCTGTGAGTTCCATAGGTGCAATATATCCATATTGTTAGAAGACTAGACAGCGATATTTTGATAAAGACCACGGGACGTGGTCAAAACGTCAGCCCTATCGCATTAAATGTCTGTATGCAACGTAAATAAATACACAACTTCACTTGGAGAAATCTTCGTGTGTGCAGTGTTCCTTGAAAGACTTTGTTCATATCGGGACCCAAGGGACCCCTACACTAGCACCTCTACCACGTCAAAAAGGTGTGCACGCCAAGCACTATTATCACAGATCAGTCATGGCGGCCAATGGGAGCACAGATGTGTCCCCAAGCATGTGCTGACACTATGAGCCGCATTGATCTGGATTATGTTACACGTGTGCATGCACAGGCTTGCATATGGGTCTGCATAACGCTGTTGAGCCATATGCACCTGTGAAGGCGTTGTGAACCACATGTGCAGACGCAGGCCGGGGACTACACTATCTTAATATGTTTGTTGACGGTGCTGTCTAGTGTGCTACATGTACATGTGCAGATGTGTTGTGTGGTCCAACTGTTACTCACCGCGCAGCCTGGCAATCCTGGCACGAATGTCCAGAATGCGTCCTGGGCACTTGAACTTCAGATCCGCTATTTTGTGCTGGATCTGCTTCGGAGTCCTGTCCACACACAGCTGGCGGAGCAGGGCTCGCTGGATCTTACGCACAGTGCTCAGGTTACGCAGCCTGGGGTGCCGGTGGTGATGGCGGCCCCAATAATCCAATCGATCACAATGATCGATTAGGATCATGAGCTCCGCCATCCCCACGTGGCAGCGCGCCCTGTTGCGGCCATGCCTGTGCTGCAATGTGCACGGGCGGAGCTAGTACCTAGCAGGCGGAATGAAAGCGAAACCGAAATCATTACGTCACTACGGCCGCTAGCGTGGTCCAAAAAAACATACAAAGGCGCTGGACGCGCGGTGACCCGGCAAGGAACACTTCTACGCGGCCTACGGAACAACAACCCGTGGGCGTGCCGTAACTAAACCGTTGTTTACGGCGGAACGGCAAAGCGTTGAGAGTAGGAGCAGACTGGATTGGGTCCATAACAAGAATATAAATGAGTGTTTCGAGTTAGCCGCCTTTGGGTTGTGGCCGTAACTTCAATACAAAAATGCATGATCAGCTAAACGGCGCATGTGTGTTTTGGTGCTGAAGTGACAGCTCTACAAAAAATGGCGCCATGTCAAGCGAGAACCAATCGTAACGCTGGAGCTTTAACCAATAATAGCAGACGATGGCCCAGCCAATCGGAACGCATGAGGGTTCAGGAATCACAACTGAGGAGGCGTGACACAGGTGAATACCCGGCACGCCTACGTGTTGGATTTCGCCATCGCTGAAATCACACGTTTCGTGCGATGTCGTCAAATTACACGTGTCGATTGTGCGTATTTAATTGGCCGACATCGTCAAATCTGAGGTCCGGAGCTCAGATCACGATTTTGCGATTTGATCAGTTCTCGCTCGTCGTATCTTGCCGTCACACGCACAGACATCGTTCAAGCGATGTTTAATCTGGCGCGTTCAAGCGATATCTTTTAAGATATCGTAGCGTGTGACGGCCGCCTTACATGGACATACACTCTGATTGCTTGTATTACAGTACTGTCAGCAGTTTTAATTGCAACTTTTGCTGACTCTCCTCAGCTGAGAGTTACAGCTGCATAGAAATGCACGCTGTCACTCTCAAGTGAGGAGAGCCACAGTGGATGCCTGTCAGAAAGTGCCAGCTAATGAATATTCACCCACTTGCCCACCCCACTTAAACCAGAACGACACCGACTCTTTAACTGCTGTTGATAAAGTATTGCATAGCAAAGCACAACAGCACTCCAGAGCTGAGTATGACACTGTGTTTTTTTGTCCGGCCCGGGCCCTAGGGGTATTCGGTCACTCAGGCGCGGTCTCTGGGGGAAGTCACAGTGGGCCCGGGGTAATGCAGATAAAAGATGGATAGAGGGGAAATAATAGTAAAGTCTGTCGTGACGCCACCTGTAGGGGTCCGGTGATGGCACCGGCGCTGCTTGGGCCTCCGGGGTGATGGGCGGCAGCAAGGTGGAACCGCTCCCTACAGGACGAGCGGGGTCCCCGGGGCTATAAGTTGTAGTGAGGGTAATAGGGTAGCGCAGTCAGTGTGGTGCGGATGGAAGGAGGGACACGCACACAAAGCTCTTTACTGGTGTTCTTGTATTGGGTACACTCGACCGGAGATGAGGTAAACACTTCAGGATTTCCACAGTGAGTAGGGTTGTAGGCTTCCTGGTTTCTGTTACTCTGTCTGGGTCTGGCAGGTATGGAACCCAACCAGACGGTTACTTCTGTCTGTGTGATTCTCCACACCCGGGTTTGCTGCACTGAGGGCACTTCTATTGGACTTCCTGTCTGGCCTAGACTCCGGGCTCTCATTTGGTGGTGCTTCGGGTGTCCTGGAAGCTAAACCTCCTTGTAGTGCTGGTTTCTCTGCAGGGCCTATTCTGTGTCCCTGTAGCTCGGACCCAGTGACCGGAACTCTGCTGGGGTGAGTCGGTATGACTCCTCTGCCCCCTTCTTGTAGAACGCTTCTCTCTCCTCTGCCTGCAACCCCTACTCTGTGGGTCTACCACTTTCTCAGGTGGATGCTGGCCTGGGCCTAGCACAGCTCCAGTACAGGTCAGCTCACTCAGCTCTTCATAGTTCTGTAGTGACTGCACACTCTGATGTTTTCCCTCCAGAACCTGTATTTATAGGGGGAACTGGCTTAAGGCAACCAGTGGAGCTCCCCCCTACAGGTCTGGGGTGAAAGGTGTTGTGTGTTAAGTTGATTACTCGATGTGTTACATCCTTCCATGTCCGAAGGGAGTCTGTGGTGACCTGGCACAGGGTGCCACATTTTTATCCAGCAGTCACCCTCCGCTCAGAAGATTCATGGTGCGATGCAATCCTCGATCAATACAGTAGACAGAGTGCAGTTGAAAATACATTAGCTTAATTAGCCGGCACTTTCTTACCACGACCCACGGCTCTCCTGAGCAGAGGGTGACTGAAATACACTTTTGTCATTTTCAGCTTAGGTGTGCCGCAGTGTATTACGATCCTCGATCACTACAGCAGGCAGAGTGTGGGTGTTGATCAGGGTTCAGAGGGGTGGGCAAGATTAATATTCATTAGCTTAATTACCCATCACTTTTCTTTCCATAATCCACAGCGGTTCTCCTGACTGGAGAGTGACAGCATGCATTTCTATGCAACTGTCACTCCTGATCAGGAGAGCCACCGAGGATAATGCAGCAGGCTTGGTTGTCAAATATAAGACATCCTCTATAAGTAAGCCCTAGCGCATATTTCAGTGCAAAAAAATTACAAGCCACTTTCTTATTTTCAGGGAAACACTGTAGAAGGGAGCGTTGTTACTTTTGCAACAGATTTTTCTGGAATGGTTGTAAACCCTGATGTATGTAAACCCTCACTCAAATGACCCCTTATTAGAATTTACATCCCTCTGGTAATTCACGGTAGCGCCCAATAAATTGTACCCAGCTTGTGGTTCTGAAATCACATCCCAGTCAATTAATCAGACTTTCCTCAGTACGTTAATGTCAAAGATGTGAATGGCAATTGTGAGCCATTGTGTGGCTCAGACGGGAGGTGGGCATTGTGTGGCTCAGACGGGAGGTGGGCATTGTGTGGCTCAGACGGGAGGTGGGCATTGTGTGGTCAGACAGGAGGTGGGCATTGTGTGGCTCAGACGGGAGGTGGGCATTGTGTGGCTCAGACGGGAGGTGGGCATTGTGTGGCTCAGACGGGAGGTGGGCATTGTGTGGCTCAGACGGGAGGTGGGCATTGTGTGGTCAGACGGGAGGTGGGCATTGTGTGGCTCAGATGGGAGGTGGGCATTGTGTGGCTCAGATGGGAGGTGGGTATTTTGATTTACAAATGCAGATTTCGCTACACTTCTTTTCATGGGAGCCATGTCACTTTTCCAAAGCCTTTGTGCTACCAGTAATGTGGAAACCCCCTATATTTCAGTTAAAAGATGGCAGACCTGAGTGCGGTATTTATTTTAAACATTTTTTTGGGTGAAGTTTTAGGTTTTATTAGTGGCATTTTCTGTTAGGCCCGTTTCACATCACGATTTCTGGCTGTCCGTGGGGATCCGTGTTTTGACAGGATCCCTGCAATCGGATGGCAAATAGCCATCCGTTTCCGATTTGATGCCTGATCTGTGTGGGGACAAAGAGGGGAGACATAGGGGACAGAGGGGAGACAGAGGGGGCAAAGAGGGGAGGCAGAGGGGGCAAAAGAGGGGACAAAGAGGGAGCAGAGAGAGGAGGGGAGAAAGGTGACAGGAGGAGCAGGGATAGGAGAGAGGATCCAAACGGATGCTGCTAAATATCGGAATTGGATGCCTATTTGGCATCCGATTGCAGTCATCAGTTTGGATCCGTTGCTGTCCGAGGGGAGCTGCAAAAAGTCTGATCCCCTCGGACAGCACAAAAACGCTGTGTGAAAGCAGCCTTACTAAGATATTTAGGAGGAAAAATAAATCAACAGCAGGTCAAGAATTGCTATTATTTATTTATTTTTACACTGCTCACTGTGCAGTATAGGTGATTAAACGGCTTTATTCTTGGATCGGTGCAATAACAGCAATACCAGATTTAGATCTTATTTTTATGTTTAGCTGCTATTACACAAACGAAGAAACGCTGTGTTTGATTTGGGTCAAATTTTGCATTGCCTTATTTTGAGAGCTCTGCTTTTTCTGTAAATGTGCTAAAATAGTCATGTAAGGGCTTTTTTATGTGCGTGACGAGTTGTATTGGTAATATTTTCGGCCACACATTTTTTTCATTACTTTCTGATTTTTAATAAGCACGTCACATTCTCCCTTCGTTTGAGTCATATAATCTTCACCACCGCCTCCTTCCTGTTTGTTTCACATATATCGCCCCCACACTCTTCCCCGTTTGCTGCTCTTACACTCCCCACCCTCTCTCCTTTTCAGTTATTACAATACGGAAAAGGAAGGGGGGAGGCAGTGTCTTCAGCTCCTGTATGGAAGGCTTTACACCATCCGTCTGTCAGGGTGCCTTCACATTAGCGTTTGTGAACGCTGCGTACCAAATGCAGCAAACGCTTGCGCACTGCATTCCTGTGTTTGGCTGTGTTCGGCTGCGTTTGCGTTCGGATGCGCACAATTTGTGCGCCCTCCGAACGCAGCTTGTTGCATTTTTTGTGGGGACGCAGGGCGCTTGTTTTATCTGCAAGCGCCCGCAAGCGCACAAACAATGCATGGATCTCAATGGATTCCCCAGTGTCCTCTACATGACACCGCAGGAGAACGCTGCGGATCTCATTGAAATCTCTCCCGGTGGCCGCCGGTGATCTGACAGCTGTTTAAATCTCCCGCGCTGACACCGAAGATTTAAAGCAGCGATCAGCTGTTTCTTATCTCCTGCACTGATATCACCTATTTGGTGTCAGCGCGGGAGATTTAACCCCTAGACGACAGCCTTACGTCTCTAGACGTCGGCTGTCGTTACCCCCGTGTTTGGAGTGAGCTCCGGCGTGGAGCTCACTCCAAACCTCCCACATCTCAGCTGATCTCACTAGCTGAGATGTGGGAGAAACAGCACCAATCGAGTCCCGCCACCGATCGGCGCTGTTTAACCCCTTAAATCCCACCATCAATCTCTGAGAGCGGGATCTAAGGGAGCCGGAGCGTGCAGCGCGCGCTTACCGGGCTCCAGGGGAGATCTCGCGATAGTATCGCGGGATCTCCCGTGCTGATGTGACAGGCCAGGGTCCTAGCTTGACCCTGGAACCTGTCACGGAGCATTTCCTGCTTGTGGTTGGCAGGGGCTGCCAACCACAACAGGTCCGCGATTCTGACACATACAGAGGAGCTGCAGCTCCTCTGTATGTGTCAGAAGCGATCGGACTGTGCTGTTGCATGCCTCTCTATGGGGCAGTGTAAAATTAAGAATTAATAAACAAATAAAGTTTTTACAAAGTTGAAAAAAAAAAAAAACACATAAAAGTTTCAAATCACCCCCCTTTTCTCCCATCCACAATAAAAGTATTAAAAAATTAAATAAAATACACATATTTGGTATCGCCGCGTTCAGAATCGCCCGATCTATAAATATAAATAATCAAATAATGAGAGCCGTAAACTGCGTAGCGCAAAAAATGGTTCAAACGCCAAAATTAAGTTTTTTTGGTCGCTGCAACAATGCTAAAAAATGCAATAACGGGCGATCAAAACAGCGCATCCACCCAAGTATGGTATCATTAAAAACGTCAGCTCGAGACGCAAAAAATAAGCCGTCACCCAGCCCCAGATCCCGAAAAATGAGGACGCTACGGGTCGCAGAACATGGCGCAAAAAGTGCAATTTTTTTTTTTCATGCTTTTGAATTTTTTTCCACCACCTAGATACCAATAAAGGTATACATGTTTGGTATCTACAAACTCGTACTGACCCGAGGCATCACACCGTCATGTCGGTTTTACCATATAGTGAACACGGCGACTAAAAAATCCAAAAAACAAACGTGTAATTGCACTTTTTTTGCAATTTCACTGCACTTGTAATTTTTTTGAAATTTTCCTGTACATTATATGGTAAAACAAATTATTGCATCTGAAAGTACAACTCGTCCCGCAAAAAACAAGCCATCATATGTCTATATTGACGGAAAAATAAAAACGTTATGGCTCTTGGAAGCCGAGGAGCGAAAAAACGAAAATGAAAAATGACAAATTTCTTCGTCATTATGGGGTTAAAAAGCTGTCAGATCAGCTGTTTCTCCGCGCTGACACCGGCGGGAGATCAGCTGTGCCAGGAGGAGGAGATCTCTGCCGCTGATCTCCTCCTCCCGGCCGCCCCCAGAGACAGCTGGTTGGCTGCCGGGGCACCATATTAATGTGAACGCATGCAGAGATTCTCCGCTGCGTTCACTTTATTATGGGCTGCTTTTGCCTGAGTTTGCGTCTGCATGCCCTCTGTATGCAGACACAAACGCAAATGTGAAGGCAGCCTCACCTCTGCAGGCACTGTCCAGTGACATCAGCAGCGTGATCAGCTGACCTGATCACATAACTGATGTCTCCCGGGCCTGGAATGCCGGTAAAAGTGTGCTGCTTCCAATGTACAGAGTGTCTGATACTTGTACAACTGATTGCAGGAAACCAGCATGTGGCAGTTTCTCTGATCCACTGGCAGCTGACAACGTGTCAGAGAATAGATGGCTCCTACTATGGGGGGTGGGGGGGTATGCAACATATGCAGCTGGCAGGAAGATATCTCGGGTGCTGCATCAAAAGACCCAACGGTGCCCCCCTGCCTGCTCAACCCAGGGCAGATGTCCCACCAGTGCCCCCCATAGATACGCCACCGATTATAGAAATGATAATTCAGCCCTTGCTCTCAAACAGTTTTATTATAATAAATATATAAAATAATTGTAACAAAAATGAGAAAGTTATAAATATTTTTATGCAAATGTAGAACAATCAACTTTACAAATCAATGTATAAACAAGTGACGTTGGAAATAAGTGACAATGAAAGCATAATCCTTTTGGACCCAAGTTCCCTGCGCTTCAGCTATGAAAAGTGATGAAAAATCTGAATTCTGCATTTATGATAAAATTCCTCGTTTAATACATTGGAGAGCACACGAGCGCGGGTATATCCTCTGCAAGTCAAGGACATTCAATCTTGTAGCTATGAGATATGCCGGCATCAGGAAGGTAAGAAGGGAAGGAGAAGGAGGAGGCGGGGGGCGAGAAAAGAGGAAGAGGAGGAGGAGGGGGCGAGAAAGGAGGAGGAGGAAGCGGGGGCGAGAAAGGAGGAGGAAGAGGAGGGGGAAGCGGGGGTGAGAAAAGAGGAAGAGGAGGGGGAAGCAGGGGTGAGAAAAGAGGAAGAGGAGGAGAAAAGAGGGGGAGGAAGAGGAAGAGAAAAGAGGAAGAGGAGGAGAAAAGAGGAAGAGGGGGGAAGAGAAAAGAGGAGGAGAGAAGAGGAGGAGGATGAGAAAAGAGGAGGAGAAATGAGGAAGAGGAGGAGAAAGGAGGAGGGGGAGGAGAAAGGAGGAGGGGGAAGCGGGGGCAAGAAAAGAGGAAGAGGAGGAGGAGGGGGGGCGAGAAAGGAGGAGGAGGAAGTGGGGGCATAAAAGGAAGAGGGGGGCAGAGAAAGGCGCAAAAGGAGGAGGGGGCAGAGAAAGGCAGAAAAGGAGGAGGAGGAGAAGGGGGCAAGAAAGGTGGAAAAGGAGGAGGAGGAGAGGGGCAGATAAATGTGGAAAAGGAGGAGGAGGGGGCAGAGAAAGGTGGAAAAGGAGGAGGAGGAGGGGGGCAGAGAAAGGCAAAAAGGAGGAGGAAGAGGGGGCAGAGAAAGGCGGAAAAGGAGGAGGAGGGAGCGGTAAAGGAGGAGGGGGAGCGGAAGAGGGCAGAAGAGGAGGAGGGGGCGGAGAGAGGCAGAAAAAAAGGAGGAGGAGGGTGTGCGAGAAAGGCGGAAAAGGAGGAGGAGGGGGGACGAGGAAGGCGGAAAAGGAGGAGGAGGGGGCGAGAAAGGCGGAAAAGGAGGAGGGGGGGAGAAGCCAGAAAGGAGGAGGGGAGAAAGCTTGCCCAAAAGATAATAGGGCGAGTGACCCCAAGACAGGAAACCCTAGCAAGCTAAGAGATAGAGAGAGGGAGGGGTCTTTGGAGTGATTATACTCATCTATCTGACATTATCAGGCTCCACAGTGTCACCTCTTCAGCGGCCTCACATGGATTGTAGAGACGAGTCCACCCACTGAGAAGTGGTATAGGGAGGAAAAGGAGGGCAGGGATGTCAGCGTTAGGACTCATCACACCTGAAGTCACTTTGTCGCAGTTGATGAGCAAACAGACATTGGCCAATGTATGTACTAAGAACTTCAGAAATAAAAAAAAGTATTTTTGAGTTTTTTGAAAAAAAAAAAAAAACTTAAGTTTTTAAACTTTTTTCTCAAATATATATAGCTTGTTAGCATATGTACATCACTGGTAGTAGCTGAGTGCTGCAGAGAATTTTTTCTATTTGTTTAGTTCAGTGTCCCTGCTTGGCACCAGTTAACATTGTGTCTGTGAGTGCTGTGCAGTTTTTTCTGTTTTGTGTGTAAAGGTACCTATGGGTAGATGTGGGAGTTCTGAAAAACATCTGAAAAACTGGAATGAACTGCATATATCGAGTACGTATACTCGAATTGTGACCAACAATTGATAGTAACCATTTTATGCAGTTCATTCCAGTTTTTCAGATGCTCCTGTCACGTTTTTAGATGTTTCCTTATGTTTTGTCATCCCCCCTCCCCCTGTCTTTAATTGGTGTATGTTCATTATATAAAGAGAAATGCCATATGGGTCCTGAATTCCACTTGAGGAAGACGCTTGGAGAGCGTAGAAACGCGTTGTGGCCTAAAGGACCCTGCCTTTTTATTATACTGTTCAAATAAAGCCGAGAGGTAACTATTCATAATAGCCTTGGTGCCAGTTGATTCCCCAGCGCTCACACAAATACCTATTACTCTTTTGAAATACATCTCTGGACCTGATGGAACCCACGGGTGGCCGCAGGAGGACCACAGCTGCCCTGTATTCATCATCTGCAGTGGATGCAGGACAGCTTCTCCCATTGGCAGCATGTCACATCGCCATTGGACTGCTGGGAGGCGCCGGATTCCTTCGGCTTATGGTGCCAGTAATAGGAGGGCGTTGTCCTCATATGGACCTGCTCCTTCGATGTCGGCCTCTGTCACTGAACGCTGCCGTGTTTCTCCTTTGAGTGATGTTGGTTGCAGAGTAGCGAGCCCTGCAGAGGTGTCTGATAGGCGCAGCCTTCGTTCTTCTGTCAGAAGTGGGGTGGTTGGTGCCAGTCGTGCATCACCATCTGGCCTAGTTCTAGGGTCGGTCCGGATGAGATCATCAGGCTGTGAGCTCCAGCCTATGGGAGGTAACCGCGCCCTTCAAATACATTGGAGCCTGTCTTGCAGGCCACCAGATATAGTTTTGGTTCCCAAGTGATATAGTGTGTTTGGTTTTGACTTTGACCTTTGCCTGGATTTTCGACTCTGCTACCACCTGACGATTTTGTACCTTAGCTGCCCTCTCGGTTTTGTCTCGGACTCCTGACTACGTTCTTCAGATCCTCATTTTTCCCTTCCTGGCGACCTCCCTGCTCTGCTGCTCATAATAGGCAGCTCCCCCCTGGGCTCCGCTGTAATTACGGATCCCTGTATAGGGGTTAAGAGTCTCTGGGTTTCTCGGGGTGCTGCCTTACCAGCAGCTCAGCCTCACAGCGGATGGTTGTCACGCAGCATATATATAAACGTTGCAAACTGTAATTATATATATATATATATACTAGATGGTGGCCCAATTCTAACGCATCGGGGTATTCTAGAATATGTATGTAGTTGACATACTGTGACTGAGAGAACTTGTTCAGTCAACGTGAGTGAACTACATATAGTGTGTGTGTGTGTGTGTGTATATATATATATATATATATATATATATATATATATATATATATATATACATATGTATAACAGCGCTATGGTATATGGTGGTACATTACAGTACATGTATAACAGCACTATGGTATATGGCGATACTCTGCTCCCCGCGGCCCCCCGCTCCTCCACAGTAAAAGTAAAAATAAAAAAATCTTCAGTGAGGATACTCACCTGTCTGTCACCTCGCTCCACCTCCGTCTTCTAGGTCCTACAGGACTTTAAGACCTGTCGCTGCCTGGGAAACCGATCAGCTGATTGGTCACATGACTGCTAATTGCCGGGGGGGCAGGATGGAGCAGGGGGCAGGATGGTGATGGAGGAAAGGGGGCAGGATGTGTGCTGGGGGGGGGCAGGATGGATGCTGGGGTGGGGGCAGGATCCCCCTCGCCCCCTGTGTTCTCACCCGCAGCGTAGCTTTGTGTAGAGCGACATGTGACAGGGCGAGCTGTGTGACATCACATCAGCCCACGCTGTCACATGACCGCTGTACACGGAGAAGACGGGTGAGAAGAACAGCGGCATGTGGGGGGGGGGTTGCCAATGAGCGCTGGCACGCGATCTCTGCGTCAGACAGACATGATTAGGAGATTATATAGTAGATATATACATATATTTATGTACCTCGCAAATATTATTTCTATCATTCTGTCTGGACCTTTTTGTGCTGCCTCGCGCCCCCGTGTGCTGTCTCTCCCCTCTCTGTGCCTGTCACCCCTTGTGCGTTGTCTCTCCCACCCTGTGTGCTGTCTCTACCCTCTCTGTGGCTGTCACGCAATGCGCTGTCTCTCCCCTCTCTGTGTATGTCTCCCCTCTGTGCGCCGTGTCTCCCCTCTGTGCGTTGTCTCCCCCTGGGTGATGACAGGGACCCCTGAGCACTGTGTACTTTGCCCCTGACAGGGGTCCCCCTGGGCGCTGTGTAATTTGCCATTGACAGAGGGCCTCCTGGGCGCTGTGTGCTTTGCCAGTGACAGAGGCCCCTGGGTGCTGCATAATTTGCCCCTGGTAGGGGCACCTGGTGGTCGCTGCATAGATTGTTTCTGACGGGGGGCTCCCTGGGTGCTGTGTGCTTTGCTCATGAGAGGGCCCCCTGAGCGCTGCCTCCCAGCAGCCCCGGGGACCCCCTGAGCGCTGCTCTCCGCACCTCCTCTCTCCCTCCTAACCTCAGTGGCAGCAGCTGATCGCAGCTGTGTTGTAGTGAGCGGCAGCAGATCTATTTCCTGTGCAGGAAATAGAGATCTGACTGCTTCTGCTGCTCACGTCATCACAAGCTGCGATCAGCGGCTGCCACTGAGGTTAGGAGGAAGAGAGGAGGTGCGGAGAGCAACACTCAGGGGTCCCCGGGCTGCTGGGAGGCAGCGCTCAGGGGGCCCCCTCTCATGGGCAAAGCACACAGCGCCAAGGGAGCCCCCGGCAAGGTGCAAAGTACACAGCGTCCAGGGGTATAGTGGGTCCCCCCTGCAGTCCGGGCACTTGCCCGGGTGCTGATGCTGGCCCTGGCAGCTGAGATGTGTATTATGCAGCTGTACAACAGCTAAGGTGTCTTAGTATGAGGTTCTGCAGCAACTGAGGTGTATTGTGGTGTTCTGCAGCAGCGGAGTTGTGTATTATGAGGTTTTGAAGCAGCCGAGGTGTATATTACCATGTTCTGCAGCAGCTGAGTTGTTGTACTATGATGTTCTGCAGCAGCTAAGGTGTACATTGTCGCTCTGCAACATTTAAAGTGTCCTAGGCCTATTTTACACACCCGTGCAAAACACGGACGTGTGAGACAGGCCGTTTTTGAAGGGGGGGGTGTATCCATGTGTCACACATATGACACATTCGTGTGCTGTCCATGTGTTATATCCATGGACAGCACACACAGCCTATCAATCCATACTCACCTGCCTCCAGCGCTGCCTACTCTTCTCACTTCCGGGTCTGCTGTTGGGGTCAGTGAAGTGACATTAGATGAGTCTAATTAGCGGCTTCAGAAGTGAGAGGAGCAGGCAGCGCTGGAGGGAGGCAAGTATGATATTCTTTATTTTAAGCTTTAATTTGGCTTTGGTCCGTGGACATGGATGCCACACGGAGGACATCCATGTGCAGGACATTTTGGGCCAAATCGGGTCCATGCTGCAGGGCAAAAAACAGACATGTCTTCACGTGGAGCACAAGGACACACGTATGCGCGACACGGAGACACGGTCCGTGCTGAATAATGGACGTGTGAAGGGGGCCAAAGACTATGATGTGCCACTGTATGACCATGCCTCCAGCACAGACCGCACACGTGCAGGAGGCACGGATGTGTGCAAGAGGCAATAATGTGAGAGTCAGCAGCATCTGAGGTGTATTATGAGGCTGTGCAGTAGCAGAGTTGTGTGTTATGTACAATGTATTTTAGGTCCCCTTCACATCACATTTTGTTCCTGCCAGTGGGGATCCTGTTTTTTTGCCGGATCACACGGACAGGAACTGACAGGCCCAGATTTGTTGCTCCGAATGCCATTTTTGTGTCATTTCTGTGTATATATATATATATTTTTTTTTTTTTAAATGCACAGGGGATCAGGATTGGGGACATACACCAGGGGCCCAGGATGTGGAACATACACCATGGGCCCAGGATATGGATATACAGTTGTGGCCAAAAGTATTGACACCCCTGCAATTCTGTCAGATAATACTCAGTTTCTTCCTGAAAATGATTGCAATCACAAATTCTTTGGTATTATTATCTTCATTTAATTTGTCTTCAATGAAAAACACAAAAAGAATTGTCCTAAAGCCAAATTGGATAAAATTCCACACCAAACATAAAAAAAAGTATTGGCACTGTTAGAAAACTCATGGGATGCTTCTCTAATTTGTGTAATTAACAGCACCTGTAACTTACCTGTGGCACCTAACAGGTGTTGGCAATAACTAAATCACACTTGCAGCCAGTTGACATGGATTAAAGTTGACTCAACCTCTGTCCTGTGTCCTTGTGTGTACCACATTGAGCATGGAGAAAAGAAATAAGACCAAAGAACTGTCTGAGGACTTGAAAAACCAAATTGTGCGGAAGCATGAGCAATCTCAAGGCTACAAGTCCATCTCCAAAGACCTGAATATTCCTGTGTCTACCGTGCGCAGTGTCATCAAGACGTTTTAAAGCCCATGGCACTGTGGCTAACCTCCCTAGATGTGGACGGAAAAGAAAAATTGATGAGAGATTTCAACACAAGATTGTGCGGATGGTGGATAAAGAACCTCGACTAATATCCAAACAAGTTCAAGCTGCCCTGCAGTCCGAGGGTACAACAGTGTCAACCCGTACAATCCGTCGGCATCTGAATGAAAAGGGACTGTATAGTAGGATACCCAGGAAGACCCCACTTCTTACCTCGAGACATAAAAAAGCCAGGCTGGAGTTTGCCAAAACTTACCTGAGAAAGCCTAGAACGTTTTGGAAGAATGTTCTCTGGTCAGATGAGACAAGAGTAGAGCTTTTTGGGCAAAGGCATCAACATAGAGTTTACAGGAGAAAAAAAGAGGCATTCAAAGAAATATTTGGGTATTGGGTAAATATTTCGCCCCTGTGGCGCGTGGCTTAGAGGGTAGGGGCTTAGGGCGGCGGGGGTTAGGGCTTAGGATGTGGCGGGGCTTAGGGGGTAGGGGCTTAGGAGGCGGCGGGGCTTAGAGGGTAGGGGCGGTGGGCATGGGGCTGTAGTATACTATAGCGGTGTACACTACAGCCCCATGCTGTGGCTTTGTTTGCAGGGCAACGATTCGCAATGCCTGCAAAGCGGGCAGGGCATTGCGAGTCGTTCGTATGGGCATGGGGCTGTAGTATACCATAGCGGTGTACACTACAGCCCCATGCTGTGGCTTTGTTTGCGGGGCAACGACTCGCAATGCCCGCTTAGCGGGCATTGCTTCGCGAGTCGGCAACGACTCTCAAAGCCCGCTCTGCGGGCATTGCTTCGCGGAGTCGGACAACGACTCGCAATGCCCGCTCTGCGGGCATTGCTTCGCGAGTCGCGTGGCCGCTACGCGTCCCCGACAGAGTCCTGGAGAAAGTTCCGAGCTACGCGAACAAAGCCACAGGAAGTCGCGCCGGTCTGACGGAAGTCAGCTACGGCAATTATATAATAGATATTGCTGTTTGAATTTAGTCTGCAGCATTGTGTTCCCATAGCAACAGATACAATACTGCTGCTCTATTGTTTGTAGCTGCTCTGCTTACCAGGAGCAGAAAAAAATACACCACACTTGATAATATATGCACTAATAGGATATTGTTATTTTATGGTTTGCATCTTGGATTGTTTTTGATTCATGTTGTGTTTTTAATTGCACATAAAATTAAAGGCGTGGTCTGTCGGTTTCCTTGCGAATAAGACACAGGAACTGACGACAGACGCTACTGGACCCGTTGAAGCGGCAGGAGCCGCGAAACGGCGAGCCGTCGTCCGCCGACCCTCATTCCCTCTCCCCATTCCCTCTCTGCAGATGCTTTAAGATGAAATAAAGAACATTATCAGCTTATGGTGAGTGCCGCTTATCTTTCTATCTACTTGTGAGTTATATTCTTCTACATAGGGGCAGTATTATAGTAGTTATATTCTTGTATATAGGGGCAGTATTATAGTAGTCACATTCTTGTACATAGGGGCAGTATTATAGTAGTTATATTCTTGTACATCGGAGCAGTATTATAGTAGTTCTATTCTTGTACATAGAGGCAGTATTATAGTAGTTATATTCTTGTACATAGAGGCAGTATTATAGCAAACGTTTGGACGGTCCTATATATACACAGATGTGCATGGTAGGTTGGTTTTTTATCAGCTTATAAATAATGATGGAATTTAGAACACTGATGATGTCACCCGATGATGACATCACAGACTCCTGGATCTCCAGACTCTCCTGGATCTCCAGACATCAGACTCTTCTGGATTTACATCAACCTGAACCACCCTGAACCACTCTCATCATGTTCCTGTTGTGTTGCTTAATGGGTTGCAGCCTCTGCTTAGGTACTTTATTGAGATATCTCCTAGGACGATGTCTAAGAAAAGATCGACGAAACAAGAGGGGAAAAAACAAACGAGGGCCCCGTGTGCCCATGAAAGGTAACGACCCATATCCTCTGCATTCACTGGAAAGGGAAAAAGCCGCTCCACCGCCCATTAACCTTCTGGATTCCTGCACCTGGTGTGGCAGCTTTGGCAACTGCCCAGGAAACAATGTAAAGTGGAAACCACGGGTGCTTGTCTTCATAAAATTTTTTCCTTTATTATTATGTGAAATTTATAAAATCATGAATTATAAATTATGAAGACAAGCACCCGTGGTTTCCACTTTACATTGACCCATATCCTCTGTAGATCTCACGTGTCCATCACATAGGACTGCTCCGCTGAATCTCTAACACAATTTTCTCTTATTTTTTGCAGGCCAGAAACATGATTAAGGAATAAACAATCAAGATCTGCATGAAGACGTTCAACGATCTGATGGGTCCCCCATGCAATAAGTGGGTCAATAAAGTGGTTCTATAAAGTGGTTCAATAAAGGAAATTATCACCACTGAAATGGAGTGCTGCCTCTTTTTTTGAGTACAACTAAATAATATGAATTCAACCAGAAAAAGAGGATTCAATGCATATAATTTTATTTAATATTGAATGGACTTACAGCAGGATAGACATACA
The DNA here is from genome assembly GCA_033576535.1 of Allobates femoralis. NCBI lineage: Eukaryota > Metazoa > Chordata > Amphibia > Anura > Aromobatidae > Allobates > Allobates femoralis. Next base: position 698,918,934 of record JARQOC010000002.1, on the reverse strand, counting down.
CAAGACACATAACATTGCACAGCCCCGGATTCTCACATAGTCATTTAGGTCATAAACAATGTTGCCAGCACATAAATTATTGCACAACCCAGGAGTCTCAAAGATAAAACCGCCTATCACCCGATGATGACATCACAGACTCCTGGATCTCCAGACTCTCCTGGATCAACAGACATCAGACTATTCTGGATTTACATCAACCTGAACCACCCTGAACCACTCATCATGTGCCTGTGGTGTTGCTTAATGGCCTGCATCCTCTGCTTACGTACTTTATGGAGAGCTTTCCTAGAACTATGTCGAAGAAGAGATCGACAAAACAAGAGGGGAGAAAACAAACGAGGGCCCTGTGTGCCCATGAAAGGTAACGACCCATATCCTCTGCATTCACTGGGAAAGGGAAAAGGGAAAGGCCGCTCCATCGCCCATTAACCTTCTGGATTCCTGCACCTGGTGTGGCAGCTTTGGCAACTGCCCAGGAAACAATGTAAAGTGGAAACCACGGGTGCTTGTCTTCATAAAATTTTTTCCTTTATTATATGTGAAATTTATAAAATCATTCAGCGTGCTAGCGAAGTTGTGTCTTCCGAAACGTGTCTAGCGCCCAGCTAGCACGCTGAATGATTTTATAAATTTCACATAATAATAAAGGAAAAAATTTTATGAAGACAAGCACCCGTGGTTTCCACTTTACATTGACCCATATCCTCTGTAGATCTCACGTGTCCATCACATAGGACTGCTCCGCTGAATCTCTAACACAATTTTCTCTTATTTTTTGCAGGCCAGAAACATGATTAAGGAATAACAATCAAGATCCGCATGAAGACGTTCAACGATCTGATGGGTCCCCCATGCAATAAAGTGGTTCAATAAAGTGGTTCAATAAAGGAAATTATCACCACTGAAAATGGAGTGCTGCCTCTTTTTTTGAGTACAACTAAATAATATGAATTCAACCAGAAAAAGAGGATTCAATACATATAATTTTATTTAATATTGAATGGACTTACAGCAGGATAGACATACACAAGACACATAACATTGCACAGCCCCTGATTGTCACATAGTCATTTAGGTCATAAACAATGTTGCCAGCACATAAATGTATTGCACAACCCAGGAGTCTCAAAGATAAAACCGCCTATCACAAAAGTGACAGCCCCAGTCGTGGGTATACATGTGTATAGCGGTTTAATGGGCCAGGGAAAAAGTGCAAGGTGAAGGTGCAATCATTACCTGCCTAAAGATGAGACCGGGACCGCTGTAGGATAGAGCCCCAACAGCCGTTTCGCAGGCTAAACTGCCTGCTTCTTCGGGGGGGGGAGTGTAATGAGCCGTGCCTGCGGGTCTCATTGTATTGCAAGCCACACCAGGCTTCATTACAGTGGTGCCGGAGGGGTAGGCGGAGCTACAAGCTACAACCCGACATCCTGGCAGCGTCCTCACCTCACATCCCGCTGACGTTTATGTGTAAACACGCAGCAGGGGAGCGTGGTGTTGCCAGGGAGATCAGGGTGCCTCTGCAAACATCCCCATACCACCGCTTATATGGGACGCGTCACCATAACAGCGGTGGCGAAGCAAGGGCTTGTCACTGTAAGGAGCTGGATCTGCTGGAGTCTGTGGGCATAACCTTCCATACCACAAAGGGAGAAAGGGGAGAAAACAGGAAATGAGGGAAGGCTGGTGTATCACACATTTGTATCCCACCCTACTAATTCCAATCCCCTTCCACATATAGTTATATTTAATGGATGAGTCTAACAGACAGATACAGGTCCATGATATAATATAGCACAAGGTGGTAGCGTCGACCCATGGCACAAGATCATCCATCCAGAAAGGCAGATAAGGGTGAGAAACACACAGATCTATAAAAATACATAAAATTAAAATATAAAATCAAAGTCAAATCATCTTTTATATCGTCAGAGGAATGGTGAAAAACTCACTGTCTCATTGAGACCCACCGGTGTCAGAGATCCAAGTGTGATAATCCACTTAGTCTCGCACTGGGCCAGTCGCTTCCTTAACTCTCCCCCCCTGATCCCCCCATGGATGACATCAATCCCCAGAAATGAGAGGAAACATGGGTCACAGCGATGATGTTCCCTAAAGTGCCTGGTAAGGTTTTAAGACCAGCCACATTCTCAGCCTCTACCTTTGCTGCATCACATATATCACGGCAGTGTTCCCTAACTCTTACACGGAACTCTCGAGATGTGAGTCCAACATATATGCGAGGGCAACTACATTTAGCGTATCATATATCTTTTAGTGTTGTCAGCTGATTCAAACGTATGTCCTCGCAATATATTGACACACGCCGCACATCGACCGCATGGGAAGCATCCCTGTCGTGGTCCTCTTGATCCAAATAAAAATGGCACTTTAGGGGCGTAATGGCTGTGAACCAGTAGATCACGTAAATTCCTACAACGCCGGGGTGTCATGGGAGGGTGTTGTAGGGTTGGGTCTGTCTATCGGTTATTCTTGTCGGTTATGACTACAATCACCGATATCCAGAATCTTCCCTTCCTACCACTTTCTGTTCCTATGCTGATTAACTATATATATATGTAAATACCGATGACTTAATGGAAACAAGTCTGTTCTAATAAATGAATATTTATTAAACACACCCAAAAGTCTACAACAATAATATAATATACTCTAGATAACACGATAACTAACACACAATCAATTACTGTTACAATATCTAAAACACCCACAGTTACTAATACCCACGTTACCTAAATATACACACATGGCACACTATATTAATGATCTAACTATCCCTATAGAAGATAGATAGCAATTCAAGGGTTGATTATAAGAGAGAGAGAGTGATAGAGTTATAGGATGATACTTATGACCAGATGAGGATGTCCTATTGCATGGTGGTTCCAAGTAGAAAAGAGAGAGAGGGTCTTGAATTCACCTCCTTTTATAGTAAAGATTTCACATCCACACCCACATGCAACCCACAACTCCGCCCTTCTCCGGTATCTTCTGTGGCAACTATTTCCAATCACCTCCTGTAATATGCAGTAATAATTCCCTGCCTGCAGATGGCGTACTTGTATCAGGGAAGAAAGTCTTGTGTTAAATAAGTTTTAACATTCTTTGATAGACATCCTGGAGCCAATCTGAAGAAACAATGGTTTATCAGTCAAACATCACCAGTATTGTCTTAGCAATATACATCTCCATTGGTTGGAGACGGAATGTCTGCCTGAGTAGCAATGGTCAATACTCCAAATCCACAAAGGTTGTATACATATGTAAATGACATTGGATTTAGCAAACAATTCTGCATTCAAGCTAGGAGGCTGCAGGGCCAATATCCATTTAGCATGTACAGTCATGGCCAAAAGTATTGACACCCCTTCAATTCTGTCAGATAATACTCAGTTTCTTCCTGAAAATTATTGCAATCACAAATTCTTTGGTATTATTATCTTCATTTAATTTGTCTTCAATGAAAAAAACACAAAAGAGAATGAAGTAAAAAGCAAAACATTGATCATTTCACACAATACTTCAAAAATGGGCCGGACAAAAGTATTGGCACCCTCAGCCTAATACTTGGTTGTACAACCTTTAGCCAAAATAACTGCGATCAACCGCTTCCGGTAACCATCAATGAGTTTCTTACAATGCTCTGCTGGAATTTTAGACCATTCTTCTTTGGCAAACTGCTTCAGGTCCCTGATATTTGAAGGGTGCCTTCTCCAAACTGCCATTTTTAGATCTCTCCACAGGTGTTCTATGAGATTCAGGTCTGCAATCAATGCTGGCCACCTTAGAAGTCTCCAGTGCTTTCTCTCAAACCATTTTCTAGTGCTTTTTGAAGTGTGTTTTGGGTATTGTCCTGCTGGAAGACCCATGACCTCTGAGGGAGACCCAGCTTTCTCACAGTGGGCCCTACATTATGCTGCAAAATTTGTTGGTAGTCTTCAGACTTCATAATGCCATGCACACGGTCAAGCAGTCCAGTGCCAGAGGCAGCAAAGCAACCCCAAAACATCAGGGAACCTCCGCCATGTTTGACTGTAGGGACCGTGTTCTTTTTTTTGAATGCCTCTTTTTTTCTCCTGTAAACTCTATGTTGATGCCTTTGCCCAAAAAGAGAGAACATTCTTCCAAAACGTTTTAGGCTTTCTCAGGTAAGTTTTGGCAAACTCCAGCCTGGCTTTTTTATGTCTCGGGGTAAGAAGTGGGTTCTTCCTGGGTCTCCTACCATACAGTCCCTTTTCATTCAGTCGCCGATGGATAGTACAGGTTGACACTGCTGTACCCTCGGACTGCAGGGCAGCTTGAACATTGTTTGGATGTTAGTCGAGGTTCCTTATCCACCATCCGCACAATCTTGCGTTGAAATCTCTTGTCAATTTTTCTTTTCCGTCCACTTCCAGGGAGATTAGCCAAAGTGCCATGCTTTAAACTTCTTGATGACACTGCGCACAGTAGACACAGGAACATTCAGGTCTTTGGAGATGGACTTGTAGCCTTCAGATTGCTCATGCTTCCTCACAATTTGGTTTCTCAAGTCCTTAGACAGTTCTTTGGTCTTCTTTCTTTTCTCCATGCTCAATGTGGTACACACAAGGACACAGGACAGCGGTTGAGTCAACTTTAATCCATGTCAACTGGCTGCAAGTGTGATTTAGTTATTGCTAACACCTGTTAGGTGCCACAGGTAAGTTACAGGTGCTGTTAATTACACAAATTAGAGAAGCATCACATGATTTTTTTAAGGGTGCCAATACTTTTGTCCACCCCCTTTTTATGTTTGGTGTTGAATTATATCCAGTTTGGCTTTAGGACAATTCTTTTTGTGTTTTTTCATTGAAGACAAATTAAATGAAGATAATAAAACCAAAGAATTTGTGATTGCAATCATTTTCAGGAAGAAACTGAGTATTATCTGACAGAATTGCAGGGGTGTCAATACTTTTGGCCATGACTGTAGATTTGCTCCTAAAACCAAAAAGACATCACACAGAAGAACAATGCTGTACATGGTTGAAATATTCAGCTCTCATTAAATCCAATATGGAGTTCAGTGATTCATAATAATTATGCCATCACTTCCCCCTCAACATTCCCCTTTTGTCGGAAAATACGACAATAAAATGAGTGGGAAGTGTGGAATATATTTGCCTACTCAATCCTATCACCAATAACTGTTCAGGATGAAATGAAGTAAAATTTTCCACTTAGGTATCTAGACATCACCCATCGCCATCACCTCTCCCCTGCAGTTTCGCCGTAATCCAGTGTCCCCATAGATTACACCATAGTCATCTTTGAGGATCTTCTTGGACTCTTTGGTTCAGGAATAAAGTTCTCTATTTGTCAGTACACTTCTGATCTTTTCATTGCCAATCTCGAGAAACACGCCTATCCCCAAGTAGTCTTCTTCCCAGCTTGACTGCTTAGATTCTGGAGCTTCTACACCTTCGTCTCTTGATCGGCCCACAGAGTTTTCCTGTGTTCGCCCCTCTCCCTACCAGATTTTTTTTTTTTTAAGTCTGGTGTGTGGGACTGTGCCGGGGATCACAATCTGTAGCTGGGCCTCACCAGGTGGTTTCTTGGAGCACCTCCTTCTTGGGATTAGATCAATCAGGGGATGGCATTCTTCTTAGCTGAGGCATGACTTTCAACAGAGACTTCTCCTGTAAGCTTGATTGAAGCATCTATCGTTAATGTGGTTCTTCCATGGATAGATAGTTGAATCTCTACTAGGCAGGTCAGAGTTTATTGGGTAGGGGATGATATCAGCATACCTAAGTTGACTGTGAGAAGAACGCAGTCCAACCGACCTTCAATCCATCCCTTATGAACGTTACCGACTCAAGGGTTGAAGTAGCAAATACCTTAGACAAAGATAGGGCCTGTCCCTACAGAACCTTACTCTTTCCTCATTCATACAAAAAAAAAAAAAAACCTATATCCCAATGTAAAAATTAAACAGTATATAACAATACTATATTTCCCTCCCCCATTCCTTAACCATAAATCAAAGTAAAAGCCAAACAAAATATACAATGTTATGAGGTTTCAGGGCGGAGTTGTCGTAATGTCCTAAACACTCTTATCAAATATAATATCAAGGTTTCAGGACTTTTAGTGCTAAGTCCTGGACCTTCTTCGGCGGTTAAATTCATGAAGTTCTGCCTGGTTCTCTTGTATCTGGTGGGCAAGTCTCTTTACTCTCCGGTAAACTAGGCACAGTCCAGTGTACAGAACAAGAACCAGAAGAACAATCACAGGGTGGATAATGAAATTAAAGAATGATGTAGCTGTCGGACTATAGCCAAATATACTTTCTCACCAGGACACCTTAGAGTCTGTATCTAAGGCATTGGTAATCCTCGTTATCTTGGTTTTGTCATGCTCAAGCTGAATAGTGGCTTGATTCTCAGCCTCATGAAGATTTCGGAGTATGTCGTCTTCTTCGCTGAAATCTAACAAGAGACGCTTGAGCTCACGACCAAAACCAAGAGGAATCTTTTGCAGTCTCACAGGAGTGTCAGGGCGAATGTCGAGTCTCTTCTCCGGTGTTATCGGGGTCCTCCCCTGCTGATCTGCGACATCTAAACCTAAAATGGGACTAAGGGTACAATATGCTCCTGGGAGGAGTATGCCTCTTTCGGTGCAATTAGTGCCATATAAAGAATACGTTACATTTTTCCCTTGGTACCAACACCAATACCCTTGACCCAAATATTTCAGACTAGAGGAGGGTATTGTGTTAGTCTTCATCTCACATGACCCCTCAGAGTCCCAACACTGGTGCCTAAGCACCCTATCTTGACTCCCTTGACAGAGGATAGCATCCTCTTTCCTCCAACATCCCTCTGTATCAAACAGCTAAGGATGGCCTCGCTCATAGGTTAGGATGTCTGAGGTGAGCTGTGGATGAAGCACCGTCTGATTGCTAACAACAATTCCTATATTCATGGCACTGTACCCCTTCTTGATATTACCAGATACAGGTGCCAAAGAAGATGCCGTGCAGGTGAGATTATGACACCCATGCCATTGAACCAGCCACCAGTTTGTATGGTTGGCTGCAAACGGGGAGATTAGGGAACTTACTCTTTGTCTGAGGTTGAATGAGAAGTGGCCCTTGTATAGAGAGGACACTATATGCTTTAGGTTGTCAGAGAGTTCACTCTGAGAGTATATAAGGTGTCAGCGCTCAGATAACAACCAGGACACCGCTCAGCAGATAATTCACTCTGGACCTGCGTACATGCTAGGGCAAACTGAACTCTGTCTTGCACTTCTACAAGACCTGCAACTAACCTTCTAAACTTCTCTCGTAGAGCTGAAGATAGAGAGGTAGTGGCATCAATATGCGAATGTTGCAAACCCTCTAAGACATGGTTTACATCAAGCTGAGTTCTGAACCCTTCCCCAGCATGTCGCGCAATGTCCCCGAGCTTACCTCTCAGGACTTCCATATCCATAGTGTTCAGGGCACCTACTCCCAATGCACCTCCACTAATTCCCATCTCTATCAAGTCTCTCCTACTCCTGAATTTCCTGTGTCGGGGATCATCTTTTCTCACTTCTTGCCCCGCCTCTACCCATCCTCTCATCATGTCAATTTGGTTCCTCACAAACTCCTCACATCTGTGATCCCAGTGATCTACTCTGAAGTCATCTACAGAAATTCGCCATGTATATAGGACGAATTTAGTTCCTGTAATGATCTTCCATGGGGATGACAGTTGAGGAGCTATGGGATCTGCCAATTGGTGGGTAGAAACATTGCAAGAATCCAGGTGCGGTTTGACTGGTTGGAGACCTTCAGCCTCATATGGGACCCTTACCACGGTCACACATACTTGTCCTCTACCACTGAACTGGTACCACTGATCGCTATCTCCTGCCTGTAACGCTAGGTTTCCTATTGGTTTGGATTTGGACAGATACACCCACTGTGTAAATGACCAGCACCTTTCGTCCACCGCCTCACAAAAAGGCCACTTAAATGGACCGTCTATATTGATGTCAAAGTTAATGTCCCTGCCTCTGGGGTCTTTCCAGTCAGAAGACACGTATTTGCTTCGGTATTCCTCAGTCATAGGGGCGCCATCCATCCATACATCCACAATTGGGGTGTCCACCCCATTGCATACTAAGTCCCACCTCCAGGGATTAGTATCCAATTTTACCATCTGTGTATCCGGTTCCCAGTGGGCATAGGTGATGAAATAGTATCCCGTCACCTCCGATACACAGACTTCTCTCATGATCGTAATCATGAAAGACCGTATGGATGGCGACTAGGGATGAGCGAGTCTACTCGCTAGGACTCGTTACTCGGCGATTCTTAAGGGACTCGCTGGACTCGGGAATCGGCGAGTCTTTTAGCGAATACTCCGTCAGTAACGAGTCCAATGCAAGTGAATGGCAATCTTAGTTTTGTCATAGTTTACTTTCTCTCACTCGCTAGACTCGCTAGACTCGCTCTATCACATCGCTATATAGCTTGAATCTCCCCAAACAGCAGCGAGTCTGAGCGAGTCTACGAGTCCGAATCCTAGCGAGTCTGCGATTCCGAGTCCTGTATTCTCTATTCGGGACTCGCGAATCCAGAATCTTTTATGTTACTAGTCAGCATTGCGTGTTAGGTCAGAAAACTTGTGAAGATAGCCAATCATAGTCAGTAATGGCATAGCAGTTTTGGTTGTGTCAGGACTATGATTGGCTGCTGTCCATCGTGATGCCTATGTCATCTATGACAGGCAAGGCAGTATATAAGGCTTGCCCCCGCCATTTTGGGCACATTGCTGAGAAGAGCTGACCTAGTGCAGGGAGACTTGGAGCAGATCTAGGGACAGTTAGGCAGTGTAGGAGTCACATATAACCCAAAAGTTCTTTTCAGAACTAACAGGACGCAGTGTAGGAGTCAAGATTCCTCACACATAACCCAAAAGTTCTTTTCAGAACTACCAGGACGGAGGATTGCTGTACAGGACTGTAAGGAAGGGAGATAGGAGCAGCCTTACAGTGAATCCAGCACCATCCTCATAGCTTAGTTCACCCAGCTTTCCGCAGAGCTGTAATCCTAAGCTTTTTCTTATTTTTGGCACTAGTCTACCAAATAATTTTGGTGCCATTTTTCCACAAAAAATTTCCTGTGCCAGTGCGTAGCTGTACGGTGTCCTGCCTGCAGCTCGCACGGTACTTGTAAACTTGCACGCAGCCAGCACCGCAGCCTAAGTGTGCCTGGTTCTGCGTACTAAACAATTTTTTCCTGTGCCAGTGCGTAGCTGTACGGTGTCCTGCCTGCAGCTCGCACGGTACTTGTAAACTTGCACGCAGCCAGCACCGCAGCCTAAGTGTGCCTGGTTCTGCGTACTAAACAATTTTTTCCTGTGCCAGTGCGTAGCTGTACGGTGTCCTGCCTGCAGCTCGCACGGTACTTGTAAACTTGCACGCAGCCAGCACCGCAGCCTAAGTGTGCCTGGTTCTGCGTACTAAACAATTTTTTTCCTGTGCCAGTGCGTAGCTGTACGGTGTCCTGCCTGCAGCTCGCACGGTACTTGTAAACTTGCACGCAGCCAGCACCGCAGCCTAAGTGTGCCTGGTTCTGCGTACTAAACAATTTTTTCCTGTGCCAGTGCGTAGCTGTACGGTGTCCTGCCTGCAGCCCGCACGGTACTTGTAAACTTGCACGCAGCCAGCACCGCAGCCTAAGTGTGCCTGGTTCTGCGTACTAAACAATTTTTTCCTGTGCCAGTGCGTAGCTGTACGGTGTCCTGCCTGCAGCTCGCACGGTACTTGTAAACTTGCACGCAGCCAGCACCGCAGCCTAAGTGTGCCTGCTTCTGCGTACTAAACAATTTTTTCCTGTGCCAGTGCGTAGCTGTACGGTGTCCTGCCTGCAGCTCGCACGGTACTTGTAAACTTGCACGCAGCCAGCACCGCAGCCTAAGTGTGCCTGGTTCTGCGTACTAAACAATTTTTTCCTGTGCCAGTGCGTAGCTGTACGGTGTCCTGCCTGCAGCTCGCACGGTACTTGTAAACTTGCACGCAGCCAGCACCGCAGCCTAAGTGTGCCTGGTTCTGCGTACTAAACAATTTTTTCCTGTGCCAGTGCGTAGCTGTACGGTGTCCTGCCTGCAGCTCGCACGGTACTTGTAAACTTGCACGCAGCCAGCACCGCAGCCTAAGTGTGCCTGGTTCTGCGTACTAAACAATTTTTTCCTGTGCCAGTGCGTAGCTGTACGGTGTCCTGCCTGCAGCTCGCACGGTACTTGTAAACTTGCACGCAGCCAGCACCGCAGCCTAAGTGTGCCTGGTTCTGCGTACTAAACAATTTTTTCCTGTGCCAGTGCGTAGCTGTACGGTGTCCTGCCTGCAGCTCGCACGGTACTTGTAAACTTGCACGCAGCCAGCACCGCAGCCTAAGTGTGCCTGGTTCTGCGTACTAAACAATTTTTTCCTGTGCCAGTGCGTAGCTGTACGGTGTCCTGCCTGCAGCTCGCACGGTACTTGTAAACTTGCACGCAGCCAGCACCGCAGCCTAAGTGTGCCTGGTTCTGCGTACTAAACAATTTTTTCCTGTGCCAGTGCGTAGCTGTACGGTGTCCTGCCTGCAGCTCGCACGGTACTTGTAAACTTGCACGCAGCCAGCACCGCAGCCTAAGTGTGCCTGGTTCTGCGTACTAAACAATTTTTTCCTGTGCCAGTGCGTAGCTGTACGGTGTCCTGCCTGCAGCTCGCACGGTACTTGTAAACTTGCACGCAGCCAGCACCGCAGCCTAAGTGTGCCTGGTTCTGCGTACTAAACAATTTTTTCCTGTGCCAGTGCGTAGCTGTACGGTGTCCTGCCTGCAGCTCGCACGGTACTTGTAAACTTGCACGCAGCCAGCACCGCAGCCTAAGTGTGCCTGGTTCTGCGTACTAAACAATTTTTTCCTGTGCCAGTGCGTAGCTGTACGGTGTCCTGCCTGCAGCTCGCACGGTACTTGTAAACTTGCACGCAGCCAGCACCGCAGCCTAAGTGTGCCTGCTTCTGCGTACTAAACAATTTTTTCCTGTGCCAGTGCGTAGCTGTACGGTGTCCTGCCTGCAGCTCGCACGGTACTTGTAAACTTGCACGCAGCCAGCACCGCAGCCTAAGTGTGCCTGGTTCTGCGTACTAAACAATTTTTTCCTGTGCCAGTGCGTAGCTGTACGGTGTCCTGCCTGCAGCTCGCACGGTACTTGTAAACTTGCACGCAGCCAGCACCGCAGCCTAAGTGTGCCTGGTTCTGCGTACTAAACAATTTTTTCCTGTGCCAGTGCGTAGCTGTACGGTGTCCTGCCTGCAGCTCGCACGGTACCTTCCATCTCTCTAAAAATATCTTAGCCTCTAGTGTGTACCTTTCACGAAATAGTACCTGCTACTTGTTTTACAAGCCACCAGAAATTACAAAATGTCACACAAAAAACCAAATCCCAAAAAAAGTCTTGCTAAGGGACAGGGACGAGGTACAGGCATTGGTAGTCGTGGCCAACTATCCACCAGTTCGGGCAGACAGACGAGGATTGATCGATCGTTCCTCCTGTCTAACTTTCCCCGTCAGGAAAGTAAACGAGTATTGAGGCCGGAAGACGAACAGCATCTAACGTCTTGGCTGGCAGACAAGACCTCAACAACAGGTTCTTGCAGCACTCAAGGTTCCTTGAGCACTGTATCTACTGTTGGTACATACCATGCTGGGTCATCTAATCCACAACCTCTTCACAGTTCCTCAGACCAACAGCAGCCCCATGAAAATGTTGACACAGACATGGGTCACTCAGATGACTTATTTGGTACATATAATCCTTTACATGAATCCGGTTTGCCAGACTCCGTAGTAGATGAGATACTTGATGAAGAATTGTCCACTCATGGACAAGTTTTAGAGACACCCCGGCCACATGAACGTGTCTTTCAGCAAAGTCTTAGACCGTCTCAGGAGTTGGAGGATGATGATGATGAGACAGTGACACACTTGTCATCTGGGGAGCAAAATCTATCTTGTTATCGGGAAGATTTAGAAGAGGAAGGGTTGATGATGAGACAACTGATCCCACGTGGAATGTTGCGATGCAGAGCCAGCAGAGCAGCACGGAGGAAGAAAGTGTGTATGTCCCACCAACAAAGGCAGCAAGGCCGACTCCTCCCACCAGAACTGAAAGAGTCACCACTGTTGCCCAAAATGTGTCCACTGTGGCTCAAAATTTGTCAACTGTTGGACAAAATGTCTCAAATGTGGGCCTCAGTAATCCCTCAGGGAGTACAGTCAAGCCTAGAGGTCGGTCAGCCACTGTGTGGAAATTTTTTAAAGATGGGCCTTCTCAAGAAAATGTGGTCATCTGTACCATCTGCCATGCAAGGCTCAGCAGAGGCCACGGGAAAGGAAACCAGAGCACCAGCAGTATGCGGAAGCACATGGCTGGTCAGCACCCTATTCAGTGGTCAAAAGTGCAGCCTTCCACAACAGTGTCATCTGACCCAAAGACTGCGACGGTAACTCAGATACGTCCGTCACAATCAAGTGTTGCTGAAGCTGGTCCAGCTCATATGTACTCATCACAAGCAGCGGTTGCAGAGAGACTGAACACGAGTGCAGACAGTTGTCGGTCAGCAACATCGTTACAGTTATCAGTGACACAGCTGTACGAAAGGAAGCAGAAATACCACTCTTCCCACCCATTAGCCAAAAAAATAAATGCCCAGATAGCTAAGTTGTTAGCAGTCGAGATGTTGCCGTTTAGGCTTGTGGGTACAGACTCTTTCCGTGAGCTTTTGGCTGTGGCAGTACCACGCTACTCGGTTCCAAGCCGCCACTACTTTTCACGTTGTGCCGTCCCCCGCGTTACATGAGCATGTCATTAACAACCTCAAGCGTGCCCTCACCAACGCTGTAACCGGGAAAGTACACCTTACTACGGACACGTGGACAAGCAGTTCAGGACAGGGCCGGTACATCTCGCTCACCGCGCATTGGATCAACGTTGTGGAGAGTGTGCCAAACGATGTTAGTGTTACATCAAACATCCTACCCACGCCACGGATAGCTGGCACAACCTCATTCAGGGTCTCTGCATCATCCTATATGTCCACTACCCCATCTTCCGCTTCCTCGACCAATCCTCAATTGCCCTCAACATCACGGCCAAGTTGGGAGGTTTGCTGCAGTGCTTCAGCAAGACGCCAACAGGCTCTGCTGAAGCTGATCTGTTTAGGTCACACACCGCACACTGCAGTAGAGCTGTTGAAAGGTCTGAAGGAACAGACAGATGAGTGGCTATCCCCACTCCAACTGCAGACCGGTCTCGTGGTGAGCGACAATGGTCGTAACCTAGTGGCTGCACTAAAGCTCGGAAACCTTGTGCACGTGCCTTGCATGGCTCACGTGCTGAATCTGGTAGTGCAGAAATTCCTGCGTACATACCCAGAGCTATGTGACCTACTGGAGAAGGTGCGTCGACTTTGTGCACATTTTCGTCATTCGTCAACAGCGGTTGGAAAACTTTCATTGCTTCAAAAGCAATTGAATTTGCCCAACCACAGACTCATTTGTGACATGCCGACACGATGGAACTCTACATTCCATATGTTATCGAGGATCAATGAGCAGCAGAGGGCAATATCCGAGTATCAGTTGCAACATGCCCGTCAGACCGGCAGTCAGCCACGACATATTAGTACAATGGAGTGGGTGTGGATCGCTGACACATCTGAGGTTCTTGATAATTTTGACTACTGCACAAAACTGGTGAGCGGTGATCAGTCCATCATCAGTGTCACTATACCCATGCTGTGTCTGCTGAAAGAGTCCCTCATTAATCAGAAAAATGAAGCATTGAGAGCCCAGCAGATGGCTATGGAGCCAGATTTAAACAGCGCAGTACCTAGCCAGCAAAGCCAGTATGACCAGGCAACAATGGCTCCTGAGGAGGAACAGGAGCAAGACGATGAAGAGGATTCATTTTTTGTTGGTGCCGATGTCAACCCAGATGGTACTCAGAACCCCAGCTTTGTGTCTGTCCACCATGGGTGGCCTGGAGAGGAGGAGGCGGAGACAGACTTTGCGGATACAATGGGTATTGAACATCGTTCTGAGGACACTGAAGACATGACTCTATGCAGCTTAGGACACATGGCTGACTTCATGTTGACTTGTCTGCTAGAAGACCCACGAGTGATTAACATATTGCACAACGACCTCTACTGGTTGGCCACCTTTCTGGACCCACGTTATAAAGATAAATTCACCTCACTGCTGTTTCAGTCACCACGTGGCTTGACAATTGACTATTTCAAGAGGGTTCTTGTGGATAATATGCTTCGAATATCACCGTCAGACAACACTCTGCCCATGGTTAGCAACTCTGTGCAACAGCAGCCTTTGGTCGGGGCACAATCATCCACGCTGTCCAGAAGAGATGCTGGAAAGATGTCCGCAAAGTGGGCTATGTTCAATAAGCCATCGAACCTGCAGCGCCATGTTGCTCCAGTAACCATCTCTCGGAGACAGAAACTTACCAACATGGTACAAGAATACTTAAGTGACAGTACCTGCTTCCTGACTGATGCCGCAGTCCCGTTTAATTACTGGGTCTCCAAGCTCCACACTTGGACAGAGCTCTCGTTGTATGCCTTGGAGGTGCTGGCATGCCCTGCAGCTAGTGTGACATCAGAGCGGGTTTTCAGTGCCGCTGGGGGTATCATAACTGATACCAGGACACGTCTTACTCCCGAGAATGCAGACAGGCTTACTCTAATTAAGTTTAATAGGAACTGGATTTCACAAGACTTCTTGAGCCCTGAAGACGACAGTACTCAGAGCTGAAGTGCCACGTTCAACATCAATATGATATAATTAATCATTGTATTATATTGTGTCTTTTTGGTACAAGCAGTATGTACAAGACCAGTAACGATTAGTGTAACCATGTTCCTGCAACCTGTTAATGAGGCTGCTTCATCTTAAACCAACACTATACCTTAACTTCGGTTTCATTAACCATCACAACACCTTTTGACCAAGAATCAAACTTTATTTTCTGTTACCAAACATTTAAAAGCCCCTTGGGCTAATTTTTGGAGCCACCCAGGCTAACAAGTTTATCATGGCCCTTAGGCCTGCATTTATACCCAAAATGCAAAACAGCCCCTTGGGCTAATTTTTGGAGCCACCCAGGCTAACAAGCTTATCATGGCCCTTAGGCCTGCATTTACACTCAAAATGCCAAACAGCCCCTTGGGCTAATTTTTGGAGCCACCCAGGCTAACAAGTTTATCATGGCCCTTAGGCCTGCATTTACACTCAAAATGCAAAACAGCCCCTTGGGCTAATTTATGGAGCCACCCAGGCTAACAAGCTTATCATGGCCCTTAGGCCTGCATTTATACCCAAAATGCAAAACAGCCCCTTGGGCTAATTTTTGGAGCCACCCAGGCTAACAAGTTTATCATGGCCCTTAGGCCTGCATTTACACTCAAAATGCCAAACAGCCCCTTGGGCTAATTTTTGGAGCCACCCAGGCTAACAAGTTTATCATGGCCCTTAGGCCTGCATTTATACCCAAAATGCAAAACAGCCCCTTGGGCTAATTTTTGGAGCCACCCAGGCTAACAAGTTTATCATGGCCCTTAGGCCTGCATTTACACTCAAAATGCCAAACAGCCCCTTGGGCTAATTTTTGGAGCCACCCAGGCTAACAAGTTTATCATGGCCCTTAGGCCTGCATTTATACTCAAAATGCCAAACAGCCCCTTGGGCTAATTTTTGGAGCCACCCAGGCTAACAAGTTTATCATGGCCCTTAGGCCTGCATTTACACTCAAAATGCAAAACAGCCCCTTGGGCTAATTTATGGAGCCACCCAGGCTAACAAGCTTATCATGGCCCTTAGGCCTGCATTTATACCCAAAATGCAAAACAGCCCCTTGGGCTAATTTTTGGAGCCCCAGGCTAACAAGTTTATCATGGCCCTTAGGCCTGCATTTACACTCAAAATGCCAAACAGCCCCTTGGGCTAATTTTTGGAGCCACCCAGGCTAACAAGTTTATCATGGCCCTTAGGCCTGCATTTATACCCAAAATGCAAAACAGCCCCTTGGGCTAATTTTTGGAGCCACCCAGGCTAACAAGCTTATCATGGCCCTTAGGCCTGCATTTACACTCAAAATGCCAAACAGCCCCTTGGGCTTATTTATGGAGCCACCCAGGCTAAGAAGGTTATCATGGCCGGTAGGCATGCATTTATACCCAATTTTCCAAAGAGCCCCTTGGGTAAATTTTTTGAGGCAACAAGCCTATACCTGCATCGAATATGTTGCTTCTCCGATGCTCTCAAGACAAGCAAGACTATAGTATGGGCCACGCTCCCTCTTCTATATCTAAAAAGAGTTGATCAAGCCCATTGGGCTAATTTTTTGAGGCACCCAGCCTAAGAAGCTTATCATGGCCATTTGGCCTGCATTTATACTCAAAATGCCAAACAGCCCCTTGGGCAAAATTTTGGAGCCACCCAGGCTAACAAGCTTATCATGGCCGGTAGGCCTGCATTTATACCCAATTTTCCAAACAACCCCTTGGGCTAATTGTTTGAGGCAACAAGCCTATGCCTGCATCGAAGACGTTGCTTGTACTATGATCCTGCTGTAGCCTGGCGAAGGGTCCCACTGTACGCTACGGAGATAACGCATAGACGTTGTGTGTTGCAAGTAGACGTCCCAGCCTCTCGCATCTGTGTTCCTAGTGTTGTTGACATACTGAGTCATTAAGTAACCCCCCCCAAACACAGGCACTATTTCTTTGTTAGCAACATTGGTATGTGCAGTAATGATTTTACACGTACTAACCAAGGTGCCCTCATGCGCCATGCAGGCCGTAAAGTACTTGCTAATGATGATGACTTTAAGGCCACCCACAAAACAACCTACACATCCATTCCCTGAAAAAAGACAGACACAAAGCATTTGTTTTGAAAACCTGTATTATTATGCCTTAATGGCAAAGATGTCATATTTTTTTTTTTTTTTTTGCTTTCGAAAAGCAACGAAAAAAATGAGAAATAAACATATAAACAATAAACATGTCAAAAGTGCAAACATGCACTATTTACATTAAAAAAAAAACCTACATCTGGTGGTAGGTGGGAACATTGTGTGGGGTAGCCTCTACCCCGCCACCATCACCCTGGTCATGGAGGATGTCCAGGGCCCCATGGATAGCCTCCCCCACTGCTTCTAACCCTGTAGGTTGGGTCACCTGGGCCGGTCTCTCAAAATGGCGTTGGGTTGGAAGGTCGATGTGGGTTGGCCAGAAAGGTTGGTACGGCCTCTGGGTCGCCACATAGCTGTCCCGCCGTGGTGTGTGCCTGTCCAGAATGTTTGCACCAGATTGCTGCCACCCCTCCAAATATGAAAAGACCTGGGCAGGGTGGTTTGGAGGGCGACATGCATCGATGACAATATGTATTGCTGACCATGCCCGCAGTCGTCTCTCGAATGGGATGTCATCCAAGAACGGTAGGAGACTGCGGGCAAAGTCAGCATTACTTTGTGCTCGATTTTCTGGCCCTGCAACAACCTCCTCTGGCGGGCGGACATGCCCCAAAGCTGGGGTTGGTGCTGGTGGCGGCGGTGGTGGTGGTGTTGGTGCTGGTGGCGGCGGTGGTGGTGTTGGTTCTGGTGGCGGCGGTGGTGGTGTTGCTGCTGCTGGTGGCGGCGGTGGTGGTGGTGCTGGTGCTGCTGGCGGCGGTGGTGGTGTTGCTGCTGCTGGTGGCGGCGGTGGTGGTGGTGCTGGTGCTGGTGGCGGCGGTGGTGGTGGTGTTGGTGGTGCTGGTGGCGGCGGCGGTGGTGGTGGCGCCGGCCGTGGTGGTGGTGGTGGGTGTTCTCCACGCCGCCTTCTGTTTGGCGGTGGAGGGTTCACAGCACGCCGCCCTCTGTAGTAAGCTTCTCTGTGGGTAAAGTAAAAAAAAATTTGGTGAATGCATTGCATTTGGAAACAAAAACATAGGTCAAACATTAAGTTGCACGCTTTTTAGACTCTGTGTATCTGTGTATTATTAATCAGATATTTGTTATTATTATGAAAGAATAACCAACTGTACATAACATAAAGGAATACGTGACTTTCTTTGCTAATTCCATACTAATACATAATTTTTCACCCCCTGATTAACACCCACCCCCCCCCATCCCATCTAATCTAGACGATCAATAACACCAATGGTTCACATGAAAAAAAAAAAAGTCCCCCTGACTTCACTTTTTACTTGACATACTTAATTCACAAAACTTTTAGCTTATATCATCTATATAAAGCAGGGAAGGGGTTGAAAGGTATACAATATATATATATATAATCTATTTATATAATCGGGAGTTTGAAATTCCGGCACTGTAGCCTAATCCCAAACTCCTTAGCGTCACTGCGAGCGGAGACGCGTATGCGCCTTCGCGAGCCGCAGACGCTTAACTCACACAGCCGCTATAGCGTTTTCTCTAGCGGCCTCGCGCCCTCCGCTCACAGCAAGACCTGCGCCCCTCACAGCGCCCAATCCGCCCCGGCATGCTGGCATTTGTACTTCCCCCGTCTGTGCACCCACAGGTCTTAGCAGATCACTGATGCTGACAGCGGGGGGGGGACAACACAGACAATCAAATCAGGAGGAGGTCAGTGTCAGGAGGAGATGACAGACGCCCGCCGGGGCCTGTGACACTGCAGAGGTCACAGCGGGGCTGTGTGTGCGGACAACGGGGAGGCCGGGGGCTACGGACGTACCGGACACGTCCTCTGCTCCTGGAGATGTGCCGCGGTTCCGCGCTCGCAGCGTATCTGACGCTGGAGCCGCGCTCACCACGCCCACACCACGCCCTCTGCCAAACAACCCACACCTCTCACTAACCTCCTGCAGCTAACCACACCCCATGTTTACCTTTGCCATGATGTCATTTAGCTGCGGCCGCTATCTTTAATAAGGTCAGAAATGATGGCAGTAATCGGATCTCTGCTCCCTCTAGCACGCCCCAACACTGTAGCACCATCTATTAACCCTATTCTCATCACCTATATACTCTGCTACCCCTGAGCCGCCTGTATACTCTGCTACCCACAGACCCGCCTGTATACTCTGCTACCCACAGACCCACCTGTATACTCTGCTACCCACAGACCCGCCTGTATACTCTGCTACCTCAGACCCGCCTGTATACTCTGCTACCTCAGACCCGCCTGTATACTCTGCTACCCACAGACCCGCCTGTATACTCTGCTACCTCAGACCCGCCTGTATACTCTGCTACCCACAGAGCCACGTGTATACTCTGCTACTCACAGAGCCGTCTTTATACTCTGCTACCTCAGACCCGCCTGTATACTCTGCTACCCACAGAGCCGCCTGTATACTCTGCTACCTCAGACCCGCCTGTATACTCTGCTACCCACAGAGCCGCCTGTATACTCTGCTACCCACAGAGCCGTCTTTATACTCTGCTACCTCAGACCCGCCTGTATACTCTGCTACCCACAGAGCCGTCTTTATACTCTGCTACCTCAGACCCGCCTGTATACTCTGCTACCCACAGACCCGCCTGTATACTCTGCTACCTCAGACCCGCCTGTATACTCTGCTACCCACAGAGCCAAAATGGAAACTAATGTATATATTTATAAATAATACTAAATGTACACAACAGTGCTGCAGATACATACCTTGGCATAGCGGCCACCGGGTGAAGGAAGGACAGCCGGTCATAAAAGTGGTAGTGGTTGAGCAATGGAGCGGCTCCCGGTTGTCTCTCTGAGTACTGCCGGTACTGCTTTTTATGCTGGTCCCGGCAGCTCCTCCACCGTTTTTTAAGATGGTCAACTGTGAAATGATTTGAAACCGGCTTTAGAGATGTGTAATATTTGAAAAAACAAAAGTATGTGTACAAATCAACAATAACATTTTATTCATTTTGTGTGTGTAATGTGTATACAAGGCACAGTGACACGACAGTGTGGAACATCATCAACAGCATTACGGACATTGAGCTCACGTGGCCACAATCACAAATGAGGCAGGACACATGTCAACGCATAGAGAATGTAATAGTGCGGGCACCAGACTCTGGTCATTAGTGGTATTTATATACACCCAACCCCTTGGCCGAAAGAGCCAGGAGGATAAGACATTAAACTCATTGTACTGTTGTGACCCCATCCAAATATAGGCAACTATGCGGTGGAGCATGATAACACATTCAGGGTCCTGTATACCCTGCTATGGGGGCCCTGTATTCCCACTGCTGGGGGCCCTGTAAACCCACTGGGCCACTGTCTACCCACTGCTGGGGGCCCTGTATACCCACTGCTGGGGGGGCCTGTACACACACTGAGGGCCCTGTATACAGGGACTGACTGGCACCCTACAGTTTGGGTCGCAACCCTCCCTCACTGGCCCGACACAGGTGAGGACGGGGGGTGGGTGATGACTGGCGGCCGCCTCACAGTCACCGCAGCTCCCGCATTATCCTATGGCTCGCTCCCAGCCGCAGCCTCGCGCTCCTCACAGCCGCTCGCTAACAGTCGCAGCCGCACGCCACTCACAGACGCTCACTCCCGGACGCAGCCGCGTGCTGATGACGTCATCGCGCGGCCAGGAGCTTCCGTTTCCGCCTGCTGCTTCAGGGACATGCGGATTATTCATGCTCCTGCAGCCGCATGACCCGTGGCACCTGGGCCAGTCCGCCCCTGCCTGTATACGACAATATGGGGGCATGTATACCCAGCTGGGGCCTGTATACTCTGCAGGGGGAGGTGTATACTCTGCTGGGGGGCTGTCTACCAGTGATAGCCGCTGTATACCAGGATGGCGGTGAATATGTTTTCATAGTTTTTCGGGGCAAAAATAGGGGGGTCGGCTTATACACGGGTCGGCTTATACACGAGTATATATACAGTAAATGCAATATATAACGTGTGAACTCATTTAACTTACTTAGATTGCTCTGTTCCTCATGGTCACTCCGATGGAACGCAGGGAACATCTCTTGGGCGATCTCTCTCCAGGCTGTATTAATAAGGGTCGTATCCCCATACTCAGGATCTGTAGGGAGCCATAGAAATGGACGAGCCTCCACAAGTGCAATAAGACGCAGCGTGTTCACCGTGCCACGTCCTGCTGCCATGATTGCACTGATGAACGGATCGCTCTGTGTGTGCCCCTGTCAGCGCGACTCGCTTCCTGTTTCCTTAAACCATAGTGTGTGCTGGAGAATCCCTTCCCTCGCAGCATCGGCTACAAGCCTCAAAATAAGAGAAAAACCAGCGAGTTTGGACTCGCACACTTTCAGAGACACATCAGCGAGTTGTAAATGTCATTATTCGCTATTACTCGGGTCCCTATTCATTAACATTGGACTCGCTGGACTCGCAACGAGTCCCGAGTCCTTGACTCGGACTCGTTGGGGTCTTGCGATTCCGAGTCTTTTCGGACTCGCTCATCCCTAATGGCGACCCCTCTACTCGAGTATACCTCAGATCCTTGGCATCAGTCCGTACCTTTAAAACTGTTGCTCGGTATAAGCCCTCCAGTTTCACTGGACCACTCTGATCGTTCCATAATGCCTGGCCAGAGTTACTGCAGTTTAACTTTAACATCAATACACTAGTCCGTAAGTAATCTGTGGACACATGTCCTTGGGCATATTTGGATTCCCTGGTGATGGTCATCTGGGAATCCCTCAACATACAATATGCCTTAAGGGTGTCTTTTACAAGTTTGGGTCTATCAAAGTACGTCCTTACCCTCAACCCATCTTGACTATCCTTCCTAGTGAAGGTAGCCTGTAAGATATACCACCCGCTATACTCTGCTCCAGTGACATCTTCAGGACTCAGAATGCCTCCTTTAGTACACAACACCAAAGTGGAGTTGGCTTCCACTTTGTTATAGGGGTGCAAGTGGGGATCCCTGGACATCCATCTCAAAGACATGATGGGTTTTGGGTCTGAGTCTTGAAAATGTTGGAACTCCTTGAGACAGAGGGCGTGTAAGTCATGTTGTATGGCAGACACATTCTCTACAGGGGTATAATGCTGTGTGACACCATTAGCAAAACCTCTCTGGAACCCATACAGATACCATTGTCCTGGAATGAAGGTAAAATTACTGTACGGTTCTTGGATTTTACCTTCTAGACATTCTACCATTAAGAGACCTGGTCCCAAAACTGACATATTTGTACCATTATTAGGTTCCCAACCATTCCCTGAAGAGGCTGAGCCTGCCATCATCATGCTTACCACTAGCGTCACAAACTGGAGGTGTACCCTGTTCAGGTATTCCCTACTTCTCTGGCCACTTGGTATCGTTGTGGCTTGGTGTCCAATGACCTGTTGAATGATTATACTGGTTTTACGTGTATCTGTTATTGTAGATTCATGTATACTATATTTACAATGTTACTTAGGGAGCCACCTTCGATCTATCAGCCCTCCCCTTTCACTCAACTCTACTTGTGCAACTATGATTGAGTTGGTGAGGCTCGGGTGGCCTTTGCTTGGTCGACGTGGTTCCAAAAGGATTCCTGACGTCTAGAGGATCTCTTTTTTGTTGTCATCGGCCTCTGTACCCTTAGCATGGTGTCGCCCATTACTTCAAGGACCTGGTAAGGTCCTTCCCAGTTTGCGTCCCATGGTCCGGATCGGCGAAAGATTTTTACCATAACCTTTTTCCCTACAGAAGGCAATGGTGTCTCCCCCTGTAGGTACGGTTTGTGCAACCGTAAAGCTGCATGAGGCAGCAGTTCCTTTAGGTTCATTTGAACCTGTTGCAGGAACATGTCTCTGGCAATGGCATTTTTCATGGGCTCAGACAGTTGGGGCTCATTGGGTAGACACAGGGGCATTTTGCGTCCAGTCATCAGCTCAAATGGTGTGATACCAGTACTGGTAGCTTCTGTTGCTCGGATACCCATCAGTACCGCCGGAAGGGATATTACCCATGAGGAACCCTTCTCCAGCAGTGCTTTAGAAAGCCGTGATTTGAGGGTGCGATTCATTCGTTCCACAATTCCAGCCGCCTTAGGGTTATAGGCAAAATGGAACCTTTGCTTTACGTCCAAAAGTCCACAAAGCGCTTTCATGACCTTACCCGTGAAATGTGTCCCTCTGTCTGATTCTATCACTCTTGGAAAACCCCATCGTGAGAGAACCTGTTCCCAAAGAACCCGGGCTGTAGTGGAAGCTGAATCATTGACTGTGGGGATGGCTTCTACCCATTTGGAGAAAACATCCACCACCACCAGAGCGTAACGGCAGTTACGACTTCCTGCTGGTAATGGTCCGATGTAATCAATCTGGATTGCGGACCACGGACCCTCTGCTGGTGGAACACGCTGCAGCACTGGCTTCAGGGCTGATGCTCTTGGGTTGACCTGAGCACATACCAGACATTGCTGGGTGACTTCCTCTACTGTGTTGGACATTCCAGACCAGTATAATTTGTCTTTCAGGAGGGACAGTAGCTTGTCCTGACCAAGGTGCCCAAACAGTTGGTGGTTTAGTCTCGTCAGTTCTGCCTGTAGATGTTGCGGGACTACTGGTAGAGGAAGTTGTTGGGTACCAGTATCATGACACAGAATCCCCTGACATATTGTCCAGGGATGCTGTGGAGCTGCGATATGTGTCAGTAGAACGGGATTTTTTGCCTGTTCCTCTTCAAATGACACAGGGCCATCTTTTAGTTTGGTTTGCCTCACTGCAATCTGGAATGCAGGGATCTGCTCAGTTCCTGGTTCCCGTAGGACACCAGACACTGCTGCAAACTTGGCCAGTTCGTCGGCCTTGTTATTTCCTATGGTCAAAGGCTGTTCTCCTCTTTGATGTGCTCGGACTTTTATAATGGCTGCCTCCGCTGGATGTGCCATGCCCCAATCCCACAATTCCTTTAGGACTGTAACGTGGGCCAGAGGTTTATTCTGGCTGTCCACAAACCCTCGTTTTTTCCATGTGTTCAGGTGCAGGGTGAGAGATCGAACTACATATGAACTGTCACTATATATAGTTCGATTCCCTGGAGGTTGAAGGAGGAGAGCCTCCTTGACAGCCTCCAGTTCAGCCCGTTGTGCTGACATGTGACCTGGCAGCTGGACAAGACTCTGGGTGCCTGTGGTCTCATCCAGCACTGCAAATCTGGACACATACGTGCCGTCCAGACAGAAACGAGAGCCGTCAACAAAGATGACCCTGTCTTCTGGATGTCTGTCGGTCCTGAATATTTGTGGTGTACTGGATAGTGATGGTTGACCACAGTCATGTTCGGTCCCTGTCATGTTTAACAACTGGGACAGAACATACTTTGCCTTGTGGTCCACTTTCAGATTCCGGCAACTGAGGTCCATGATCCATTTCCCGAATCTCTGTTGGGAGACTCCAGGGAGTGTATCTCTGAGTAAAAGAACCAAAGGAGAATGTGGTGTCTGTACAGTCTGAGATCTGAAACCTACAATATGCTCAGTGGTTTTAACGGCATAGTGTATGGCAGCCTGTTGTTTGGCACATTCGTCGAACCCTCGTTCGACTGGCGAGAGGAGTCGGGAAAAGAGTCCCAGTGGTCTGCTATCATGTCCTATCTGCTGTAGAAGGACAACAGAGATAGACTCAGTCCCAGCATGTGCCTGGATGGCCATTTCTCCATCTGGGTTGGGGTGGCTAACACAGGTGCAGAGGAGAGGTCTCTTTTCAGAGTTGAAAAGGCCTCATCCTGTGCTTCTGACCAGCCCTGGAGTGAGGGTTCTTCTCCTCTGAGGAGTTCATAAAGGGGTTTCGCTTTGGCAGCAAAATCCTCTATGAATTCCCTCATGAAGTTAGCCACTCCCAGGAACTTCCGTAAGTCCTGTAGAGTGCCAGGCTGAGGTAACTTGACCATAGCTTCCACTCGGGCTGCCACAATTCCTTTGGCTCCAAAAGAGACCTGCACCCCAAGGAAAGTCAACTCTGTTCTGGCCAAATTTGCCTTGTGAGGACTCAGCTTGAGTCCAGATTTAGATAGGAGTCCCAAGAGCTCCCTTAACAGAATCAAGTGTTCTTCCATGGTCTCTGTGTGCAAGAGTAAGTCATCTACATATTGCAGGAGACATTCCGGTCGAGAAAACACGCTCAGTACGGCCGCCAATGCCTGATGAAAATACGTAGGACTACTGTGGAACCCCTGGGGGAGCACATTAAACATGTACTGTTTGTTCCCCACTGTGAAAGCAAATTTGTACCTACAGTTTTCTGTGAGTTCAATAGAGAAGAACCCATTGGCGACATCAATGGTCGAGAATATGCGGCTTTTGCCACTTATCCTCGCGATTATGTCAGGAGTTTGTGCAACTACGGGGGCAGACATCGGAGTGTACTTATTAAGGACACGTAGGTCTATGGTGAGACGCCACGCATCAGTGTCCTTTTTCTTCACAGGCAATAGAGGGTTGTTGCACCTTGAATTCCCCTCTATGACCACACCCTTGGTTTCCAATTCCAGGACAGTGTTGACTATCGACTGTGTTGCTTCCGGTGGAAAGCGATATTGACGTTGAGGTGGTGGGTCTGGCCCCTGTATGATTGGTGTCCAGGTGGACAATCTGCCACAGTCGTTTTTACCCTGGGCCCACAGTTCAGGATGTTCGTACACAATGGGTTCAAGGTCTATGTTATGAGAGACCTCTGGCCATTTGTGTTCGAGCATATCAGCAGAATTCTCCATTGCTTGCAAAGGTGGTCCCAGACACTGGCGTTGTATGACACACACCTTGGATTGTCTGGGTCCCTTCCACACAATGCAGTTTGCCAAATCCAGGATCCATCGATTTTGGGTCATTACATCAGTTCCAATGATGTTGTCAGAACCAGGGTAATACCACATTGGGATCTTGAGGGTTAAGTGTTTGGCAATGTGGACAATCACTCCCTCAATTCTGTGGGCCTTCACCCCCCCTTGTTGGTGATCAAATACGATCACCACACACTGAGGCTGTTTGGATGCAAATCATGTTTGATATTTGTAATGCAGATTTCCGCACCAGTATCAAGCATAATTTGTGTGTCCTGATCTTTAATTCTGGCTTTTATGTGGGGCCTCCCTGAAGAATCCAGTATGACAGGACATACTGGAGCCAGCTCTTTAGGGATCCCTAATTGTCAATCGATGTTGACAAGATTTCCAGTAGGTACCTGGGAGGTACACACTGCAATTTGGAGATCCTCAACCGTAGTTCTATTTGTGGAATCAGTAGATTCTACAACCCCTGTACCATCAACTGGGGCAATTACAGTGGCAACACATGTTGGTGTCTGCTCTTGTAAATGTCCCCGGGACCCATCAGCCTGTTCCCCCACTGTTCTGGCATAATTAGGTTTCATCTTGAAACCATTATTACTGCCAGATTTTTCAGGGCTGTTACGGTTCTGTACCCACTGAGGACAATTTTTCTTCATGTGCCCAAATTGCAAACATAGAAAGCATTGAATGCTCCCTGTCCTCTCAAATGGTGGGGCCGTGGGGCGAACAGCTGACTTCTTTCTAGCATGGCGCACACGTTCATCTTGTGATCTAACGTGTACAGGCACATGCTCCCTAACCTTAACCGACTTTTTATTGTGCAGTAGATCTTGTCTACACTGCTCAATAATCATGGCCGCATCAGTGAGCGATGGTTCTCTCGCTGCACTCAACCTAATTGCAGTATCAAGGTATGGGAATTTTTCCACAAACATGCGGATCATGCCTTGTGGAATACCGATACCTTGATCCATAGTGACCTTCCTGTACATAGCTTCAAACCGACTACACAGCGATAAAGGTTCATCGTGTATAGTTGGTCTGAATTTCATCAGGATTTCTGGAGTCACGTCCCCGTGGCCCGTTGCCAGTGTCATTAGTAAGGAAAGGCGTTCTTCCTTATCATGAAACTGTCCATTACTGGGTTCCATGCTCCCCATTGCCTCATACCTCTGATTGAGGTGTGTAGGCAACCACAACTTGAATAGCTCCATTCGAAGTTTTGGAGCCACAGAATATTTATTGCAGTGACCTTCAAAGATATCACATGCAGTAAACGCATCTAGACTGGGATCAAATTTTGGGATCTCCTTGCAGATCCGTAACAGAAATTTTATCCTTTCCATACTGTTACGGTTAGGATAAAATTCATCTGACCTTACTGAACGATTTGGCGGATTGGAAGTGGTGTGATCCCTTTCCCACCTACCTCCATATCCCCAACTCTCGTCCTGACCCTGGAAGCGGTCGCTACGTGTATACTCCCTTGGTGTTTGAGTGAAATGTAGCGACCGTTCCACCTGTCCCCTGGACTCTATAGCTCCGGATCTCTGATCCATGGGAGACGTGGACCCTGTTGCCGCGGTCTCCCCATCCTGTGCAGTACCCCAAACACAAACCTGTTTCGTGGGCAAAGGCACCATGCTATTTGTACCAGGCCGTGACAGATTAGAGATGACCTGTTGCAAATTCGCAATCGTTTGCGACTTTGCAGCCAGATCCTCTCTAAGTGTGCTCACTAGTGCATCCATGGATGCAACTCTACTCTTGAACTGATTTATCTCAGTGTACAGACTGAGGAGCTCTCTATCCATGTCAGAATAATAGGTTTCTTTCTCTGAGATCCTAGATTCTAACACACAGATTTCCCGGCCCCTATCGGCTGTACACTGGGCCCTTTCTTCTAGCTCAGTTTCTAGAGTGTGTATACATTTAATGCTCTCCACACAACAATGGCAGTGTAGGTTATCCGATGTGGAAACTTTGTCTGCCTTTCTTGTGCTAGCAAGTGTTTCCACATGCTCCGGCCTGCAAATGCTGTCCTCAAAAGTATACACTAATTTTGCAAGCATTTGGAGGCGTTTCTTAGAGTTTGTATTAGTAAAAGTGTTTTCCACAAAACTATCATGTGCGTATGCCTGGTCCAGTAAAGTTGACCAGAGCATCTCTGTGGACTTATATGTGGTTGGCAGTATTGGGTTAAATGTACTATTTCTACACAGGTGTTTGAGTGTGGAGAAGTTCATACTCACCTGTTCAGAGGCCATGTTGCTTGGTGTCGTCTGTTCCTTCGTCCCTCTTGTGCTGCTTGGAAAAAGGTCCTTTACTCCGGAACGCCTTCTTTCCCTACCAGCTGGACTCCTCAGATGAACCAAACGTTGATGGTGTTTGAACGAATTGACGTGATGATCTGCCTCGCCGATAGACGTGTGAATCGTGTAAAGGAATCAGAAAAATCATTAAAATCAGAAAAAGGTTCTCTGATGAGGACTGTGTCCTGTGTCTTACTAAGACTGAAAACTGTGTCACCGTCTGAGCTATCAGGGCACTGAACGCACAGAATAACGGATCACTTCACCGTGCCTCCTGTTATCTGTGTCCACGTTCCTCTGGCCTGATCCGCTCCAGATGATGACCACAGGTTTTCAGTACAAAAGACACTAGAACAACCTCAAACAGTGGGCCTAGGCTCGCCAATTTGTTGTAGGGTTGGGTCTGTCTATCGGTTATTCTTGTCGGTTATGACTACAATCACCGATATCCAGAATCTTCCCTTCCTACCACTTTCTGTTCCTATGCTGATTAACTATATATATATGTAAATACCGATGACTTAATGGAAACAAGTCTGTTCTAATAAATGAATATTTATTAAACACACCCAAAAGTCTACAACAATAATATATATACTCTAGATAGCACGATAACTAACACACAATCAATTACTGTTACAATATCTAAAACACCCACAGTTACTAATACCCACGTTGCCTAAATATACACACAGGCACACTATATTAATGATCTAACTATCCCTATAGAAGATAGATAGCAATTCAAGGGTTGATTATAAGAGAGAGAGAGAGAGAGAGTGATAGAGTTATAGAATGATACTTATGACCAGATGAGGATGTCCTATTGCATGGTGGTTCCAAGTAGAAAAGAGAGAGAGGGTCTTGAATTCACCTCCTTTTATAGTAAAGATTTCACATCCATACCCACATGCAACCCACAACTCCGCCCTTCTCCGGTATCTTCTGTGGCAACTATTTCCAATCACCTCCTGTAATATGCAGTAATAATTCCCTGCCTGCGGATGGCGTACTTGTATCAGGGAAGAAAGTCTTGTGTTAAATAAGTTTTAACACTCTTTGATAGACATCCTGGAGCCAATCTGAAGAAACAATGGTTTATCAGTCAAACATCACCAGTATTGTCTTAGCAATATACATCTCCATTGGTTGGAGACGGAATGTCTGCCTGAGTAGCAATGGTCAATACTCCAAACCCACAAAGGTTGTATACATATGTAAATGACATTGGATTTAGCAAACAACTTCTGCATTCAAGCTAGGAGGCTGCAGGGCCAATATCCATTTAGCATGTAGATTTGCTCCTAAAACCAAAAAGACATCACACAGAAGAACAATGCTGTACATGGTTGAAATATTCAGCTCTCATTAAAGGGGTTGTCCGGGCTCGTCACATAATCTCAGTGCATATCCAGGCTGCCCAATGCTGACAATCTGTAATGTACTATGTGTCAGCTTTCTGCAGGGTTTCCTAGATAACACTTGTTTTGCGTCTGAACAGAACGACCAGGGGGGGTGTTCTGTCATGATAATGAACACTGGTCGTTTCCACCTACTCTACCCCAACCCCTCCCCATAGCAACATCCCCGCCCTCCCCATCTACATGAATGAGCCTCTCCACAGTAACAAATCCTCCTCTAGCAGCCATTGCTGTGATCAGACCTGCCCGGTGTAGCTGCTCCTCCCCCCAGCCAGACACCGTGATGTATGGAAAGTCTGCAGAGAAGGGACAATGCTGTGTTCAGGGGGGGCCGCTCCGTGAGTACAATGAATAGCTCGTTATCAGTGATTCTTCCCTCACTGTCCCGGGCTGTCAGTGATCTGGAGCATGTACTGTGTGAGCCCAGGGATGGGGGTCTGCAGAGAGAAGGGACAATGCTGTACTCAGGGGGGCCGCTCCGTGATTACAGTGTATAGCTCCCTCTTATCAGTGATTCCTTCCCTGCACTGTCCCGGTCTATGATCAGGAGCAGGGAAGGAGAATGTACAGTGTGAGCCCAGCGATGGGGGTCTGTGACACACTGTAACAAAGCCGCAGCTGTGTGAATGAGACAGCTGTGTCACTGATGTCTTCGCACAGCAGAAGATCTGGTGCATTGTATCAGGCTGAAGGATGGTCAGCACTGTGTCTCTAATGACACAAATACTGATTGAAGCAGCCTGTCCACTCAGTAACTGCAGCAGTGTGAAGTGTTGGGGGGTGTATGTATGGAGGGATAGATGATACTAAGGATTTTGATATTGTTGAGGAGTCCTTGCTTCCGTCCATCCATCCGTCCTTCCTTCTTTCCGTCCATCCTTCAGTCTTTCCATCCGTCCATCCGTTCTTCCCCTCAAGCCTGTATTTTCCCTTCACCCCTGGGAGATTTCCTGTTTTCCTTCCTCTTCTTCCATAACTTTTCTATTTTTCCGTCAATAACGACATATGAGGCTTTTTGTTGTTTTTTGCAGGACGAGTTGTACTTTTGAATGACGACATTTATTTAAAAATTGCAAAAAAACCAGTGCAATTATACATTTGTTTTTTGGGTTTTTTATTCACCATGTTCACTATATGGTGACACTGATGTGTCGGTGTGATGTCTGGGGTCAGTACTATATGGTAAC
Source organism: Allobates femoralis (assembly GCA_033576535.1). Taxonomy (NCBI): domain Eukaryota; kingdom Metazoa; phylum Chordata; class Amphibia; order Anura; family Aromobatidae; genus Allobates; species Allobates femoralis. The sequence continues at coordinate 698,888,182 of JARQOC010000002.1, read as the reverse complement.
ACTGACGTGTCGGTGTGATGTCTGGGGTCAGTACTATATGGTAACAGTGACGTGTCGGTATGATGTCTGGGGTCAGTACTATATGGTAACACTGAGGTGTCGGTATGATGCCTGGGGTCAGTACTATATGGTAACACTGAGGTGTCGGTATGATGTCTGGGGTCAGTACTATATGGTAACACTGAGGTGTTGGTATGATGCCTGGGGTCAGTACTATATGGTAACACTGAGGTGTCGGTATGATGTCTGGGGTCAGTACTATATGGTAACTCTGACATGTCGGTATGATGTCTCGGGTCAGTACTATATGGTAACACTGAGGTGTCGGTATGATGTCTGGGGTCAGTACTAAATGGTAACACTGAGGTGTCGGTATGATGTCTGGGGTCAGTACTATATGGTAACACTGAGGTGTCGGTACGATATCTGGGGTCAGTACTATATGGTAACACTGAGGTGTCGGTACGATGTCTGGGGTCAGTACTATATGGTAACACTGACGTGTCGGTATGATGTTTTTTGAAAAAAACGTAAGTTTTTACATTTTTTCTCATATATAAAGCTTGTCAGCATATGTACATCATTGGTTGTAGCTGAGTGCTGCAAGGTTTTTTTCTAGTATATTGACCCAACGTCCCTGCTGGCACCAGTTCACATTGTCTGTGAGTGCTGTGCAGTTTTTTTCTCTTATATATATATATATATATATATATATATATATATATATTATATATATGTATACATATTCCACAAATAGGCCAGATGCAGTTGCATCGGGAGTGCGGTGAAATGAACAGGTCCCGTAGAAATAGCTGCTGAATAGTACAGTCCTCTCTTCAGAAACTACGCGGTTGTTCCGAGAATTATATGGTGTATTTGGTGGCTCAGTGGTTAGCACTGTATATGGGGCTCAGTGGTTAGCACTGTATATGGTGGCTCAGTGGGTAGTACTGTATGGTGGCTCAGTGGTTAGGACTGTATGGTGGCTCAGTGGGTAGTACTGTATGGTGGCTCAGTGGTTAGCACTGTATGGTGGCTCAGTGGTTAGCACAGTATGGTGGCTCAGTGTTTAGCACTGTATGGTGGGTCAGTGGTTTGCATTGTATATGGCGGCTCAGTGGTTAGCACAGTATATGGTGGCTCCGTGGTTATCACAGTATATGGTTGTTCAGTGGTTAGCACTGTATATGGTGGCTCAGTAGTTAGCACTGTATATGGTGGCTCAGTAGTTAGCACTGTATATGGTGGCTCAGTGGTTAGCACTGTATATGGTGGCTCAGTGGTTAGCACTGTATATGGTGGCTCAGTGGTTAGCACTGTATATGGTGGCTCAGTGGTTAGCACTGTATATGGTGGCTCAGTGGTTAGCACTGTATTGTGGCTCAGTGGTTAGCACTGTATACGATGGCTCAGTGGTTAGCACTGTATATGGTGGCTCAGTAGTTAGCACTGTATATGGTGGCTCAGTGGTTAGCACTGTATATGGTGGCTCAGTGGTTAGCACTGTATATGGTGGCTCAGTGGTTAGCACTGTATGGTGGCTCAGAGGTTAGCACTGTATGGTGGCTCAGAGGTTAGCACTGTATGGTGGCTCCGTGGTTAGCACTGTATATGGTGGCTCCGTGGTTATCACAGTATATGGTGGCTCAGTGGTTAGCATTGTATGGTGGCTAAGTGGTTAGCACAGTATGGTGGCAGGGGATTTGAATCCCACGAGCTCCTTGGCCGCCAGCTGAGCCAATGAGCGTCGCTGGATTCAAAGCTTTGAATGTTGCGCCGCTCAACGGTCACCGTCGACTGTGTCGATTGCTAAGCGAGATTGAAATCACGCACCAACAGCGCTCATTGGTCGGCGCCGATGAATAAGCGGTGTTGGCCCGTGATTTAAATCCCTCTGCGCTCATTCGTCGACGCCACAGAGACCCCTAAGTTTCCTCATGGTTGGATGACTTTCAAGTTCTTCCCGAGGAGGCGTTATCCATATCACCCAGAAGAGGGGACGGGCAGTCAAATGGCAGGATAGGCGGGATGGACGATGACGAAAAGCAGGATGGACGGCGGGAAAGCCGGGATGGACAACAGGTGAGGCAGGACTAACCAATCTGCAAGCATGCCCATAGGACCGGAAACAGGTAATTATTATACAGGGCAGGAGATTTGTTTAAGTTATTTATTGTGTTTACGGGGCAGTCAGGGCATAATAGCCTCCTTGCTAGGCTGGGTTCACATTAGGGTTCCCCTCCGCAGCGTTCTGCGGAGGGGATCCGCAATGTGTCCGCAGCGGCCGCCAGCTCCTATCTTTATAATGGGAGCGCACGGTGCTGCGCTTAACAGCGCATGACCGTGTGCACCCATTCACTCCTATATGTAATCTGTGCGCAGGCGTCCGCCTGCGCACAAATCACACAGTCTTGTCCGCACCAGGAATGCAACATGTCGCGTCTCTGGTGCGGAAGAGACTGTGTGATTTGTGACCAGGCGTCCGCCTGCGCACAGATCACATATAGGAGTGAATGGGTGCGCACGGTCATGCGCTGTCAAGCGCAGCACCGTGCGCTCCCATTATAAAGATAGGAGCTGGTGGCCGCTGCGGACACATTGCGGCTCCCCTCCGCAGAACGCTGCGGAGGGGAACTCTAATGTGAACCCACCCTTAGAATGCAGGATAGTCCCTGATAAAAAAGGGAGCTTTTATTTTAATACACAAAAATGGGGTGACGGTTCTCTTTAAAATAAAAATGGATATAGATTTTGATTGTCAGAATAAATGTTTGACTGTAACTGCGGATCGTGGAAAATGCTGCAAGAGCGCAATTCTTCTTTTTTTGTTTCTTTAATTCTTCAATTATTCATACCAACACGTCATTAATACCATATAGTACTGACCCCAGACATCACACCAACACCTCAGTGTTACCATATAGTACTGACCCCAGACATCATACCGACACCTCAGTGTTACCATATAGTACTGACCCCAGACATCATACCGACACCTCAGTGTTACCATATAGTACTGACCCCAGACATCATACCGACACCTCAGTGTTACCATATAGTACTGACCCCAGACATCATACCGACACCTCAGTGTTACCATATAGTACTGACCCCAGACATCACACCGACACCTCAGTGTTACCATATAGTACTGACCCCAGACATCACACCGACACCTCAGTGTTACCATATAGTACTGACCCCAGACATCATACCGTCACATCAGTGTTACCATATAGTACTGACCCCAGATATCATACCGAAACCTCAGTGTTACCATATAGTACTGACCCCAGATATCGTACCGACACGTCAGTGTTACCATATAGTACTGACCCCAGACATCATACCGACACGTCAGTGTTACCATATAGTACTGACCTGAGACATCATACCGACACGTCAGTGTTACCATATAGTACTGACCCCAGACATCACACCGACACGTCAGTGTTACCATATAGTACTGACCCCAGACATCACACCGACACATTAGTGTCACCATGTAGTACTGACCCCAGACATCATACCGACACCTCAGTGTTACCATATAGTACTGACCCCAGATATCGTACCGACACGTCAGTGTTACCATATAGTACTGACCCAAGACATCACACCGACACATCAGTGTTACCATATAGTACTGACCCGAGACATCATACCGACACCTCAGTGTTACCATATAGTACTGACCCAAGGCATCATACCGACACCTCAGTGTTACCATATAGTACTGACCCCAGATATCATACCGACACCTCAGTGTTACCATATAGTACTGACCCCAGATATCGTACCGACACGTCAGTGTTACCATATAGTACTGACCCCAGACATCATACCGACACGTCAGTGTTACCATATAGTACTGACCTGAGACATCATACCGACACCTCAGTGTTACCATATAGTACTGACCCCAGACATCACACTGACACGTCAGTGTTACCATATAGTACTGACCCCAGACATCACACCGACACATCAGTGTCACCATATAGTGAACATGGTGAATAAAAAACCCAAAAAACAAATGTATAATTGCACTGTTTTTTTTGCAATTTTTAAATAAATGTCGTCATTCAAAAGTTCAACTCGTCCTGCAAAAAACAACAAGAAGCCTCATATGTCTGTATTGACGGAAAAATAGAAAAGTTATGGAAGAAGAGGAAGGAAAACAGGAAATCTCCCAGGGTGAAGGGAAAATACAGGCTTGAGGGGAAGAACGGATGGACGGATGGAAAGACTGAAGGATGGACGGAAAGAAGGAAGGACGGATGGATGGACGGAAAGAATAAAGGACGGACGGAAAGAATAAAGGACGGATGGACGGAAAGAAGAAAGGATGGATGGAAAGAAGGACGGAAAGAAGGAAGGAAGGACGGACGGGAAGAAGGAAGGACGGACGGGAAGAAGGACGGACGGATGGAAAGAAGGAAGACGGAAAGAAGAAAGTACGGAAAGAAGAAAGGACAGACGGACAGAAAGAAGGAAGGACGGACAGAAGGAAGGACAGAAAGTAGGAACGACTGATGGACAGACGGAAAGAAGGAAGGACAGAAAGAAGGAAGAACGGCACAGACGGTCGGAAAGAAGGAAGGACGGTCGGAAATAAGGAAATATGGAAAGAAGGAAGGATGGACAGAAAGAAGGACGCAAGGACCAACGGAAGGAAGGAAAGAAGGATGGAAGGAAGGACAGACAGACTGATGGGGCGACGGACGGATGGAAGGAAGGACGGAAAGAAGGAGGGACGGAAAGGAAAGACAGATAGATGGACGGAAGGAAGGACGGAAAGAAGGAAGGAAGGATGGAAAGAAGGAAGGACGGAAAGAAGGAGGGACGGAAAGGACAGACGGATAGATGGACAGAAAGAAGGAAGAACAGATGGAAAGAAAGGACGACACGGAAAGAAGGACAGATGGAAAGAAGGACAGAAAGAAGAACGGACGGAAAAAAGGAAGGAGGGAAGGACGGATGGAAAGAAGGAAGGACGGTCAGATGGACGGAAAGAAAGGACGAAAGACGGACTGAAAGAAGGACGGAAGGATGAACGGGAGGAAGGAAGGATGGATGGAAGGAAAGAAAGAAGGAAGGACGGGCGGACTGATGGGGCGACGAAAGCAAGGACTCCTCAACAATATCAAAATCCTTAGTATCATCTATCCCTCCATACATACACCCCCCAACACTTCACACTGCTGCAGTTACTGAGTGGACAGGCTGCTTCAATCAGTATTTGTGTCATTAGAGACACAGTGCTGACCATCCTTCAGCCGGATACAATGCACCAGATCTTCTGCTGTGCGAAGACATCAGTGACACAGCTGTCTCATTCACACAGCTGCGGCTTTGTTACAGTGTGTCACAGACCCCCATCGCTGGGCTCACACTGTACATTCTCCTTCCCTGCTCCTGATCATATAAAAACAAAGAGGGGTTGCGCCACCTGTGTGTTATAAGGGTAGGGATCGGTTATGCAGGCTTTCTGCTCACCTGATCCTGTTGTGCCGACCGCACAACAGGTTAATGAGTTGAGGAACGGTCTGGGGTCTCCACGCTGGCTCCACGCCGACTCCAAGCCGAGATGTGTGTGGTGTACGTGGTCCGCCGGTGATCGGTCCACGTGACAGCTGTAGGGGAGTGTCTGTGTGACGTGTGCGAGGTCCTGAGCACCAAGCAGCTGATGATCACGCTTCCCAGAAGGGGAGAGAGTTTGTAGCCAATTTGAAAAAAGGTGATATTATATCAGCGCTCTAAACACTTCAGGACAAGGCTCTATCATAAATTACCTGTAGGCTTTATTAATTCAGTATGGGATCCAGTCTCCACAACGCGTTTCAACGCACAGAGCGTCTTTATCAAGTGATTCCTTGATAAAGACGCTCTGTGCGTTGAAAAGCGTTGTGGAGACTGGATCCCATACTGAATTAATAAAGCCTACAGGTAATTTATGATAGAGCCTTGTCCTGAAGTGTTTAGAGCGCTGATATATATCACCTTTTTTCAAATTGGCTACATGCTCCTGATCATAGACCGGGACAGTGCAGGGAAGGAATCACTGATAAGAGGGAGCTATACACTGTAATCACGGAGCGGCCCCCCCTGAGTACAGCATTGTCCCTTCTCTCTGCAGACCCCCATCCCTGGGCTCACACAGTACATGCTCCAGATCAGTGACAGCCCGGGACAGTGAGGGAAGAATCACTGATAACGAGCTATTCATTGTACTCACGGAGCGGCCCCCCCTGAACACAGCATTGTCCCTTCTCTGCAGACTTTCCATACATCACGGTGTCTGGCTGGGGGGAGGAGCAGCTACACCGGTCAGGTCTGATCACAGCAATGGCTGCTAGAGGAGGATTTGTTACTTTGGAGAGACTCATTCATGTAGATGGGGAGGGCGGGGATGTTGCTATGGGGGAGGGGTTGGAGTAGAGTAGGTGGAAACGACCAGTGTTCATTATCATGCCAGGACACCCCCCCCTGGTCGTTCTGTTCAGACGCAAAACAAGTGTTATCTAGGAAACCCTGCAGAAAGCTGACACATAGTACATTACAGATTGTCAGCATTGGGCAGCCTGGATATGCACTGAGATTATGTGACGAGCCCGGACAACCCCTTTAAATCCAATATGGAGTTCAGTGATTCATAATAATTATGCCATCACTTCCCCCTCAACAGAGGGTAATCTGATAGGCAGTGTCGAAGGACACTATCAGAGCGGAGTACCGCCCAGTGTTTAGACAGAATGGACCTCATCCATCAGAGATGAAGGCTCTTCGGGATCTCCTGTACAGACTCCAGCTGGTGGACGTATGGAGAATTCTCAATCCCACTGGTAGAGACTATTCCTATTTTTCAGGGGTTCACCACTCATACAGTAGAATCGACCTGTTCCTCGTCAGCCACGGGGTTCTCTCCTGGACACCAGAAGCCACCATTGGCAACATTGTCTTGTCAGACCACAGCCCTATCTTTTTGTCCTTGGAGATCCCGGGGCTGACTAAAAGGGAGTGGACTTGGAGGTTGAACGGACACCTCTTAAAGGACACCACCAGTTTGACTGACTTGAAAGCCGATATTGCAATGTTCAACCAGACACATTCACAGGACCCTACATCTCCACCTATGCAATGGGAGGCCCTTAAGTGTCTTCTTCGTGGCACTCTAATTAAACATGGGTCTAGGTTAAAAAAGCTCAGATCTGAACAAATTAACAAACTGCTACTTGAGATTAGACGATTGGAGACTGCCCATAAGAGGTCACCGGAAGGGGGGGTGTTGGTCGAGCTGACTACAGCTAGAATAGAGTTGCGCAATCTCCTAGACACTAGGTTTGAACAAAACAAAGAGAGGAACAGGGCTTATTTTACAAAAAAGCAAACGTGAGTGGGCGTCCTCTAGCTAGGCTGCTTCATCCTAGGTCTGGGCCCACATATATACCGTCTATTAAAGATCCTTCGGGCGGGCTGGTACATAGATCAGAGGAGATCTCAAGGGTGTTTCAGGACTTTTACACAAATCTGTATAATCTACAGGGGAAGTTTGACGATATGGATCCTGTAGCTCTAAAAAATAAATTGCAATCCTACATAGCTAAGGTAGGGATCCCTTCTTTGTCTGAGGATGACAGGGAGCCCCTCGAGGGGGACGTATCGATGGAGGAACTCACTGAAGTAATAAAAAGTACCTCAACTTCTAAGAGTCCGGGCCCAGACGGCTTCACGCCCATTTTTTACAAAACTCTGCTTGGTGACTTGTTGCCTCACTTACTATATTTCAAATGTTTTTATTGGTTTTTCAAGACAGGGGTGGTAAATATACAGGATGAATTTGCCTCACTTACTCTCCTCTTTCAAAGCGATCCTAGAGGGAGACACCTTCCCTCCGCAAGCCTTGGAGGCACACATTTGTGTGTTACCTAAGCCGAACAAGGACCCCCGTGAGGCCGCGAGTTACCGACCTATATCTCTCATCAATGTGGACGTCAAGCTGTTTGCAAAAATATTGGCTGACAGACTTTCCTCAAGACTTCCGTCCATCGTCCACCTCGACCAGGTGGGCTTTGTTAAAGACCGAGAGGCGCGGGACAACATCCTTAGATCCTGTCTACTCATTGAGAGGGCTAAGATGTGGAAGTCTCCTCTATGTCTGCTTTCCATCGATGCGGAGAAAGCCTTTGACAGGGTCCACTGGGGGTTTCTGAGAGAGGCTTTGATCCATATTGGCTTAGGCACCAGATTTATGAACGGGATTTCTTCCCTCTACTCTTGTCCTTCCGCTAGGGTTCGCATAAATGGGGGACTATCAGGAACGTTTCACGTAAAGAACGGAACGCGACAAGGATGCCCGCTCTCTCCATTTCTGTACGTAATAGTGATGGAGCACCTGGCAAAGGTCGCAAGAGATAATCGAGACATACACGGGTTGGTGGTGGGAGACGTTCACCACGAGACTGCACTTTTTGCAGATGACGTATTATATGTTACTCGGCCATCTGTGACTTTTCCCTTCTTATTACGGGAGTTTGAGATATTTGGTGGCCTTAGCAATTTTAAGGTCAATTATTCAAAAACAGAGGCGTTGAACGTCTCCCTGCCACTGGCCGAGGTGGCTTCGACGGCTAGGGATTTTCCCTTTCGATGGAAGGTTGACCACATCGTTTATCTAGGAGTGAGTCTTCCATCTGACATGTCCAAAATTTTTCAATTGAACCATCAGGTCATTCTAAAGAAGGTGGGGGCCCTATTGGAGACCTACAGACCCCTGAGGTTGTCGTGGCTAGGTAGGATAAATGTGGTGGGAATGGACATCCTCCCAAGGTTCCTTTATGTTTTTTAGGCAGTACCCATGTGGCCTGATGGCGCATTCTTTCGAGCCCTCAAATCAGCGATCGTACGTTTCATTTGGAACAGCAAAAAGGCACGGGTAAGTCTGAGGAATTTGGCTGCGCCTAGGGAACAGGGGGGGGGGGCAAGTCTTCCAGACACACGCAGATATTGTTTGGCAGCCATCTTGGTCCGTCTTATAGATTGGCATTTTAGATCAGAATCCAAACAGTGGGTGCGGGTGGAACAGGAAGGTATCTCAGAACCCCTCCGCAACTTGCAGTGGCTCCCTATGGGAGCCTTAAACCCCTTGGGTCCCTTACCTAGCTTTACGACTGAAACGCTTAGGGCATGGCGGGTAGCGAGGAGAGATTTGAGAGAGGCACAGTACGACAGTTTTCTGACCCCAATTTTTCATAACCCGGCCTTTCCTCCGGGGATGTTCAGTCGGACTCTTATGGGATGGAATGAAGCAGATGACATCAGAGTTGGACAAGTCCTACTTAGGGGTGAACTTCCTCCCCTTGAGACGCTCCAGGCAGCTGTTCCACATGTCAAACTTAAATGGTGGGAGTATTTACACTTACAGGTTGATGCCAGTCATTCATATTATTTATATAAGGAGATCCATCACTTAACTATAACTGTCTACTCCCATAATAAACGTGGGGAAACAAAGCATCCTCTAATATATCATTAATTCAACCAGAAAAAGAGGATTCAATGCATATAATTGTATTTAATATTGAATGGTAAGGGTAAAGAGGAGGGAGTAGTTAGATTCATTTCTACTTACAATCAGGACTGGAGAAGGATGAGGTCCATTCTGTCTAAACACTGGGCGGTACTCCGCTCTGATAGTGTCCTTCGACACTGCCTATCAGATTACCCTCCCATGACACCCCGGCGTTGTAGGAATTTACGTGATCTACTGGTTCACAGCCATTACGCCCCTAAAGTGCCATTTTTATTTGGATCAAGAGGACCACGACAGGGATGCTTCCCATGCGGTCGATGTGCGGTGTGTGCCAATATATTGCGAGGACATACGTTTGAATCAGCTGACAACACTAAAAGATATATGATCAGGGACTACATATCATGTAGCACCACATATGTGGTCTATTACGCTAAATGTAGTTGCCCTCGCATATATGTTGGACTCACATCTCGAGAGTTCCGTGTAAGAGTTAGGGAACACTGCCGTGATATATGTGATGCAGCAAAGGTAGAGGCTGAGAATGTGGCTAGTCTTAAAACCTTACCACGGCACTTTAGGGAACATCATCGCTGTGACCCACGTTTCCTCTCATTTCTGGGGATTGATGTCATCCATGGGGGGATCAGGGGGGAGACTTAAGGAAGCGACTGGCCCAGTGCGAGACTAAGTGGATTATCACACTTGGCTCTCCGACACCGGTGGGTCTCAATGAGACAGTGAGTTTTTCACCATTCCTCTGACGATATAAAAGATGATTTGACTTTGATTTTATATTTTAATTTATGTATTTTTATAGATCTGTGTGTTTCTCACCCTTATCTGCCTTTCTGGATGGATGATCTTGTGCCATGGGTCGACGCTACCACCTTGTGCTATATTATATCATGGACCTGTATCTGTCTGTTGGACTCATCCATTAAATATAACTATATGTGGAAGGGGATTGGAATTAGTAGGGTGGGATACAAATGTGTGATACACCAGCCTTCCCTCATTTCCTGTTTTCTCCCCTTTCTCCCTTTGTGGTATGGAAGGTTATGCCCACAGACTCCAGCAGATCCAGCTCCTTACAGTGACAAGCCCTTGCTTCGCCACCGCTGTTATGGTGACGCGTCCCATATAAGCGGTGGTATGGGGATGTTTGCAGAGGCACCCTGATCTCCCTGGCAACACCACGCTCCCCTGCTGCGTGTTTACACATACACGTCAGCGGGATGTGAGGTGAGGACGCTGCCAGGATGTCGGGTTGTAGCTCCGCCTACCCCTCCGGCGCCACTGTAATGAAGCCTGGTGTGGCGTGCGTATATAATGAGACCCGCAGGCACGGCTCATTACACTCCCCCCCGAAGAAGCAGGCAGTTTAGCCTGCGAAACGGCTGTTGGGACTCTATCCTACAGCGGTCCCGGTCTCATCTTTAGGCAGGTAATGATTGCACCTTCACCTTGCACTTTTTCCCTGGCCCATTGAACCGCTATACACATGTATATCCACGACTGGGGCTGTCACTTTTGTGATAGGCGGTTTTATCTTTGAGACTCCTGGGTTGTGCAATAATTTATGTGCTGGCAACATTGTTTATGACCTAAATGACTGTGTGAGAATCCGGGGCTGTGCAATGTTATGTGTCTTGTGTATGTCTATCCTGCTGTAAGTCCATTCAATATTAAATAAAATTATATGCATTGAATCCTCTTTTTCTGGTTGAATTCATATTATTTAGTTGTACTCAAAAAAAGAGGCAGCACTCCATTTTCAGTGGTGATAATTTCCTTTATTGAACCACTTTATAGAACCACTTTATTGAACCACTTTATTGCATGGGGGACCCATCAGATCGTTGAACGTCTTCATGCAGATCTTGATTGTTTATTCCTTAATCATGTTTCTGGCCTGCAAAAAATAAGAGAAAATTGTGTTAGAGATTCAGCGGAGCAGTCCTATGTGATGGACACGTGAGATGTACAGAGGATATGGGTCAATGTAAAGTGGAAACCACGGGTGCTTGTCTTCATAAAATTTTTTCCTTTATTATTATGTGAAATTTATAAAATCATTCAGCGTGCTAGCTGGGCGCTAGACACGTTTCGGAAGACACAACTTCGCTAGCACGCTGAATGATTTTATAAATTTCACATAATAATAAAGGAAAAAATGTTATGAAGACAAGCACCCGTGGTTTCCACTTTACATTGTTTCCTGGGCAGTTGCCAAAGCTGCCACACCAGGTGCAGGAATCCAGAAGGTTAATGGGCGGTGGAGCGGCCTTTTCCCTTTTCCCTTTCCCAGTGAATGCAGAGGATATGGGTCGTTACCTTTCATGGGCACACGGGGCCCTCGTTTGTTTTTTTCCCCTCTTGTTTCGTCGATCTTTTCTTAGACATCGTCCTAGGAGATATCTCAATAAAGTACCTAAGCAGAGGCTGCAACCCATTAAGCAACACAACAGGAACATGATGAGAGTGGTTCAGGGTGGTTCAGGTTGATGTAAATCCAGAAGAGTCTGGAGATCCAGGAGTCTGTGATGTCATCATCGGGTGACATCATCAGTGTTCTAAATTCCATCATTATTTATAAGCTGATAAAAAACCAACCTACCATGCACATCTGTGTATATATAGGACCGTCCAAACGTTTGCTATAATACTGCCTCTATGTACAAGAATATAACTACTATAATACTGCCTCTATGTACAAGAATAGAACTACTATAATACTGCTCCGATGTACAAGAATATAACTACTATAATACTGCCCCTATGTACAAGAATGTGACTACTATAATACTGCCCCTATGTACAAGAATATAACTACTATAATACTGCCCCTATGTACAAGAATGTGACTACTATAATACTGCCCCTATGTACAAGAATATAACTACTATAATACTGCCCCTATGTACAAGAATATAACTCACAAGTGGATAGAAAAATAAGCGGCACTCACCAGAAGCTGATAATGTTCTTTATTTCATCTTAAAGCATCTGCAGAGAGGGAATGGGGAGAGGGAATGAGGGTCGGCGGACGACGGCTCGCCGTTTCGCGGCTCCTGCCGCTTCAACGGGTCCAGTAGCGTCTGTCGTCAGTTCCTGTGTCTTATTCGCAAGGAAACCGACAGACCACGCCTTTAATTTTATGTGCAATTAAAAACACAACATGAATCAAAAACAATCCAAGATGCAAACCATAAAATAACAATATCCTCTTAGTGCATATATTATCAAGTGTGGTGTATTTTTTTCTGCTCCTGGTAAGCAGAGCAGCTACAAACAATAGAGCAGCAGTATTGTATCTGTTGCTATGGGAACACAATGCTGCAGACTAAATTCAAACAGCAATATCTATTATATAATTGCCGTAGCTGACTTCCGTCAGACCGGCGCGACTTCCTGTGGCTTTGTTTGCGTAGCTCGGAACTTTCTACAGGACTCTGTCGGGGACACGTAGCGGCCACGCGACTCGCGAAGCAATGCCGCAGAGCGGGCATTGCGAGTCGTTGACGACTCGCGAAGCAATGCCGCTAAGCGGGCATTGCGAGTCGTTGCCCCGCAAACAAAGCCACAGCATGGGGCTGTAGTGTACACCGCTATGGTATACTACAGCCCCATGCCCATACGAACGACTCGCAATGCCCTGCCCGCTTTGCAGGCATTGCGAGTCGTTGCCCCGCAAACAAAGCCACAGCATGGGGCTGTAGTGTACACCGCTATAGTATACTACAGCCCCATGCCCACCGCCCCTACCCTCTAAGCCCCGCCGCCTCCTAAGCCCCTACCCCCTAAGCCCCGCCACATCCTAAGCCCTAACCCCCGCCGCCCTAAGCCCCTACCCTCTAAGCCACGCCGCCTCCTAAGCCCCTACCCCCTAAGCCCCGCCGCATCCTAAGCCCCCGCCGATACCCTCTAAGCCCCGCCGCCTCCTAACCCTCCGCCGCTGTCTCGCTACCCCCTAAGGCTACCCCCTAAGGCGCTACACCCTAAGCCCCCGCCGTCCCCCAAGCCCCTACCCTCTAAGCCCCGCCGCCTCCTAACCCCCCGTCGCTGTCTCACTAAACCCTAAGGTCCCCACCCCCTAACCCCCGCCGCCCCTAAGCCCCTACCCTCTAAGCCCCGCCGCCTCCTAAGCCCCTACCCCCTAAGCCCCGCCGCATCCTAAGCCCCCGCCGATACCCCCTAAGCCCCGCCCCGCCGCATCCTAAGCTCCCGCAGATACCCCCTAAGCCCCTACCCTCCCGTCCCCACCCCCTAACCCCCGCCGCCCCTAAGCCCCTACCCTCTAAGCCCCGCCGCTTCCTAAGCCCCTACCCCCTAAGTCCCGCTAAGCCCCGCCGCATCCTAAGCCCCCTTTAATTTGAGGAAGAGATTACCAGCTACCTTTAATTTGAGGAAGACATAACAGCCTCCCGGGTCAATTATCGAATCCAGCAGCATATATGGAAGTCCCAGATGAAAGGCAACCGACACCCCTTTAGTTCTCGCTTCAGGATTAGTGCCATGAATCCAATCAGTATAATATTTCTCTCTCATGGAAGGAACATGGCCTTCTTTAAAATGTGTCTCCTGGAGGAATAATACTTGTACCCTCCTCTTATGCATGTCATATGTGACCTGTTGACGCTGCTGGGGCATATTAAAGCCCCTGACATTTAGGGACCCAATTTTCAGGGACCCCATCATCCCATTCCCTGAAGGCCGTCACAATCTCGGGCCACACCACCTTTAGAGAAGGTAAGAAAGTAAGAGATAAAGAGAAAGGAAGAAAAAGAGGAGAAAGAAACCCCTGGACGGGGCAGGTATAACACTTACAAAGTTATGGGGTAAATTTTTAACTTTAAATATCGTATCTGAAAGAAGAATACGATGTCCCCGTGGGGAGCTACCTTTCCAAGTGAGAGAGGGTATAAACTCTAAACCTGCTATAAGCGTTTGTAACTAGGTTTATAACACTGTCTGCAATATTAGCTAATACAGTCCGAGAGATGAAGTCCCCCCGGTCTCCACCTGAATATAAAGCAATAAACACATCTACTTATCACCAGCCGGAAATAATTAAGTATAACAAGAAGGAAAAAGACATGGGTACCATGAGATTGCTTAATGAAATTTCTTACTACCGAGCAAGCCGTTAAGATAAAGAACAACGGGAAGGATAGGGTGTTTCTCCTATAGGATTTTGGGTGAATGGGGACAATGGGAAAGGGATATAGGATAAGAGTATGGAGTAAGGGAGGTTGGGGGAGCAAGGGGGGTGGATGGGGGGGGGGGAGAGGAGATGGGAAAGGGAAGGGTGTAGGGGGAGGAAAAGGGAACCCACCTAACACGGATCATTACATTTCGTTGTTCTCGGCGTAGGGGAAAATCCCCATTCTACAATATAAGAGTTAGGGAAAGTCTTGCGAACATTATAAATTTTCTGCAGGGCGGCTAACTATATTATTCACTGGAGGGTGAGAGAGTGAACAACAGGCAAATCAAAAAGTCACCCCTCATTTTCCTGGTCGCCGTCGCTGGGTCTCCTCCTTCTGCGGTTTCTAGCCCTTCCGTTCCGTCTGCGGCAAGGAGCCCGCCCAGGAAGTGTGGCTGTAAAAGACGAGTTGTCGGGTGACAATGACGGCCAATCAGGAAACAGAAGGCCTGGATCTGGGATGTCCAGAGCCTGTTGGAATCCCTGACGTTCCCTGGGATGAGTCAGGTATGCTGATCTATTTCCCTGTCGCACTTGAAGACGAAATGGATACCCCCAAGAATATGCCAGATGATGTTGTCTAAGGAGGTCCAGGAGAGGTCTCAAGGCTCTCCGCTTCTGGAGGGTTCTCCTGGACAGATCTGCCATCAGCTGAATACTGTATCCCTGGAATGTAATCTCCTCACACCTCCTTGCCTTGTTAAGGATGTCGTCCTTAATTCAATATTTGTGTAACCGGCATATAACATCGTGAGGTAGTGCCCCCTCTGCCGGAGACGGACCCAGGGACCTATGAATTCTATAACCGTGTCTGCCGGGATCTTTCTGACAGAATTGAACAGGCTCTGCAGTGTTTTCCCCAGTTCGTCAGGTGTGACCGACTCAGGAAGCCCCCGGACCCTGATATTTTGTCTCCTTTCACGGTTTTCAATGTCTTCCAACGAGTCTAGGAAGATCTCCTGCTGAGAACATTGGAGCGTCACAGTGTCCTCTAGCCTCCTGATCCGGTCAGTCAGAGCCTCGACCTTGGCATCAGATTGGGACATTCTATCAGACACTCCCCGAACCTCTCCCCTGAGTTCATTGGTCGTTGCCCTGATGGAGGCCTCCATCTTAACAACAAAATCCGCTAGTTCCTCTCTTGTGGGGATATTAAGAATGCGAGCCTTAAATGTGTCCCAAGCATCTCCACTTAATGTGGCAGCGTCCTGAGACCCCTCGGTTTGGCCCATAAGCTGGCCCACATTATTCGGGTTCATTCCAACCATCTGATGTCCATAATGAGGTCCCCTTTGATGTAATAGGTGCTGGGTGTCTCCCATGCTTCCATCAGGGCCCATTGCAGGATGGATCTGCTGCCAGGTTTGTGTCCCTGGATAATATGGCCATCCCTGGCATTGCAGTCCAGACATGTCAGTATATATGGGAGCTATGGTGTTAGGAGCCATATCAGAGCTGGGGGACTGATTCTGCAGTATCTGTGAGTCTTTAGACCGACTCCTCGTGCTTACCGCTGCATCCTGTGTCCCGGACTCCCGGCTGCCGTCAGTCTCCACCATCTCCCCTGTGGTCGCTGCCGCAGCTGCGGATCTATGGGCTCCTGGGTAGCCACCTTGTGGGACTCCTTCTCCGGTTACTGGGATCTGTGTGAAAGCCTCCACCTCTTCCCGCTTGTCAGCATCGGGACATCCGCTGTGAGGAAGACCGGGAGTCGCCGCTGGTGTTTCTGAGCAGGCAGGCGCATGCGAGCTCTTCCCTGTGCTCGGCGCCATTCTGGTAGGCAGGGGAGCAGGATCGGCCATTTTGGGATTCACTGCTTCCCGGGGGGCCCAGAAGAACTCCTCAAGTACCAGGTAATACTTGCAGGGTTTGGACCGGGAGGGCCTGGGGTCGCTGCTCGGCGGGTGCTCTTCCTTCTCACCGACATGTGGTGAGTCTCATCCGGGCTGGAAGGCTAATTTCAGGCTTGAGGTGAGGACGCTGCCAGGATGTCGGGTTGTAGCTCCGCCTACCCCTCCGGCGCCACTGTAATGAAGCCTGGTGTGGCGTGCGTATATAATAAGACCCGCAGGCACGGCTCATTACACTCCCCCCCGAAGAAGCAGGCAGTTTAGCCTGCGAAACGGCTGTTGGGGCTCTATCCTACAGCTGTCCCGGTCTCATCTTTAGGCAGGTAATGATTGCACCTTCACCTTGCACTTTTTCCCTGGCCCATTGAACCGCTATACACATGTATACCCACGACTGGGGCTGTCACTTTTGTGATAGGCGGTTTTATCTTTGAGACTCCTGGGTTGTGCAATAATTTATGTGCTGGCAACATTGTTTATGACCTAAATGACTATGTGAGAATCCGGGGCTGTGCAATGTTATGTGTCTTGTGTATGTCTATCCTGCTGTAAGTCCATTCAATATTAAATAAAATTATATGCATTGAATCCTCTTTTTCTGGTTGAATTCATATTATTTAGTTGTACTCAAAAAAAGAGGCAGCACTCCATTTTCAGTGGTGATAATTTCCTTTATTGAACTACTTTATTGAACCACTTTATTGCATGGGGGACCCATCAGATCGTTGAACGTCTTCATGCGGATCTTGATTGTTTATTCCTTAATCATGTTTCTGGCTTGCAAAAAATAAGAGAAAATTGTGTTAGAGATTCAGCGGAGCAGTCCTATGTGATGGACACGTGAGATCTACAGAGGATATGGGTCAATGTAAAGTGGAAACCACGGGTGCTTGTCTTCATAAAATTTTTTCCTTTATTATTATGTGAAATTTATAAAATCATTCAGCGTGCTAGCTGGGCGCTAGACACATTTCGGAAGACACAACTTCGCTAGCACGCTGAATGATTTTATAAATTTCACATAATAATAAAGGAAAAAATGTTATGAAGACAAGCACCCGTGGTTTCCACTTTACATTGTTTCCTGGGCAGTTGCCAAAGCTGCCACACCAGGTGCAGGAATCCAGAAGGTTAATGGGCGGTGGAGCGGCCTTTTCCCTTTTCCCTTTCCCAGTGAATGCAGAGGATATGTTACCTTTCTTGGGCACACAGGGCCCTCGTTTGTTTTCTCCCCTCTTGTTTTGTCGATCTCTTCTTCGACATAGTTCTAGGAAAGCTCTCCATAAAGTACGTAAGCAGAGGATGCAGGCCATTAAGCAACACCACAGGCACATGATGAGTGGTTCAGGGTGGTTCAGGTTGATGTAAATCCAGAAGAGTCTGATGTCTGTTGATCCAGGAGAGTCTGGAGATCCAGGAGTCTGTGATGTCATCATCGGGTGATAGGCGGTTTTATCTTTGAGACTCCTGGGTTGTGCAATAATTTATGTGCTGGCAACATTGTTTATGACCTAAATGACTGTGTGAGAATCCGGGGCTGTGCAATGTTATGTGTCTTGTGTATGTCTATCCTGCTGTAAGTCCATTCAATATTAAATAAAATTATATGCATTGAATCCTCTTTTTCTGGTTGAATTCATATTATTTAGTTGTACTCAAAAAAAGAGGCAGCACTCCATTTTCAGTGGTGATAATTTCCTTTATTGAACCACTTTATTGAACCACTTTATTGCATGGGGGACCCATCAGATCGTTGAACGTCTTCATGCGGATCTTGATTGTTTATTCCTTAATCATGTTTCTGGCTTGCAAAAAATAAGAGAAAATTGTGTTAGAGATTCAGCGGAGCAGTCCTATGTGATGGACACGTGAGATCTACAGAGGATATGGGTCAATGTAAAGTGGAAACCACGGGTGCTTGTCTTCATAAAATTTTTTCCTTTATTATTATGTGAAATTTATAAAATCATTCAGCGTGCTAGCTGGGCGCTAGACACATTTCGGAAGACACAACTTCGCTAGCACGCTGAATGATTTTATAAATTTCACATAATAATAAAGGAAAAAATGTTATGAAGACAAGCACCCGTGGTTTCCACTTTACATTGTTTCCTGGGCAGTTGCCAAAGCTGCCACACCAGGTGCAGGAATCCAGAAGGTTAATGGGCGGTGGAGCGGCCTTTTCCCTTTTCCCTTTCCCAGTGAATGCAGAGGATATGTTACCTTTCTTGGGCACACAGGGCCCTCGTTTGTTTTCTCCCCTCTTGTTTTGTCGATCTCTTCTTCGACATAGTTCTAGGAAAGCTCTCCATAAAGTACGTAAGCAGAGGATGCAGGCCATTAAGCAACACCACAGGCACATGATGAGTGGTTCAGGGTGGTTCAGGTTGATGTAAATCCAGAAGAGTCTGATGTCTGTTGATCCAGGAGAGTCTGGAGATCCAGGAGTCTGTGATGTCAACATCGGGTGATAGGCGGTTTTATCTTTGAGACTCCTGGGTTGTGCAATAATTTATGTGCTGGCAACATTGTTTATGACCTAAATGACTGTGTGAGAATCCGGGGCTGTGCAATGTTATGTGTCTTGTGTATGTCTATCCTGCTGTAAGTCCATTCAATATTAAATAAAATTATATGCATTGAATCCTCTTTTTCTGGTTGAATTCATATTATTTAGTTGTACTCAAAAAAAGAGGCAGCACTCCATTTTCAGTGGTGATAATTTCCTTTATTGAACCACTTTATTGAACCACTTTATTGCATGGGGGACCCATCAGATCGTTGAACGTCTTCATGCGGATCTTGATTGTTTATTCCTTAATCATGTTTCTGGCTTGCAAAAAATAAGAGAAAATTGTGTTTAGAGATTCAGCGGAGCAGTCCTATGTGATGGACACGTGAGATCTACAGAGGATATGGGTCAATGTAAAGTGGAAACCACGGGTGCTTGTCTTCATAAAATTTTTTCCTTTATTATTATGTGAAATTTATAAAATCATTCAGCGTGCTAGCTGGGCGCTAGACACATTTCGGAAGACACAACTTCGCTAGCACGCTGAATGATTTTATAAATTTCACATAATAATAAAGGAAAAAATGTTATGAAGACAAGCACCCGTGGTTTCCACTTTACATTGTTTCCTGGGCAGTTGCCAAAGCTGCCACACCAGGTGCAGGAATCCAGAAGGTTAATGGGCGGTGGAGCGGCCTTTTCCCTTTTCCCTTTCCCAGTGAATGCAGAGGATATGTTACCTTTCTTGGGCACACAGGGCCCTCGTTTGTTTTCTCCCCTCTTGTTTTGTCGATCTCTTCTTCGACATAGTTCTAGGAAAGCTCTCCATAAAGTACGTAAGCAGAGGATGCAGGCCATTAAGCAACACCACAGGCACATGATGAGTGGTTCAGGGTGGTTCAGGTTGATGTAAATCCAGAAGAGTCTGATGTCTGTTGATCCAGGAGAGTCTGGAGATCCAGGAGTCTGTGATGTCATCATCGGGTGATAGGCGGTTTTATCTTTGAGACTCCTGGGTTGTGCAATAATTTATGTGCTGGCAACATTGTTTATGACCTAAATGACTATGTGAGAATCCGGGGCTGTGCAATGTTATGTGTCTTGTGTATGTCTATCCTGCTGTAAGTCCATTCAATATTAAATAAAATTATATGCATTGAATCCTCTTTTTCTGGTTGAATTCATATTATTTAGTTGTACTCAAAAAAAGAGGCAGCACTCCATTTTCAGTGGTGATAATTTCCTTTATTGAACCACTTTATTGAACCACTTTATTGCATGGGGGACCCATCAGATCGTTGAACGTCTTCATGCGGATCTTGATTGTTTATTCCTTAATCATGTTTCTGGCTTGCAAAAAATAAGAGAAAATTGTGTTAGAGATTCAGCGGAGCAGTCCTATGTGATGGACACGTGAGATCTACAGAGGATATGGGTCAATGTAAAGTGGAAACCACGGGTGCTTGTCTTCATAAAATTTTTTCCTTTATTATTATGTGAAATTTATAAAATCATTCAGCGAGCTAGCTGGGCGCTAGACACATTTCGGAAGACACAACTTCGCTAGCACGCTGAATGATTTTATAAATTTCACATAATAATAAAGGAAAAAATTTTATGAAGACAAGCACCCGTGGTTTCCACTTTACATTGTTTCCTGGGCAGTTGCCAAATCTGCCACACCAGGTGCAGGAATCCAGAAGGTTAATGGGCGTGGAGCGGCCTTTTCCCTTTTCCCTTTCCCAGTGAATGCAGAGGATATGTTACCTTTCTTGGGCACACAGGGCCCTCGTTTGTTTTCTCCCCTCTTGTTTTGTCGATCTCTTCTTCGACATAGTTCTAGGAAAGCTCTCCATAAAGTACGTAAGCAGAGGATGCAGGCCATTAAGCAACACCACAGGCACATGATGAGTGGTTCAGGGTGGTTCAGGTTGATGTAAATCCAGAAGAGTCTGATGTCTGTTGATCCAGGAGAGTCTGGAGATCCAGGAGTCTGTGATGTCATCATCGGGTGATAGGCGGTTTTATCTTTGAGACTCCTGGGTTGTGCAATAATTTATGTGCTGGCAACATTGTTTATGACCTAAATGACTATGTGAGAATCCGGGGCTGTGCAATGTTATGTGTCTTGTGTATGTCTATCCTGCTGTAAGTCCATTCAATATTAAATAAAATTATATGCATTGAATCCTCTTTTTCTGGTTGAATTCATATTATTTAGTTGTACTCAAAAAAAGAGGCAGCACTCCATTTTCAGTGGTGATAATTTCCTTTATTGAACCACTTTATTGAACCACTTTATTGCATGGGGGACCCATCAGATCGTTGAACGTCTTCATGCGGATCTTGATTGTTTATTCCTTAATCATGTTTCTGGCTTGCAAAAAATAAGAGAAAATTGTGTTAGAGATTCAGCGGAGCAGTCCTATGTGATGGACACGTGAGATCTACAGAGGATATGGGTCAATGTAAAGTGGAAACCACGGGTGCTTGTCTTCATAAAATTTTTTCCTTTATTATTATGTGAAATTTATAAAATCATTCAGCGAGCTAGCTGGGCGCTAGACACATTTCGGAAGACACAACTTCGCTAGCACGCTGAATGATTTTATAAATTTCACATAATAATAAAGGAAAAAATTTTATGAAGACAAGCACCCGTGGTTTCCACTTTACATTGTTTCCTGGGCAGTTGCCAAATCTGCCACACCAGGTGCAGGAATCCAGAAGGTTAATGGGCGGTGGAGCGGCCTTTTCCCTTTTCCCTTTCCCAGTGAATGCAGAGGATATGTTACCTTTCTTGGGCACACAGGGCCCTCGTTTGTTTTCTCCCCTCTTGTTTTGTCGATCTCTTCTTCGACATAGTTCTAGGAAAGCTCTCCATAAAGTACGTAAGCAGAGGATGCAGGCCATTAAGCAACACCACAGGCACATGATGAGTGGTTCAGGGTGGTTCAGGTTGATGTAAATCCAGAAGAGTCTGATGTCTGTTGATCCAGGAGAGTCTGGAGATCCAGGAGTCTGTGATGTCAACATCGGGTGATAGGCGGTTTTATCTTTGAGACTCCTGGGTTGTGCAATAATTTATGTGCTGGCAACATTGTTTATGACCTAAATGACTGTGTGAGAATCCGGGGCTGTGCAATGTTATGTGTCTTGTGTATGTCTATCCTGCTGTAAGTCCATTCAATATTAAATAAAATTATATGCATTGAATCCTCTTTTTCTGGTTGAATTCATATTATTTAGTTGTACTCAAAAAAAGAGGCAGCACTCCATTTTCAGTGGTGATAATTTCCTTTATTGAACCACTTTATTGAACCACTTTATTGCATGGGGGACCCATCAGATCGTTGAACGTCTTCATGCGGATCTTGATTGTTTATTCCTTAATCATGTTTCTGGCTTGCAAAAAATAAGAGAAAATTGTGTTAGAGATTCAGCGGAGCAGTCCTATGTGATGGACACGTGAGATCTACAGAGGATATGGGTCAATGTAAAGTGGAAACCACGGGTGCTTGTCTTCATAAAATTTTTTCCTTTATTATTATGTGAAATTTATAAAATCATTCAGCGTGCTAGCTGGGCGCTAGACACATTTCGGAAGACACAACTTCGCTAGCACGCTGAATGATTTTATAAATTTCACATAATAATAAAGGAAAAAATTTTATGAAGACAAGCACCCGTGGTTTCCACTTTACATTGTTTCCTGGGCAGTTGCCAAATCTGCCACACCAGGTGCAGGAATCCAGAAGGTTAATGGGCGGTGGAGCGGCCTTTTCCCTTTTCCCTTTCCCAGTGAATGCAGAGGATATGTTACCTTTCTTGGGCACACAGGGCCCTCGTTTGTTTTCTCCCCTCTTGTTTTGTCGATCTCTTCTTCGACATAGTTCTAGGAAAGCTCTCCATAAAGTACGTAAGCAGAGGATGCAGGCCATTAAGCAACACCACAGGCACATGATGAGTGGTTCAGGGTGGTTCAGGTTGATGTAAATCCAGAAGAGTCTGATGTCTGTTGATCCAGGAGAGTCTGGAGATCCAGGAGTCTGTGATGTCAACATCGGGTGATAGGCGGTTTTATCTTTGAGACTCCTGGGTTGTGCAATAATTTATGTGCTGGCAACATTGTTTATGACCTAAATGACTGTGTGAGAATCCGGGGCTGTGCAATGTTATGTGTCTTGTGTATGTCTATCCTGCTGTAAGTCCATTCAATATTAAATAAAATTATATGCATTGAATCCTCTTTTTCTGGTTGAATTCATATTATTTAGTTGTACTCAAAAAAAGAGGCAGCACTCCATTTTCAGTGGTGATAATTTCCTTTATTGAACCACTTTATTGAACCACTTTATTGCATGGGGGACCCATCAGATCGTTGAACGTCTTCATGCGGATCTTGATTGTTTATTCCTTAATCATGTTTCTGGCTTGCAAAAAATAAGAGAAAATTGTGTTAGAGATTCAGCGGAGCAGTCCTATGTGATGGACACGTGAGATCTACAGAGGATATGGGTCAATGTAAAGTGGAAACCACGGGTGCTTGTCTTCATAAAATTTTTTCCTTTATTATTATGTGAAATTTATAAAATCATTCAGCGTGCTAGCTGGGCGCTAGACACATTTCGGAAGACACAACTTCGCTAGCACGCTGAATGATTTTATAAATTTCACATAATAATAAAGGAAAAAATGTTATGAAGACAAGCACCCGTGGTTTCCACTTTACATTGTTTCCTGGGCAGTTGCCAAAGCTGCCACACCAGGTGCAGGAATCCAGAAGGTTAATGGGCGGTGGAGCGGCCTTTTCCCTTTTCCCTTTCCCAGTGAATGCAGAGGATATGGGTCGTTACCTTTCATGGGCACACGGGGCCCTCGTTTGTTTTTTCCCCTCTTGTTTTGTCGATCTTTTCTTAGACATCGTCCTAGGAGATATCTCAATAAAGTACCTAAGCAGAGGCTGCAACCCATTAAGCAACACAACAGGAACATGATGAGAGTGGTTCAGGGTGGTTCAGGTTGATGTAAATCCAGAAGAGTCTGATGTCTGGAGATCCAGGAGAGTCTGGAGATCCAGGAGTCTGTGATGTCATCATCGGGTGATAGGCGGTTTTATCTTTGAGACTCCTGGGTTGTGCAATAATTTATGTGCTGGCAACATTGTTTATGACCTAAATGACTATGTGAGAATCCGGGGCTGTGCAATGTTATGTGTCTTGTGTATGTCTATCCTGCTGTAAGTCCATTCAATATTAAATAAAATTATATGCATTGAATCCTCTTTTTCTGGTTGAATTCATATTATTTAGTTGTACTCAAAAAAAGAGGCAGCACTCCATTTTCAGTGGTGATAATTTCCTTTATTGAACCACTTTATTGAACCACTTTATTGCATGGGGGACCCATCAGATCGTTGAACGTCTTCATGCGGATCTTGATTGTTTATTCCTTAATCATGTTTCTGGCTTGCAAAAAATAAGAGAAAATTGTGTTAGAGATTCAGCGGAGCAGTCCTATGTGATGGACACGTGAGATCTACAGAGGATATGGGTCAATGTAAAGTGGAAACCACGGGTGCTTGTCTTCATAAAATTTTTTCCTTTATTATTATGTGAAATTTATAAAATCATTCAGCGTGCTAGCTGGGCGCTAGACACATTTCGGAAGACACAACTTCGCTAGCACGCTGAATGATTTTATAAATTTCACATAATAATAAAGGAAAAAATGTTATGAAGACAAGCACCCGTGGTTTCCACTTTACATTGTTTCCTGGGCAGTTGCCAAATCTGCCACACCAGGTGCAGGAATCCAGAAGGTTAATGGGCGGTGGAGCGGCCTTTTCCCTTTTCCCTTTCCCAGTGAATGCAGAGGATATGTTACCTTTCTTGGGCACACAGGGCCCTCGTTTGTTTTCTCCCCTCTTGTTTTGTCGATCTCTTCTTCGACATAGTTCTAGGAAAGCTCTCCATAAAGTACGTAAGCAGAGGATGCAGGCCATTAAGCAACACCACAGGCACATGATGAGTGGTTCAGGGTGGTTCAGGTTGATGTAAATCCAGAAGAGTCTGATGTCTGGAGATCCAGGAGAGTCTGGAGATCCAGGAGTCTGTGATGTCATCATTGGGTGATAGGCGGTTTTATCTTTGAGACTCCTGGGTTGTGCAATAATTTATGTGCTGGCAACATTGTTTATGACCTAAATGACTATGTGAGAATCCGGGGCTGTGCAATGTTATGTGTCTTGTGTATGTCTATCCTGCTGTAAGTCCATTCAATATTAAATAAAATTATATGCATTGAATCCTCTTTTTCTGGTTGAATTCATATTATTTAGTTGTACTCAAAAAAAGAGGCAGCACTCCATTTTCAGTGGTGATAATTTCCTTTATTGAACCACTTTATTGAACCACTTTATTGCATGGGGGACCCATCAGATCGTTGAACGTCTTCATGCGGATCTTGATTGTTTATTCCTTAATCATGTTTCGGGCTTGCAAAAAATAAGAGAAAATTGTGTTAGAGATTCAGCGGAGCAGTCCTATGTGATGGACACGTGAGATCTACAGAGGATATGGGTCAATGTAAAGTGGAAACCACGGGTGCTTGTCTTCATAAAATTTTTTCCTTTATTATTATGTGAAATTTATAAAATCATTCAGCGTGCTAGCTGGGCGCTAGACACATTTCGGAAGACACAACTTCGCTAGCACGCTGAATGATTTTATAAATTTCACATAATAATAAAGGAAAAAATGTTATGAAGACAAGCACCCGTGGTTTCCACTTTACATTGTTTCCTGGGCAGTTGCCAAAGCTGCCACACCAGGTGCAGGAATCCAGAAGGTTAATGGGCGGTGGAGCGGCCTTTTCCCTTTTCCCTTTCCAGTGAATGCAGAGGATATGTTACCTTTCTTGGGCACACAGGGCCCTCGTTTGTTTTCTCCCCTCTTGTTTTGTCGATCTCTTCTTCGACATAGTTCTAGGAAAGCTCTCCATAAAGTACGTAAGCAGAGGATGCAGGCCATTAAGCAACACCACAGGCACATGATGAGTGGTTCAGGGTGGTTCAGGTTGATGTAAATCCAGAAGAGTCTGATGTCTGGAGATCCAGGAGAGTCTGGAGATCCAGGAGTCTGTGATGTCATCATTGGGTGATAGGCGGTTTTATCTTTGAGACTCCTGGGTTGTGCAATAATTTATGTGCTGGCAACATTGTTTATGACCTAAATGACTATGTGAGAATCCGGGGCTGTGCAATGTTATGTGTCTTGTGTATGTCTATCCTGCTGTAAGTCCATTCAATATTAAATAAAATTATATGCATTGAATCCTCTTTTTCTGGTTGAATTCATATTATTTAGTTGTACTCAAAAAAAGAGGCAGCACTCCATTTTCAGTGGTGATAATTTCCTTTATTGAACCACTTTATTGAACCACTTTATTGCATGGGGGACCCATCAGATCGTTGAACGTCTTCATGCGGATCTTGATTGTTTATTCCTTAATCATGTTTCTGGCTTGCAAAAAATAAGAGAAAATTGTGTTAGAGATTCAGCGGAGCAGTCCTATGTGATGGACACGTGAGATCTACAGAGGATATGGGTCAATGTAAAGTGGAAACCACGGGTGCTTGTCTTCATAAAATTTTTTCCTTTATTATTATGTGAAATTTATAAAATCATTCAGCGTGCTAGCTGGGCGCTAGACACATTTCGGAAGACACAACTTCGCTAGCACGCTGAATGATTTTATAAATTTCACATAATAATAAAGGAAAAAATTTTATGAAGACAAGCACCCGTGGTTTCCACTTTACATTGTTTCCTGGGCAGTTGCCAAAGCTGCCACACCAGGTGCAGGAATCCAGAAGGTTAATGGGCGGTGGAGCGGCCTTTTCCCTTTTCCCTTTCCCAGTGAATGCAGAGGATATGTTACCTTTCTTGGGCACACAGGGCCCTCGTTTGTTTTCTCCCCTCTTGTTTTGTCGATCTTCTTCTCGACATAGTTCTAGGAAAGCTCTCCATAAAGTACGTAAGCAGAGGATGCAGGCCATTAAGCAACACCACAGGCACATGATGAGTGGTTCAGGGTGGTTCAGGTTGATGTAAATCCAGAAGAGTCTGATGTCTGTTGATCCAGGAGAGTCTGGAGATCCAGGAGTCTGTGATGTCATCATGGGTGATAGGCGGTTTTATCTTTGAGACTCCTGGGTTGTGCAATAATTTATGTGCTGGCAACATTGTTTATGACCTAAATGACTGATGTGAGAATCCGGGGCTGTGCAATGTTATGTGTCTTGTGTATGTCTATCCTGCTGTAAGTCCATTCAATATTAAATAAAATTATATGCATTGAATCCTCTTTTTCTGGTTGAATTCATATTATTTAGTTGTACTCAAAAAAAGAGGCAGCACTCCATTTTCAGTGGTGATAATTTCCTTTATTGAACCACTTTATTGAACCACTTTATTGCATGGGGGACCCATCAGATCGTTGAACGTCTTCATGCGGATCTTGATTGTTTATTCCTTAATCATGTTTCTGGCTTGCAAAAAATAAGAGAAAATTGTGTTAGAGATTCAGCGGAGCAGTCCTATGTGATGGACACGTGAGATCTACAGAGGATATGGGTCAATGTAAAGTGGAAACCACGGGTGCTTGTCTTCATAAAATTTTTTCCTTTATTATTATGTGAAATTTATAAAATCATTCAGCGTGCTAGCTGGGCGCTAGACACATTTCGGAAGACACAACTTCGCTAGCACGCTGAATGATTTTATAAATTTCACATAATAATAAAGGAAAAAATTTTATGAAGACAAGCACCCGTGGTTTCCACTTTACATTGTTTCCTGGGCAGTTGCCAAAGCTGCCACACCAGGTGCAGGAATCCAGAAGGTTAATGGGCGGTGGAGCGGCCTTTTCCCTTTTCCCTTTCCCAGTGAATGCAGAGGATATGTTACCTTTCTTGGGCACACAGGGCCCTCGTTTGTTTTCTCCCCTCTTGTTTTGTCGATCTCTTCTTCGACATAGTTCTAGGAAAGCTCTCCATAAAGTACGTAAGCAGAGGATGCAGGCCATTAAGCAACACCACAGGCACATGATGAGTGGTTCAGGGTGGTTCAGGTGATGTAAATCCAGAAGAGTCTGATGTCTGTTGATCCAGGAGAGTCTGGAGATCCAGGAGTCTGTGATGTCAACATCGGGTGATAGGCGGTTTTATCTTTGAGACTCCTGGGTTGTGCAATAATTTATGTGCTGGCAACATTGTTTATGACCTAAATGACTGTGGAGAATCCGGGGCTGTGCAATGTTATGTGTCTTGTGTATGTCTATCCTGCTGTAAGTCCATTCAATATTAAATAAAATTATATGCATTGAATCCTCTTTTTCTGGTTGAATTCATATTATTTAGTTGTACTCAAAAAAAGAGGCAGCACTCCATTTTCAGTGGTGATAATTTCCTTTATTGAACCACTTTATTGAACCACTTTATTGCATGGGGGACCCATCAGATCGTTGAACGTCTTCATGCGGATCTTGATTGTTTATTCCTTAATCATGTTTCTGGCTTGCAAAAAATAAGAGAAAATTGTGTTAGAGATTCAGCGGAGCAGTCCTATGTGATGGACACGTGAGATCTACAGAGGATATGGGTCAATGTAAAGTGGAAACCACGGGTGCTTGTCTTCATAAAATTTTTTCCTTTATTATTATGTGAAATTTATAAAATCATTCAGCGTGCTAGCTGGGCGCTAGACACATTTCGGAAGACACAACTTCGCTAGCACGCTGAATGATTTTATAAATTTCACATAATAATAAAGGAAAAAATTTTATGAAGACAAGCACCCGTGGTTTCCACTTTACATTGTTTCCTGGGCAGTTGCCAAAGCTGCCACACCAGGTGCAGGAATCCAGAAGGTTAATGGGCGGTGGAGCGGCCTTTTCCCTTTTCCCTTTCCCAGTGAATGCAGAGGATATGTTACCTTTCTTGGGCACACAGGGCCCTCGTTTGTTTTCTCCCCTCTTGTTTTGTCGATCTCTTCTTCGACATAGTTCTAGGAAAGCTCTCCATAAAGTACGTAAGCAGAGGATGCAGGCCATTAAGCAACACCACAGGCACATGATGAGTGGTTCAGGGTGGTTCAGGTTGATGTAAATCCAGAAGAGTCTGATGTCTGTTGATCCAGGAGAGTCTGGAGATCCAGGAGTCTGTGATGTCAACATCGGGTGATAGGCGGTTTTATCTTTGAGACTCCTGGGTTGTGCAATAATTTATGTGCTGGCAACATTGTTTATGACCTAAATGACTGTGTGAGAATCCGGGGCTGTGCAATGTTATGTGTCTTGTGTATGTCTATCCTGCTGTAAGTCCATTCAATATTAAATAAAATTATATGCATTGAATCCTCTTTTTCTGGTTGAATTCATATTATTTAGTTGTACTCAAAAAAAGAGGCAGCACTCCATTTTCAGTGGTGATAATTTCCTTTATTGAACCACTTTATTGAACCACTTTATTGCATGGGGGACCCATCAGATCGTTGAACGTCTTCATGCGGATCTTGATTGTTTATTCCTTAATCATGTTTCTGGCTTGCAAAAAATAAGAGAAAATTGTGTTAGAGATTCAGCGGAGCAGTCCTATGTGATGGACACGTGAGATCTACAGAGGATATGGGTCAATGTAAAGTGGAAACCACGGGTGCTTGTCTTCATAAAATTTTTTCCTTTATTATTATGTGAAATTTATAAAATCATTCAGCGTGCTAGCTGGGCGCTAGACACATTTCGGAAGACACAACTTCGCTAGCACGCTGAATGATTTTATAAATTTCACATAATAATAAAGGAAAAAATGTTATGAAGACAAGCACCCGTGGTTTCCACTTTACATTGTTTCCTGGGCAGTTGCCAAAGCTGCCACACCAGGTGCAGGAATCCAGAAGGTTAATGGGCGGTGGAGCGGCCTTTTCCCTTTTCCCTTTCCCAGTGAATGCAGAGGATATGTTACCTTTCTTGGGCACACAGGGCCCTCGTTTGTTTTCTCCCCTCTTGTTTTGTCGATCTCTTCTTCGACATAGTTCTAGGAAAGCTCTCCATAAAGTACGTAAGCAGAGGATGCAGGCCATTAAGCAACACCACAGGCACATGATGAGTGGTTCAGGGTGGTTCAGGTTGATGTAAATCCAGAAGAGTCTGATGTCTGTTGATCCAGGAGAGTCTGGAGATCCAGGAGTCTGTGATGTCAACATCGGGTGATAGGCGGTTTTATCTTTGAGACTCCTGGGTTGTGCAATAATTTATGTGCTGGCAACATTGTTTATGACCTAAATGACTGTGTGAGAATCCGGGGCTGTGCAATGTTATGTGTCTTGTGTATGTCTATCCTGCTGTAAGTCCATTCAATATTAAATAAAATTATATGCATTGAATCCTCTTTTTCTGGTTGAATTCATATTATTTAGTTGTACTCAAAAAAAGAGGCAGCACTCCATTTTCAGTGGTGATAATTTCCTTTATTGAACCACTTTATTGAACCACTTTATTGCATGGGGGACCCATCAGATCGTTGAACGTCTTCATGCGGATCTTGATTGTTTATTCCTTAATCATGTTTCTGGCTTGCAAAAAATAAGAGAAAATTGTGTTAGAGATTCAGCGGAGCAGTCCTATGTGATGGACACGTGAGATCTACAGAGGATATGGGTCAATGTAAAGTGGAAACCACGGGTGCTTGTCTTCATAAAATTTTTTCCTTTATTATTATGTGAAATTTATAAAATCATTCAGCGTGCTAGCTGGGCGCTAGACACATTTCGGAAGACACAACTTCGCTAGCACGCTGAATGATTTTATAAATTTCACATAATAATAAAGGAAAAAATTTTATGAAGACAAGCACCCGTGGTTTCCACTTTACATTGTTTCCTGGGCAGTTGCCAAAGCTGCCACACCAGGTGCAGGAATACCAGAAGGTTAATGGGCGGTGGAGCGGCCTTTTCCCTTTTCCCTTTCCCAGTGAATGCAGAGGATATGTTACCTTTCTTGGGCACACAGGGCCCTCGTTTGTTTTCTCCCCTCTTGTTTTGTCGATCTCTTCTTCGACATAGTTCTAGGAAAGCTCTCCATAAAGTACGTAAGCAGAGGATGCAGGCCATTAAGCAACACCACAGGCACATGATGAGTGGTTCAGGGTGGTTCAGGTTGATGTAAATCCAAAGTAGTCTGATGTCTGTTGATCCAGGAGAGTCTGGAGATCCAGGAGTCTGTGATGTCAACATCGGGTGATAGGCGGTTTTATCTTTGAGACTCCTGGGTTGTGCAATAATTTATGTGCTGGCAACATTGTTTATGACCTAAATGACTGTGTGAGAATCCGGGGCTGTGCAATGTTATGTGTCTTGTGTATGTCTATCCTGCTGTAAGTCCATTCAATATTAAATAAAATTATATGCATTGAATCCTCTTTTTCTGGTTGAATTCATATTATTTAGTTGTACTCAAAAAAAGAGGCAGCACTCCATTTTCAGTGGTGATAATTTCCTTTATTGAACCACTTTATTGAACCACTTTATTGCATGGGGGACCCATCAGATCGTTGAACGTCTTCATGCGGATCTTGATTGTTTATTCCTTAATCATGTTTCTGGCTTGCAAAAAATAAGAGAAAATTGTGTTAGAGATTCAGCGGAGCAGTCCTATGTGATGGACACGTGAGATCTACAGAGGATATGGGTCAATGTAAAGTGGAAACCACGGGTGCTTGTCTTCATAAAATTTTTTCCTTTATTATTATGTGAAATTTATAAAATCATTCAGCGTGCTAGCTGGGCGCTAGACACATTTCGGAAGACACAACTTCGCTAGCACGCTGAATGATTTTATAAATTTCACATAATAATAAAGGAAAAAATTTTATGAAGACAAGCACCCGTGGTTTCCACTTTACATTGTTTCCTGGGCAGTTGCCAAAGCTGCCACACCAGGTGCAGGAATACAGAAGGTTAATGGGCGGTGGAGCGGCCTTTTCCCTTTTCCCTTTCCCAGTGAATGCAGAGGATATGTTACCTTTCTTGGGCACACAGGGCCCTCGTTTGTTTTCTCCCCTCTTGTTTTGTCGATCTCTTCTTCGACATAGTTCTAGGAAAGCTCTCCATAAAGTACGTAAGCAGAGGATGCAGGCCATTAAGCAACACCACAGGCACATGATGAGTGGTTCAGGGTGGTTCAGGTTGATGTAAATCCATAATAGTCTGATGTCTGTTGATCCAGGAGAGTCTGGAGATCCAGGAGTCTGTGATGTCATCATCGGGTGATAGGCGGTTTTATCTTTGAGACTCCTGGGTTGTGCAATAATTTATGTGCTGGCAACATTGTTTATGACCTAAATGACTATGTGAGAATCCGGGGCTGTGCAATGTTATGTGTCTTGTGTATGTCTATCCTGCTGTAAGTCCATTCAATATTAAATAAAATTATATGCATTGAATCCTCTTTTTCTGGTTGAATTCATATTATTTAGTTGTACTCAAAAAAAGAGGCAGCACTCCATTTTCAGTGGTGATAATTTCCTTTATTGAACCACTTTATTGAACCACTTTATTGCATGGGGGACCCATCAGATCGTTGAACGTCTTCATGAGGATCTTGATTGTTTATTCCTTAATCATGTTTCTGGCTTGCAAAAAATAAGAGAAAATTGTGTTAGAGATTCAGCGGAGCAGTCCTATGTGATGGACACGTGAGATCTACAGAGGATATGGGTCAATGTAAAGTGGAAAC
Organism: Allobates femoralis; assembly: GCA_033576535.1. NCBI lineage: Eukaryota > Metazoa > Chordata > Amphibia > Anura > Aromobatidae > Allobates > Allobates femoralis. Next base: position 698,855,285 of record JARQOC010000002.1, on the reverse strand, counting down.
CACGGGTGCTTGTCTTCATAAAATTTTTTCCTTTATTATTATGTGAAATTTATAAAATCATTCAGCGTGCTAGCTGGGCGCTAGACACATTTCGAAAGACACAACTTCGCTGGCACGCTGAATGATTTTATAAATTTCACATAATAATAAAGGAAAAAATGTTATGAAGACAAGCACCCATGGTTTCCACTTTACATTGTTTCCTGGGCAGTTGCCAAAGCTGCCACACCAGGTGCAGGAATCCAGAAGGTTAATGGGCGGTGGAGCGGCCTTTTCCCTTTTCCCTTTCCCAGTGAATGCAGAGGATATGGGTCATTACCTTTCATGGGCACACGGGGCCCTCGTTTGTTTTTTCCCCTCTTGTTTCGTCGATCTTTTCTTAGACATCGTCCTAGGAGATATCTCAATAAAGTACCTAAGCAGAGGCTGCAACCCATTAAGCAACACAACAGGAACATGATGAGAGTGGTTCAGGGTGGTTCAGGTTGATGTAAATCCAGAAGAGTCTGATGTCTGGAGATCCAGGAGAGTCTGGAGATCCAGGAGTCTGTGATGTCATCATCGGGTGACATCATCAGTGTTCTAAATTCCATCATTATTTATAAGCTGATAAAAAACCAACCTACCATGCACATCTGTGTATATATAGGACCGTCCAAAAGTTTGCTATAATACTGCCTCTATGTACAAGAATATAACTACTATAATACTGCCTCTATGTACAAGAATAGAACTACTATAATACTGCTCCTGGTAAGCAGAGCAGCTACAAACAATAGAGCAGCAGTATTGTATCTGTTGCTATGGGAACACAATGCTGCAGACTAAATTCAAACAGCAATATCTATTATATAATTGCCGTAGCTGACTTCCGTCAGACCGGCGCGACTTCCTGTGGCTTTGTTCGCGTAGCTCGGAACTTTCTCCAGGACTCTGTCGGGGACGCGTAGCGGCCACGCGACTCGCGAAGCAATGCCCGCAGAGCGGGCATTGCGAGTCGTTGCCGACTCGCGAAGCAATGCCCGCTAAGCGGGCATTGCGAGTCGTTGTCCCGCAAACAAAGCCACAGCATGGGGCTGTAGTGTACACCGCTATAGTATACTACAGCCCCATGCCCATACGAACGACTCGCAATGCCCTGCCCGCTTTGCAGGCATTGCGAGTCGTTGCCCCGCAAACAAAGCCACAGCTTGGGGCTGTAGTGTACACCGCTATAGTATACTACAGCCCCATGCCCACCGCCCCTACCCTCTAAGCCCCGCCGCCTCCTAAGCCCTACCCCCTAAGCCCCGCCACATCCTAAGCCCTAACCCCCGCCGCGCCTAAGCCCCTACCCTCTAAGCCACGCCGCCTCCTAAGCCCCTACCCCCTAAGCCCCGCCGCATCCTAAGCCCCCGCCGATACCCCCTAAGCCCCGCCGCCTCCTAACCCCCCGCCGCTGTCTCGCTACCCCCTAAGGCGCTACACCCTAAGCCCCCGCCGCCCCTACCCTCTAAGCCCCGCCGCATCCTAAGCCCTCGCCGATACCCCCTAAGCCCCGCCGCCTCCTAACCCCCCGCCGCTGTCGCCTCCTAACCCCCCGCCGCTGTCGCTACCCCCTAAGGCTAACCCCTAAGGCGCTACACCCTAAGCCCCCGCCGTCCCCTAACCCACCGCCGCCGTCGATCACTTACATGTCTTCTTCTTCATCTCATCGTCCGTCCGCTCCAGGAGTCCTCCGTCCGGCCAGGCGTCCTCTTCGTCCGGTCCCGGGGGTCTTCTCTCTTCTTTCCGCCATCGCCGGCTCCGACCTCCTCTTCACTGCTCATTGCGATAGAATGGACGAAAAATCCTCCATTCTATGTCTATGAGAAGTGAGGCGCTCTTCTGATTGGTCGCTGTGTGCTGACGGCGACCAATCAGAATCGCGCCTCACTTCCCATAGACTTAGAATGGGCGATTTTTGACATTCGAATTTACCGCTAAAAGTGAGGCGCGATTCTGATTGGTCGCCGTCACCACACAGCGACCAATCAGAAGAGCGCCTCACTTCCCATAGACATACATAGCGGTGTGTCGGCGATTTTATGGCCCGAAAAGAGAACCAGGGGCCCGGCCATAAATTTCGCGAGACGCCGCTAATGTATGTCTATGGTAAGTGAGCCGCGATTCTGATTGGTCGCTGTGTGCCGACGGCGACCAATCAGAATCGAGCCTCACTTCCCATAGACATACATTAGCGGTGTGTCGCCAAATATATGGCCGGCTTTCTGGTTCTATTTTCGGCCACGGGGCTCGGCTATTTCGGGTAAAAAAAAAATGTTTTCTGTATTTATCTATCTTTATTTGTAGCTATTTTTCTGTCTATATTCTTACATAGAAAGATAGATAGCTAAGAATATAGACAGAAAAATAGCTAAAAATAAAGATAGATAAATAGAGAAAATCGTTTTTTTTTACGGGAAATAGCCGAGCCCCGTGGCCGAAAATAGAACCAGAAGGCCGGCCATATATTTGGCGACACAGCGCTAATGTATGTCTATGGGAAGTGAGGCGCGATTCTGATTGGTCGCCGTCCGCACACAGCGACCAATCAGAATCGCGGCTCACTTCCCATAGACATACATTAGCGGCATCTCGCGAAATTTATGGCCGGGCCCCTGGTTCTATTTTCCGGCCATAAAATCGCCGACACACCGCTATGTATGTCTATGGGAACTGAGGCGCTCTTCTGATTGGTCGCTGTGTGTTGACGGCGACCAATCAGAAGAGCGCCTCACTTTTAGCGCTAAATTCGAATGTCAAAAATCGCCCATTCTAAGTCTATGGGAAGTGAGGCGCTCTTCTGATTGGTCGCCGTCAGCACACAGCGACCAATCAGAATACCGCCTCACTTCCCCATAGACATAGAATGGACAAAAATCTCAATGCATGTCTATGGGAATGCGCCCTCCAATCACAATCGAGGCGCCATTTTTGAAACTCCACAGCGCCCAATCACAATCGCGCCTCATTTCTCTATGCATCTCTATGGGAATGCGCCGTCCAATCACAATCGCCGCGCCTTTTTTGAAAAAATACAGCGGCCAATCACATTCATGGCGCCATCTTTCTGAGGTTGCCGCCCACCAATCAGATAAGGCCGCTTATTTATAGCGGCAAATTTGAATCTTCAACCTCTTTGAATCCTCTTTGTGGGAGAACGAGAAACTACCGCTGGACCATCGGTTGGACTATATTTCTGCCAAGAAATCCATCCTTCGTGAGGGTCTTTGAGGGAGTACGAGAAGCTACCGCTGGACCATCTGTTGGACTACATTTCAGCCGAGATATCCATCCTTCGTGAGGGACGTCGGGAAGCAAGCGCCGGATCGGCATCTGCGATTGATCAGCTAAGATATCCTTTTTTAAATCTACCTTTTCACATCAGAGTCTATATGCCTGATGCTACCTTTTATTTTCACCTCTTTTCCTAACTTTTATTTTCACCACTTTTACTATCTTGCGCCATGCAGCGCCAATCGGCGCTGCATGGAGCCTGCGCCACAGTTCGGACACTTCGCCGCAAACTTCGGCGCTTCTAGTGGCCTTCGCGGTCTATGAGACCGCTGTGCCCGAACACTCATTCAGGCGCCGCTCATACAACTTGCCGGTGACCGCCGACCAATCGCATTCTCAGCGCCTCTTCCCATAGAGATGCATTGAGAATTGAGGCGCGATTGTGATTGGCCGCTGTGGATTTTCAAAAATGCCGCCGCGATTGTGATTGGAGGGCGCATTCCCATAGAGATGCATTGAGAAATGAGGCGCGATTGTGATTGGCCGCTGTGGAGTTTCAAACATGGCGCTGCGATTGTGATTGGACGGCGCATTCCCATAGAGATGCATTGAGAAATGAGGCGCGATTGTCATTGGCCGGTGTGGATTTTCAAACATGGCGCTGCGATTGTGATTGGACGGCGCATTCCCATAGAGCTGCATTGAGAAATGAGGCACTATTCTGATTGGTCGCCGTCAGCACACAGCGACCAATCAGAAGAGCGCCTCACTTCCCATAGACATACATTAGCGGTGTCTCGGCAAATATATGGCCGGGCTTCTGGTTCTATTTTCGGCCACGGGGCGCGGCTATTTTCGGTCAAAAAAAATTTTTTTCTGTATTTATCTATCTTTATTTTTATCTATTTTTCTGTCTATATTCTTAGATAGATAGATAGAAACATAGATAGATAAGAATATAGATAGGAAAATAGATAAAAATAAATATAGAAAAATAGAGAAAATGTTTTTTTCGGACCGGAAATAGCAGAGCCCCGTGGCCGAAAATAGAACCAGAAGGCCGGCCATATATTTCGCGAGACACCGCTAATGTATGTCTATGGGAAGTGAGGCGCTCTTCTGATTGGTCGCCGTCAGCACACAGCGACCAATCAGAAGAGCGCCTCACTTCCCATTGACATACATAGCGGTGTGTCGGCGATTTTATGGCCGAGCCCCTGGTTCTATTTTCGGGCAGGGGACTCGGCTCTGGTCGGTCGTTCGACGGGGCAGGAAAGTTGCAATCAGCGATTCGCGGCGATAGCTAGCGTATCATCAACGACTCGCAATGATTGCGAGTCGTTGGTAAGGCGCGAGCAATGTCCGCGAAGCGCTGATTGCGAGTTTGCGGCCCCGTCGAACGACGGATCAGAGCCGAGTGCCCTGGCCGAAAATAGAACCAGGGGCTCGGCCATAAAATCGGCCACACACCGCTATGTATATCTATGGGAAGTGAGGCGCTCTTCTGATTGGTCGCTGTGGATTTTCAAACATGGCGCCTCGATTGTGATTGGACGGCGACTTCCCATAGAGATACATTTAGAAATGAGGCGCGATTGTGATTGGTTGTTGGACATGGCGGTTTGCTTCCCATTGGTCGGCGCTCAGCGGGGAAATCGGCACTTTCCTTGCCGAGCGCCTGGTTCGATTTTCGGCCACGCCGTTCGGAAGGGTGGAAGTCTGTAGCTCTGCCCCGCTGTGTTGTGATTGGACAGCGGCATCTTCACACAGTAGCGCCGACCAATCGGATTCATAGCGCCGTGTTCATGAAGTTTCCGCTCTCCAATCAAATACCGGCTGGCGTCTGCCGGGTTTTTATGAATGAACATTTCGCGTCCGCCATCTTAGAGCGCGAAATTTGAATTTGTGAACTATGTAAAAGTTAAAAAGCTGTTTTCACAGTACAATCTCACATCAGAGTATATGTTCCTAATGCCTATGCTTATATTAACCCCTTCTTTATACTAATTTCATATCAGCTACGTTTCAACATATTGTCCTGTTTTTTTTAAACTTTATTAACCCCTTCTATTCTATTTGTCTTCCTCTTGCTATCTCACTATGTGCTGTACTAAGGCCATTTCTACATTAACCTCTTCTATGCCTTTTGCATTTTAGTTTTCCCCCACACTGTTTTCTATGGTTTAAACTGCTACATTAACCCCTTCCATTCTGTTTGCTATTCAATTACTGTGTCGCTATGTGCTGTACTCATTACATTTGAAAATTAACCTCTTCTATACCATTTCTTTGTTATTTTCTCATCCACACTGTTTTATACGAGTGCAAATTGCACATTAACCCCTTCTATTGTCTTGGCTATTCACTGCCTATGTCACTATGTGGTCTACTACTGCCATTTGAATACTAATTTCTATACTACTATTTGTCATTTTGTTGATCGTGCAGTATTTTGTACGCGTGCCAGTGGTACATTAACCCCTTACAGACTGTTCTATATTTTATTTCTACTTAGGAGTGTGTCGTCACACTGTTAGGAGTACATTAACCTATTATATGCCAATTTTGATTATATTTCATAGTAATGAGTCTGTAGGACTACTGCCTGTCTTATATTGAACAGTTTGGATGTAATGCTACCTGTCCCTTTCACATTAGCGGTAATTTTAAATCGTGGCAGATGCAGTGAAAAATATCGCATCTGCTCTGTTTGCTGCATAGCTGCTGCATAACCGCTGCACTTGCGGTCCGGTTCTGCTAATCGCCATAGTCAGTATATAGGGACTTGCGTCACATGCCGCAAGTGCGCTTTTGCTCTTGCGCCAGGTGCTGCCGCAAAATAAATCACGGTCGCCCACCGTTTTTTATCGCTCTAGCACCTGCCGCAAGTGCTAAACCGCAATTGCCGCACCTGCCGCAAGTCACTATATACTGACTATGGCGATTAACGCAACCGCTCGCAAGTGCAGCGGTTATGCTGCGGCTATGCACCAAACGCCGCTGATGCTGTTTTTGCAACGCATCTGATGCTATTTCAAAATACCGCTAATGTGAAAGGGTCAGTCGTCACAGTAGGACATTAACTACTTTTACATACCAAATATATTGGTTACATGCCATTTTACACTCTATGACCGACTGGGGCCCCTTTCACACCTGCGTTCTACATGCCGATTTACATTATTTCATAACGTGGAAATATTTCCATTATTAACGCAACTTCCCCATACCCGTCACCAGGGGTGCAGTTGCGTAAGGTCACGCTACATCGCCGGATTAACGTTGATTTTTACATTGACCTGCCTGTTTCACCATGTACTGAAGAGGTTGCCTTATTTCTATTTTCACCATGCTTGGTCACATTGTGCTATTTCACACTCGCTGCTAATGCCACTGTTTCCACCAACTCCAGCAAGAAAAACAAAAAACACTACTTCAGCTATAATTACAAAAGCTTACGTTCAAGGTAAAAAATAACGCTACCTCTCCCTTTTTGCACCACCTTCTGCAACTACAACCCTGCTGGCGGTTATGCGGAACTTCCTGTCATATCGGTACTTTAACCGCTTTTCTTACAATGTTGGAAATCTGCTTTTACAACGCGCCTCTCAAAGGGCCCTTACATCCATTTGTTTTGCCTTTAAGTCTCTTTTTAACGACTTTAAACACACTGATTTCCATTCACTACTCTATACAGTAAACATCATGAAATATTTGTTTCGTACTTTTAAGAAGTCCATCATTTCATTTTCACAGGTTATTGAAATACACACTTTCCTTTTATTGTTTTTGCTTATTTAGACATAGTTATTATTGATTGTTTCCTTAACTAACACACTCTAGCTCATTTTGGATTTGATTCACTGACTATTCTTACTAAGATGAGCTCTCCAACAAAAGATATCGCTCTTGCCAAGGAGGCTGCATCTACGCCTAAGAAGAAGCGTGCAGAGGAGACTTCGGAAGAGAGACGTCTTCGGTTAGATCGTGATAAGGCTGCTAAAGCGAAACGACTTGCAGAGGAGACTTCAGAACAGAGACGTCTTCGGTTAGATCTTCGTAATGCTGCTAAGGCGAAACGCACTGCAGAGGAGACTTAAGAAGAGAGGCGTCTTCGCTTAGATAGTGATAAGGCTGCTAAGGCGAAACGCACTTCTGAGGAGACTTCTGAACAGAGACGTCTTCGCTTAGATCGTGATAACGCTGCTAAAGCAAAACGCATTGCAGAGGAGACTTCGGAACAGAGACGTCTTCGGTTAGATCTTCGTAATGCTGCTAAGGCGAAACGCACTGCAGAGGAGACTTCAGAAGAGAGGCGTCTTCGCTTAGATAGTGATAAGGCTGCTAAGGCGAAACGCACTTCTGAGGAGACTTCTGAACAGAGACGTCTTCGCTTAGATCGTGTTAAGGCTGCTCAAGCCAAACGCATTGCAGAGGAGACTTCGGAAGAGAGACGTCTTCGTTTACAACGTGTTAAGGCTGCTAAACTGAAACGCATTGCCAAACTGTCTTCTCCAATGAGACGTTTTCGGTTGGATGCTGCGAAGGCTGCTTCGAAGAAACGTATTGCTGAACTGTCTTCTGAAGAAATAAGTCAACGAAAGTCAAAAAGAACCATGGATGCGCCTGGCAGACGGAAAAAACAACAAATTACTGTCACTGAAGAACCGTCTGACAAAGAGACTACTTCTGCCTCTTTGTCTACTGACATTCTACCAAGTGAACAGCCTTTTACACCTCCCATGACCTCCATGGAAAAAAAAGAAGCAAAGGTTCCAAAGGAGTCTGTGCGTAGGCGCAAGAAGCGTGCGGAGGAGAGTTCTGAAGAAAGACGACTTCGCTTGGATAAGGAAAAGGCTGCTTTGAAAACACGGGTTTCAAAAGAGTCTTTTGAAGGAAGGACAGAACAATTAGGCAAATAATCCATGCCTGCGCGTCAAAAACCCAAACACCAAGAGTTCATGCCTACAGGAGATCCGTCTGACCCTCATACTGCTGCCACCTCTTCCTCTGACCCTCATACTGCTGCCACCTCTTCGTCTGATCCTCATACTGCTGCCACCTTTTCGTCTGATCCTCATACTGCTGCCACTTCTTCGTCTGATCCTCATACTGCTGCCACCTCTTTGTCTGATCCTCATACTGCTGCCACCTCTTCTTCTACTGTGTTAAGTACAACTGAACAGCCTTTACCACATCGCAAGGCCACATCTAAACGAAAACACTCTGCTGAGGAGACGCCATACAGCAAACAGTATAACATTTTGAGGCTTAAAAGGAAAAGACAGATGCGTCAAGATACAGAGTCTCCTACGTCTAGACAAGTCCGCTTGGCCCATTTGACTGCATCACGTCGTGACCAACGCCAAAGTTCTTCTTCCACTTCAACATTGCAAGAGGCAGAACGGAATATATATTCAACTTCTTCATTTATGGAATGTTTTGAATCTACGTCCCTTCCATGTCTCATCTATGTAGGATTACACAATAAAAATTTACGTTTCTTATCTACACCTCTCCTACATCCAATAGCATTTACTGATCAGGATCATGCTATTGTAGAACATACCTGTGGTTTCATGAATGTAATATGTGAACATTGTGAGGCTCGACATTTTACTGATGAACGCCCATCAGATCAACAGTTTACTCTTTGTTGCCACAAGGGAAAAGTAAAGGTACCATTACCTCAATACCCGGAGGTCTTCCAACGCCTGCTGAAAAGAGAGAGTGAGTACAGTAAAAATTTGATGGAGAATATCAGGAGCATTAATAGTTCTTTTGCTTTTGCCTCCATGGGTGCCCATGTTTCTCCACCACCTGGACACGGCCCTTACTGTTTCCGAATTCATGGGCAAATTTATCATCGCACGGGAACACTCCATCCTGCTCAAGATCAACCTCCAGCATATGCACAACTGTACATTTTAGATACTGCAAGTGCTGTAGAACAACGGATACAGTCTCCAGAAAATGTTAAATGTAATCCTACTTTAATGAGTATCATTGCTCTTCAATTGGATAATATTAATCCCTTTGTTTCGGCCTACAAAATGCTACGTGACGTTGAATTAGAAGAACAACAGAAGGCAGTAGAACATGGCACCGTCATGCCAAATATTATCATGGCCATTAAACAAGACAGACAGCAAGACCCTAGACGCTATAACAATCCTACTGTGAATGAAGTTGCTGTGGTCTTTGAACATGCTGATGGAGAGCCACCATTCAATAGAGACATTTTAATTCATTTGAAACCTGATCCAAATAACCCCTTGGCCCCAAAAACACAGCAAGTCAGTATTCTACACAGCAATTTAGATGCATTACTGTATCCCTTATTTTTCCCTCATGGAGAACAAGGCTGGCATGAGGGACTCAAGCATCAAGGCCAAATTCAACGCAGGGTTAGGCTATGTGCACACAGGGAGGTTTAGGGCCGTTTTAGCAGCGGAAACCGCCGGTCGGTTTCCATGAGGCTTATGCTAATTTATGTTAATCCAAAAGCGGCTTTTGGGTTAACATAAAAACCTATGGAAACCGACCCCCGGTGTGCACACACCGCGGTTTCCACATGCTCATCCGTTGCTAACCCGCTGGGTTCCCAGCGGGTTAGCGAAGAATGAGCATGTTCTATAAACCGATCGGTTCTGCAGCGGCTGCAAGCAGAATCATGTGCTGCTTCCAGCCGCTGCAGAACCGACGCGGCTAACCCGCTGTGCACCCGCCGCAAAGCCGACGCACACAGCCGCACATACCCGACAGGAAGCCGGTGGGCGGGTCTGGAGCTTCCTGTCGGGTCCGGCCAGCCGCCGCCGACACAAACCCGCCCACCAGTGCGCCCAGTGTGCACATAGCCTCACACAGCTCCAGTATTACTGCTATTTGTTGTCTGTACGCAATCGGTTCAATCCTGTCCTGAATGGTGGCAAACTAACGCAGCAGTACTTAGTGGATGCGTATGTGAAAATCAAGGCTAATCGCTTAAATTTTATCCGTCAACACCAAAAGAATTTAAAAGTGGAGGATTATTGCGTACTCCAGGAACATCTCTTGAAAAAATCTGTTGAGAAAGGTATTCCCATTGGCAAGACGGTCATTTTACCATCTTCCTTTGAAGGCAGTCCAAGAAACATGCAGCAACGCTATCAGGATGCCATGGCTATTGTGACTAAATTTGGACGACCGGATCTTTTTGTAACCATGACCTGTAATCCTAAATGGAGGGAGATTACAAACAATTTAGAGCCATGGCAGCGTGTGGAACATAGACCTGATTTAGTCGCCCGTGTCTTCAGAATTAAACTGGAAGCGCTATTAAAAGACATTAACACTGGATTATTTGGCAAAGTTTGTGCAATGGTTCATGTTATTGAATTCCAAAAGCGTGGCCTACCACACGCTCACATTTTGATCATTCTGGATAGCAAATCCAAACTAAGAACTGAGGTTGAAGTGGATAATATAGTTTGGGCTGAAATCCCTGATCCAGAAGAATACCCTGTGCTCCATCAAATTGTGATGCAACACATGATTCATGGACCCTGTGGACAACACAACCCCAATTCTCCATGTATGGATCTTGGAAAGTGTAAGAAAGGTTTTCCTAAAGATTTCCAACCAAGAACAGTCTTAGCTAAGGATGCATACCCTACTTATCAAAGAAAGGAAGGATCATCCTTTGAACACCATTCAAAGATGATTGATAATTCTTGGGTTGTTCCCTATAACCCTTTCCTACTATTAAAATACAAGTGTCATATTAATGTTGAGGTATGTGCTTCCATTCAAAGTGTTAAATACCTATTCAAATATGTCTACAAAGGACATGATAAAGCCAGTCTTGAAATTTGCCAAACCAATATCCAACATGATGAAACACATCAATTCATGGATTCAAGATACGTGAGTGCACCGGAGGCAGCTTGGCGAATATTTGCTTACCCGATGCATAGACAATCGCACTCCATTATTCGCCTTGCCGTACATCTCCCACATTCTCAACCACTTTATTTTCATGAGGATGACTCTGTTGACAACATCAGTTACACAATGCACAGAAAATCCACTCTTATGGCGTACTTTGAGCTCAATGAGAATGACCCACATGCTCATGATTACTTATACCGCCAAATTCCAGAGTACTATGTTTGGAAACAAGGTGCATGGGAAATTAGAAAGCGAGGAGGTTCTTCAGTGATTGGAAGAATGTATACTGTCATGATGAAAGATCAAGAACGGTACTATTTAAGGTTGTTGTTACTGCATGTCAAAGGAGCAACAGGTTTTGACAACATAAAGACTGTTAATGAAGTCACATACCCAACTTTTAAAGAGGCAGCATTAGCTCTTGGATTACTCTTCGATGACACAGTTTGGAGAAACACTTTATTGGATGCCTGTGTTCTCAACATGCCTGCACAGCTTCGTGATATGTTTGCATATATATGTATTTTTGGTCCTCCAGCTCATCCATTGGAGTTGTGGCAAGAATTTAAACAAGACTTTATCCAAGACTACTGCCATGCATATCACTCCAACACTGAGGAGTGTGAGAATTGTGAAGGATATGCAATGACAGATGTCCAAAATGTTCTAAAATTTCATGGCAAAACTTTTACTGATTTTAATCAACCACGACCAAAAAGAAAGCCACACATCGCCCCACAATACAACAAGGATGACGAGTTAAGAAGAGCTCAGCAAATGAAAGATACTTTAAATGACCAACAACTTTTGGCCTATGATGCGATCAATCAAGCTTTACACGATAGAAGTCTACAACCTAAGTGCTTTTTCATTGACGGTCCAGGTGGCAGTGGTAAAACATATCTGTATGATTTATTAATTCATGAACTAAGAGGAGAAGGTGAAATTGTCTCACCTGCAGCCAGTACAGGGATTGCAGCTAACTTACTGCAAGGAGGAAGAACCATTCATTCACTTTACGGCATACCAATTCCAATAAATGAAACATCCGTTTCAAGAATTAAAAATGATACAGATGCTGCACAACATTTGAAAAGTACCAAACTTTTCATTATTGACGAGTCCACTCTGTTATCTAAATATGCATTGCATGTGATAGATCAACTTTTACGGGATGTCATGACAACAGATATTTCCAATAAAAATACAACACCTTTTGGAGGGAAAGTCATTGTTCTGGGAGGAGACTTTCGACAGTGTCTGCCTATCATTCCTCATGGTACAAGAACTGACATTATAGAGAGTTCTATTAAATACTCACGACAATGGCAGCTTTTCACTCAATTGCCACTCTTCAACAACATGCGCTCCATTGATCCTGATTATAGCAGGTGGTTACTTCAACTGGGAAATGGTGAATTGTCCAATGATTTCAACCTTGGAGATGATATCATTGAAATACCACAAGACATGATCTGCACTGGCTCACTCATACTTGCTGTATTTGGTGAAAACATTCTCATTGATGTACATAACAATGAAAGCATTCAAATTGCTGCATCACATGCCATTCTTTGCCCTAAAAATGACCATGTGGATATGGTGAACTCTAAGGTTATGGATTGCATTGCTGGTGAATACACTGAATACATTAGTGATGATTCCATTGATCCTGATGAGACTGAAGATCCAGATCAATATCCTGTGGAATTTCTAAATTCACTCACACCAACGGAATGCCTTCTCATCGCCTCAAATTAAAAATCGGTACCATTGTCATGCTTTTGCGCAACTTTAACAGCAGAAAAGGTCTTTGCAATGGGACTCGCTTGATTGTCATCGCTTTGTTTGACAATCTGATTCAAGCAAAAGTCATTACTGGGTCTGCAGAAGGAAAAGTGGTGTTTATTCCAAGGATTGATTTATCTCCATCAGAGACTGGCTTACCTTTCAAGTTAAGACGTCGACAATTTCCCGTGAAGCCTGCTTTTGCCATGACCATCAACAAATCCCAAGGCCAAACACTGGAGAAAGTAGGGATTTTTTTGCCAGAACCCGTTTTTGGACATGGACAGTTATATGTGGCTTTTTCACGAGTGAAAAGACGATGCAATGTTAAGGTGAAAGTACTGGATACAACCATTCAAGGAAAGTTGTTGCCTAATTCTGAAAAAGTCTTTACTAAAAATATTGTCTATAAGAATATTTTATTTTAAATTCTTTAGATATATATTACATTTACATACATGATGGATATAACAATGAAAGCATTCAAATTGCTGCATCACATGACATTCTTTGCCCTAAAAATGTCCATGTGGATATGGTGAACTCTAAGGTTATGGATTGCATTGCTGGTGAATACACTGAGTACATTAGTGATGATTCCATTGAGACTGAAGATTCAGACCAATATCCAGTGGAATTTTTAAATTCACTCACACCAATGGGAATGCCTTATCATCGCCTCAAATTACAAATTGGTACCATTGTCATGCTTTTGCGCACCTTTAACAGCATAAAAGGTCTTTGCAATGGGAATCGCTTCATTGTCATCACTTTGTTTGACAATCTGATTCAAGCAAAAGTCATTACTGGGTCTGCAGAAGGAAATGTGGTGTTTATTCCAAGAATTTATTTATCTCCATCAGAGACTGCCTTACCTTTCAAGTTAAGACGTCGACAATTTACCGTGAAGTCTACTTTTGCCATGACCATCAACAAATCCCAAGGCCAAACACTGGAGAAAGTAGGCATTTTTTTGTCACAACCTGTTTTTGGACATGGACAGTTATATGTGGCTTTTTCACGAGTGAAAAGATGATGCAATGTTAAGGTGAAAGTGCTGGATACACCCATTCAAGACAAATTGCTGCCCAATAGTGAAATACTCTTTACTCAAAATAATCTCTCTAATATTTTATTTTAAATTCTTTAGATACATATTAGATTTAGATACATAGTTACTTTCTAATTAAACAAAAATATTCAAATAAATTAGTTTAGCCATAGATGTATAGTACTAAAAAAAAAAAAAAAATTACTTTAGCCATAGATGTATAGGAATCAAAAAAAAAACATACCAAAAAAAATTATAATTAGTTATTAGATATAAAATAGTCATTTAAGAAATATAGTTGTTAGTGTTCATTTTCACTAAAAATATAGTGTATAAAAATATTTTACTTAAAATTCTTTAGATACATGTTACATTTAGATACATAGTTATTTTCAAATTAGACACAAATATTACTATATAAATTAGTTTAGCCATAGATAGTATACAAATAAAAAAAAAGACAAAAAAATTAGTTTAGCAATAGATGTATAGCAATATTAATAAATCAAAATACCAAAAAACTTAGTTTAGTTATAGATAAAGACATTATAATTAGTTTTTAGATATAAGTCATTTAAGATATATAGTCATTATTTTCACTTTTCACTAAAAATATAGTGTATAAAAATATTTTACTTTCAATTCTTTAGATACATATTACATTTACATACATAGTTACTTTCTAATTCAACACAAATATTAAAATAAATTAATTTAGCTATAGATGTATAGGAATAGAAATATACAAAAATACCAAAAATATTAGTTTAGTTATAGATAAAGATATTATAATTAGTTTTTAGATATAAAATAGTTACTTAAAATATATAGTAATTACTTTTAAACTTAGAAAATTTCGTTTTACATTTCATTTTATATGTATGTAAACACACATTTTTTTTGTAGATTGTAGATGTGTATCATCTAAATGCTTGCATTTAGTGATAAGAACCTGAAGCTCCAGCAGTATAGCTGCTGCGAGATATCATTTTCTTTTTACACAGGGTGAGGTTTTTGTGAACAGCTAAGGCTGCCTTCAGACTTGCAGATGCATCTGCAGCGTTTTGAAGATGCATCTGCAAGCATCTGCATGCAGACGGCAGCCCCTATCTTTATAATTGGACGTACGGTGTCTGCAGATGCTTGCAGACAGCCGTGCGCACCCATTTACTCCTATATGTGATCTCTGCACAGGCGCATGCCTTATTATTTAAAGAACCAGTACTTAGTCTGGCTTTTTGATTAGTTGCTACAACTGATAATGTTAATCAAACAAGAGGACCATAGTTGCTTTAGCAAGTGGGATTCTATTTATTAAGAACAATCCACATAATTAGAAAGAATTATGACAAGTAATGTTTCAAGGTAAAATTTAAAGTGCACAGTGATGAGACAAACGATAGCATGCACAGAGTCGCCTCCTCAGCAATATAGGGCTCAGCTGACAATTTTGTTATATAGGTTTTACAGAGACGTGTATACATGGTTTACAAGGGTTTTACATTTTGATAGCATACATAGTAACAAGCATGAATACATACATAGTGCTTGGATAACAGGATCCTACTGGGTTAATGTGCATTTACCATCCCAGGTGCAGACTCAATGATCTTATATATAGTATATTGATAGCACTACCTATGATGGAGTACACCTTCAAAGCCACAGTTCCTATATCTCACTTGTCATCCTGTTACCTGGTAGCCCGGTATTTTCCTTGCTACACTTGTTCTAGAAATCACCAGTCTCAGTTCAGCCCTAGAGTCACAGACCTGTGTCAAGCTGCGGTCATACCATATGCTGCCGGAGGGTCTCTCTGTGCACGTGCCAGCCCCTACGCCGTTTCGCTGGTAAGCTTCGTCAGGGGGCGTGGCTACGGCATCCTTTCCTTCCCCCTTTATACCATGTGACTATGCACATGGTTACCTTCTGCCAATCACGGAGCCTTATGCGGCGCATGCGCATCTCACCACCGCGGGCTCGCATCCGCATCCCAGCCCCGTCATGGCCGCGTACTGATTGTTTAAACTGCAGTCATGGTGACGGGAGTGGGCGGGATAGGAGCCTGCGGGTGGATGGGCCGTGCGCACTTAACCCCTGACTGGGAGAAGGTAGAGCACTGCTGACATTTGCAGCTACGGCTGCTTCCGATACATCCTGGATCTACATCCACACCACCCTCCATAAGTAACATTTCTATAAAAGAGACATGGTTTCACTGAGCATCAATAATGTTGGGCATCCTGTATTTTTGCACATAATAGTTCAATATATATGGACCCCCTTTGTACCATATTAGGATCTCACAGTTACCTAATCGGTAATAGCTTCATATATGAGCAATTCTATACAACTCATGCACCATTATGCTCAGAGTCCGTCTTATATTCATTACAGAAGATGTTCCACTTTTTCAGATGAATAGGGGGAAAGTGTAGTCCAGTGTGCCAACACAGATCTTTCAAGCTGTCACATATCTTAGTCCAGCAGTTATCATTTCAAAGAGGTTCCAGAAGAATGCCGCAGCCAGTTCTATCCGAAAATTGAAAAATGTGAAGTTAAAATTAGTGTGAGATTAAAATCAGCACCTGCAAGCCAATAACAGCACCCATATCAAGGTTAAGTACTAAAATTATACACAAACGCACTGGATCAACCTAGATATGAGACAAAACTATTCACTTCATTGAGCCCTATGGGTGTCAATGTACCTAGGACCGTAATCCAATGACATTCTCGCTGCTGCAGTTTCTTCACTATGTCACCCCCCCTTGACCCTAAACTAACATGTTCAATTCCTCTGACCATAAAGGTCTTTGGATTTGAATTATGATGTTCTTTAAAGTGACGCGGGATGGTTTTTAAGGTTGTCACATCTTCAACCTCTTTGGCTGCGATGATATCACGAACATGTTCGCGTACTCGCACCTTCATCTGTCTGGAGGTTAGACCTATGTAGACCTTGGGACATCCACATGTTGCGTAATAGATGACCTGACTAGTTGTACATGAAATGTAGCTGCGAATTGGGAATTGTAATTTTCCATCTGTGGATTCGAAATTACTACATCGCCATATATTTTTACACGAAACACAATCGCCACATGAGAAACAGCCTTGAATTTTCGGCCGCCTCCCAAATGGTGTCACTGCCTCTGGAATATAGTGACTCTCTACCAGAATGTCTTTAAGGTTTCGGCTTCTTCTACATGTCATCTGTGGATAGTGCAACACGTGTTTTGTCAATATTGGGTCGTTTTGTAGGATGTCCCAATGTCTACATAGGATTTCCCTCATTTCCCCCCATTTCTCATTGAAGGTGGAGATGAACCTAATCCCTACGTTCTTATTTGATCTCAGAGAGGGTTGGAGCAGTTTATCCCGTGACATATATTTGGCTCTATGATAGGCCCTTTTTATAGAACGATTACTATAGCCCCTGGCCTGGAAGCGTGACTTAAGTTCACCTGCCTGCCGCTCAAAGTCCACCTCAGATGAGCAGATCCTCCTTACTCTTAGGAACTGACCAACTGGAACGGCTTTTATGGTCGAATGATGATGGCCCGACGAAGCATGGAGCAGCGAATTAGTTGCAGTGGGCTTCCTGAACACCTCCGTCTGTAAAAATCCAACGTGATCTCGTCGTATTTTTATGTCCAGGAAGTCCACCGAATCCGCGCTGCATACATACGTCAGCTTCAAATTCAGGTCATTGTGATTGAGCTGGTCCATGAAGTCCCCGAGCTCGGCCTCACCACCCTGCCAGATAAAGAGGACATCATCTATGTACCTTAACCAAATTTGCACCTGGGATACGGCCTGCGCCCCGCCCCCACCAAACAACTCCCTCTCCCAGTAACCGAGAAAGAGATTTGCATAGGACGGGGCGCAGGCCGCACCCATCGCTGTGCCTCTCTTCTGTACATAGAAGATGTCCCTAAACATGAAAAAATTGTGAGTGAGGACGAACTCGAGGAGTTCCAGGACCAGCTCAACAATCCGGCCGTCCCAGTTGCTCATCCCCAGAAAAAATCGGGCCGCTCCTAGACCCTGGTTGTGATCAATTGAGGTATATAGAGCCTCGACATCCGCTGTTACCAGTAGCATGCCGGGCTCCAATACAATACCATCGATCCTTTTCAAAACATCTGTTGTATCTTGGACATATGATGGTAACAGATGCACCAAGGGCTTCAAGTAGTGTTCTATGAACTTGCAGACAGGGTCACACAGTCCGCCCAGGCCAGAGACTATTGGACGTCCTAGGGGTTCCATTAGATTTTTGTGAATTTTAGGGATAAAATACAAAGTGGGGATTCTAGCCTCCTTTACCATTAATCCTTCATACATTTTCTTAGGGATTATTCCCTGTGTAAAAGCATCATATAGGATGGAATCAAGTTCACCAGAAAAAGCTTTTAGAGGTGAAGCAGGCAGTCTATGGTACGTTTCCTTATTACGTAATTGTCTACTGGCCTCTTTTTCATATAGAGTTTTAGGCCACAAGACCACGTTTCCCCCTTTGTCCGCAGGTTTCACAACCAGATCATCAAAATTCGCCAATTCCATCAATGCCCGTCTTTGATTTCTGGTTAAGTTGTCACGTTGTTTGCCGGGGGAGATCCGTCTGAAATCCCTGATAACCAGGTCAGTGAAGATCTCCACCGCCGGACATATGGACAAAGGGGGAAACTTGGTGGACCTAGGTGCCAAGTAGTCTGGAAACTTACCCATAGCATTTGTCCCCTGTTCCTCCATCAGCTCATCAAGATCATCGAGTGCCATCCTTTCCTTGTCTGTATTTGGATTGGGTAGTGGAGAGTTCTTATCAAATAGCTTTTTAAGTACCAGCTTCCTTGCGAATAGCTGTATATCCTTTATGGCTGTGAATAGATTAAAGGAATTAGTAGGGGAAAAGGTTAGACCTTTTTCTAATACCTCAATCTGATGTTTTGATAATTCATGCCCCGATAAATTAATTACCTCCAATCTATCCTTCGGTTTTTCGCCCTTTCTATCCGGTTTCGGGTTAGCTGGTTTCTGGCCCGATCTTAGAAGCCTTCCACTACCTGTGTTCGATTCCCCAGTTTGGCTACCCTCTGTAGATGTCTGCGACACCCCGGAAGGGGTGGTACTAGGTTTACGGGGTCTTCGCTTCTTATTCCAACGATAAACATTCCCCGTTGTAACATCATTTATGTCTCTTTGGTATTTCTTTGTTTTTGTATCCCTGATTTCTCTCTCCCACTTTTTAAATGCTTCCTCCAGATCAGCATTTAATTTGCTCATGGCCTCCTTATTCAGACTATCACGCAGTCTACACTGTATACTCTCAATTTCCCCATCAAGATCTTTCAAGGTCTCAGTGTTCTGTTGCTCTAACAATCTGATAAAGCCCATTGAGCAGATTCCTGCTAGCTCCTCCCATTTCTTACGGAACCCTTGGTCTGAAACCTCAAATGAAGGAAACACTTGTATCCTTAGACCTCTAGGGATAAGTTCTTTCTGGAGATATTTATTAAGAAAAGCGCGGTTCCACCATATCCTAGTGCGTTTGTGCAAAAGAACCTTAAGTTGGGTGATGTCATTTTTTGACTCGCTTGGTGCCTCGGATACAACTACGTTCGGCTCTCCACTGAACACCTCGTTGATTTGGGACTGCCAAGCCCGTTCTCTGACCTTGAAATCCATAAATAGACTGATAACTGTGAAAAACACAGAAAATTGCATTATTATTTAAAGAACCGGTACTTAGTCTGGCTTTTTGATTAGTTGCTACAACTGATAATGTTAATCAAACAAGAGGACCATAGTTGCTTTAGCAAGTGGGATTCTATTTATTAAGAACAATCCACATAATTAGAAAGAATTATGACAAGTAATGTTTCAAGGTAAAATTTAAAGTGCACAGTGATGAGACAAACGATAGCATGCACAGAGTCGCCTCCTCAGCAATATAGGGCTCAGCTGACAATTTTGTTATATAGGTTTTACAGAGACGTGTATACATGGTTTACAAGGGTTTTACATTTTGATAGCATACATAGTAACAAGCATGAATACATACATAGTGCTTGGATAACAGGATCCTACTGGGTTAATGTGCATTTACCATCCCAGGTGCAGACTCAATGATCTTATATATAGTATATTGATAGCACTACCTATGATGGAGTACACCTTCAAAGCCACAGTTCCTATATCTCACTTGTCATCCTGTTACCTGGTAGCCCGGTATTTTCCTTGCTACACTTGTTCTAGAAATCACCAGTCTGCCTGCATACAAATCACACACTCCCGCCCGCACCAGGGATGCAACATGTTGCATCCCTGGTGCGGAGGAGAGTCTGTGATCTGTACGCAGGCATCCGCCTGTGCACAGATCACATATAGGAGTGAATGGGTGCGCACGGCTGTCTGCAAGCTTCTGCAGACACCGTGTGTCCCATTATAAAGATAGGGGCTGCCGTCTGCATGCAGATGCTTGCAGATGCATCTGCAAAACGCTGCAGATGCATCTGCAAGTCTGAATGCAGCCTAAGAGACGGGTGGGACGGCTGTTCACACACATCTCTGTCTTGAAGTGTGTTCTGTACATATAAATACATATATACACATAGGTACATATTTAGACACATAGGTACATATTTAGACACATAGGGAAAGAATAGACATTTTGATTTTAAATCTGAATTATTCTGCTATTTGTGGAATTTTTAGTGGGAAAAAATCAATTTTGCCACTTGCTGCCTAATGGTGACCTACAGTACTCTTACTGTAAGTTGCATGAAATGTTTATGGAATTTGTGGTTTACTTGCGGTAGTTGCGGCACATGTGCTTTCGACAGTTTCAACCGCCAAAATCAGTTAGCTCTCATTTTTAGTGGTTGCATTTAGTGAATCTGTCGAAGCTGTGCTTGCCGTATTTACTGTAAGCTAACTGCAAGTTCCATATACATTACATGTTACTTGCTGAAAGTGAGCTGTAGGTAGTCCCTTTGGTGCGAAGTGCAGAAATTGTATTTTTTTATTCCATACCTTCTGCAAATAGCCAAAAAATATCTGCTTTAAAAGGAGTCTAACTATTAATTATTAGGGATAGAGTAGAGTAGGTCCCACCAGTTGTAAGGCTACCTTCCCGTGGTTGGTGGGGAAACATGTACTGGCTCAATCATAGATTATTAATATTCATATATAAATTGAATATACGTAATCTGTACAAAACATTGGTGCCAGTATCTGTACGAAAAGCCTTGCCTTAGAATCATGACATGTACTACACTGACATATATACCATACAAACATTGGTAGTTGATAGATAGATATCATGTCTTATGTGCATTATTGTCAAATTTGAATGAATAATGTATATATGCATGCTACACTCCTGATTCTTTAGAATCGGCTCGCCATCTATCATGGAATAATTCGATTATTAGTTAAAACTCTAATTTAATAAACTATACACCGATTCTAGAATCCCGATGCAATCGCATCGGGCTCACAGCTAGTTTAAAGATATCCGTAGGGCCAGCTGTGTCAGTATAACAGTTCTGGGTTTATACAGTTGTTGCCCTTTTTTTCATATAGACTATAATAGTCACTTAAGGCCATTCAGAGTGCTACGTTATAAGGGGGAGGAGTATCAGATGAAAGACTGCTCTGGTTTAACCCTATCCTCACTATATAAAGTTTTGTGACTTTATACCGACTATGTAAAGCTAATTGTTAAAAGAAACTTTAGAGTTACTAATAGTTTATTTCTTCTTGCCTTCTTTTAACACCAGCATTGATATATTGTACTTCTATTGCAAAAGGTGTCTAAAGTAATAATTGAGTAGCTTGTTGACTGTGTTGTATGTTAATTAAGCTGGTGCGGGTAAAGGAGAATTTCTTTTAGTATTGAAGCTGCGGTAGCTAATCCCGTAGTGACGACGCAGTTTCAATACTAAAAGAAATTCTCCCTTTTACCCGCACCAGCTTAATTAACATACAACACAGTCAACAAGCTACTCAATTATTACTTTAGACACCTTTTGCGAATTGTGAGTACGCGCGGCTAATCTGCATAGGCTGCACTCATTGGCTGCCGTGTTTGCCGGCGGCCAATGAGCGCTGGCGCGCGATTTCGGCCTCAGACGGAAGTGGCCGCTAGACGTTTATATATTCGATATTAACCATTTACTCTCCTGAGAATCACTGCTGGTTTATTCCCTCCTTGCAGGGATTGTCTGGGGTGGACCACCCCTTTATTACGAGGGTCAGCTGACCTTCCTCTCTGTCCCATCATGGCTCTGTCCTGACCATGAATTTATTTGTTACCAGGAGGTTCATGAGTCTGAGATCGATGCCGTCGAGTTTAGCCCAAACTCCCGGCTGGTGGCCACCAGCGGGGCGGACCGGGTGGTGAAGCTCTGGGACATGGTTGGAGGTACGGATCACAATATGAGGAACAATGTAGATACATTGTATCCAGGCAACAGCTACAATACAATGTAACAAGTGGTGACTTCCTTTTAACCCTTTCATGGTCCATGCAGGAATGAAGCTGTACAGGGCATCTGTGACTTGTACCCTACCTAACCCCGGGGGGGTTACAAAATATTTACTTTCTTGATATCTTATATAGGAAATGTGTCAGTAAATATTAAGCTTCTTAAAAGCAAGAAGGAAAAGAACCCTCCTGACAGGAAGGGGTTAATCCTCCTGTCTATTGTCCTATCGTTGTTTGTTTTTTATATATTTACATTTATTCCTTTGTCTCCCTTACAGGACAACTCCAGTGTCTGCAGGAGCTACATGGCAGTAACGGGGGAATCACCAGCATCCAGCTCGACCCCTCGGTGCGTATGAGACATAATGCAGACTATTACTCTGTTATCAGCCATATCAAGCTGGAAAGAGACTGACTGTAACAACCTGTCCTACAGTCTCCTCTCCTCAGTAATGGCTGATAACAGGGACTAATAGATTGTAGTCACCTGTACTAAAGTCTCCTCCTCCAGTAATGGCTGATAACAGGGAGTAGTAGATTGTAGTCACCTGTCCTACTGTGTGGCAGAGTGTGGCAGAGTGTGGCAGAGTGTGGCCTCAAACTCCAGGCCTCGAGGGCCGCACACAGTGCAGGTTTTCAGGATTTCCATAGTATTTGACAGTTGGTCAAACAACTGTCAAATTCTAAGGAAATCCTGAAAACCTGGACTGTGTGCGGCCCTCGAGGCCTGGAGTTTGAGACCCTTGGTGTAGTGTGTGGGTGGTGGTGTAGTGTGTGGGTGGGTGGGAGTGTGTGTGTCAGGGCAGAGGATGGGCAGCAATACATGCTTGTTCTGGGTGTGTAGACAGGGCCTGTGATGACATCATCGCAAGTCCTGTAAGTCCCAACTGATCGGGAGTGGGGAGGATAGCTGGCGGGGGCTGCGGTGTCGGGTGAGTGTGGGGGGGGAGTAGCAGTGTCTGGTGAGTGTGGAGGGGGGGTTGCGGGGACTGGGCAGACTGCTGGCAGCAGGTGGGGAGAGTGTGCGGTAGGCAGCGGCCGCCATATTTCCATACCCATCACTTGGGTGTGGATATATGGCGGCCAGAAGTTACATAGGAGGACATCCAGAAGAGGAGGAGCCAACAACTCGTAATTATATAGTAGATCCACTCACCCATCCATACAGCTAATATCATCTTTATCCATCTATCCACCCATCCATACATCTAATATCAATCCATCCAACCATCCATTACACTGGTCAACAGCATTTTTGGTGCCAAAGATATTTCATTGAATTTAGGGTAACTTTGGGGTGCTGATTCTGAATATGTCATCAGTTTTGCCAGATTGGCTCAAGTTTTTGAGATTTTTTCGTAAAATGTGTAAAAAAAAAGACGTTTTTTGCTACACGCGCATTAACTTTATTGATATTGTCATGAATACAATAAATTTAACAAAGTAAATGTTGATTTTAGTTTATTTTAACTAGTTTTAGAAAGTAATCTTCAAAAATGAACAAGACATGAAAGATAGACATTTAATCGCTGGAAAAGCGCTTTTTATATGATTTCCTTCTATGTGAGCTATTGGGCAGTCACGCTGTAGATTCCAGCAGTAATCAGCCATCATATGTCTGTCCCATCTGCCTTGGTACCTTTCCTCCATCACCATAATATCCTGATGAAATCTCTCCCCTTGTTCTTCGCTAAAATCTCCAAGGTTTTCTGGAAATCTGTCCAAGTGACTGTGAAGATAATGCAATTTAATGCTCATGTGTACACCCAGATTTCTAAATCTCAATAGCATGTTTTGTACCAGTTCTTCATAATTGTCTGCCTTTTGATTTCCCAAGAAGTTCTTCACTACCAACACAAAACTACACCATGCAGCAGCTTCAATGTCATTCATTTCCTTAGGAAAGTTTGAATCTTTAATGAGTTTCCGAATTTGAGGACCATCAAAGATCCCTGCCTTCAGTTTTTCGCTACTAAGACCAGGGAAAGATCTGCAGATGTACATGAA
Organism: Allobates femoralis; assembly: GCA_033576535.1. Lineage (NCBI taxonomy): Eukaryota > Metazoa > Chordata > Amphibia > Anura > Aromobatidae > Allobates > Allobates femoralis. The sequence goes on along the minus strand of JARQOC010000002.1, from coordinate 698,830,758 downwards.
GCAATTACCATCTTTGTCTAATGCCTTGACGAACTGCTTCATTAATCCTAACTTTATGTGAAGTGGTGGTAGAATGATTTTTTCCCTGTCCACCAAAGGTTCGTTCACTATGTTTGATGCTCCTACTGTCAAGGTGTCCCTTGGAGGCCAATTCAGTTTCTCCCAGTGCTGATGTTTTGCTCTACTATCCCACATGCAGATGAAGCAAGGATACTTTGTGTATCCACTTTGCTGTCCAAGTAAAAAGTTGACCATTTTTAAATCAACACATATCAGCCACGAATGTTCATGGTAGCACAGTTTCTCCAAGACCATTTTGACATTTTGGTATTGTTCTGCAAGTTTAGTTGAGTGAGCTACTGGAAGAGATGCACACTGATTGCCATTGTTCAACAAAACACATTTCAAACTCCTTTTAGAACTATCTATGAAAAGCCTCCAGTCTACAGGACGATATACTTGTAAACCCATTTGCAGCATCAGGCCAGGAATATCCTTACAATATACAAGTAGGTCATCTTCACAGAAAAATGGAAGAAGTGCTTCTTCTCTGGTCCTGTAAGATGTAATTTTAGTTCCAGGCGTCAGACAATTTTTTTCACTTAGCCTTGAAGCTAAAAGTTCGGATGCACTTTTTGAGAGGTTGAGGTCTCTTATTAGATCGTTGAGCTCTCCTTGGGTAAATTGCGTAGGTGTTCTGAAACTTCCTTCATATTCTAGTTCACTTCCAGAACTAATGCTTAGCTCCATACCCTGCATTTCATCATCATCATCAGGTGGGGGAAGGTCAGGTAACATGGTAAACACAGGTACAGGCACATCTTCACAATGAGGGACAGGCCTTCTTGCAGATTCCATGTTAGGATACTCCCATTTTCGTTTCTTATGCTTATTGAATCCTTGTACTTGCACTGCACAGAAATAACAGTCATCATGATGATTTTTTTGCTCTCTCCACACCATTGGAACACCAAATTTGAAGCTTGTTCTTTGTCCTTTGCTCCATTTTCGTAATAATTCGATACATGCTTTGCACACTATGTGTGGTGCCCAAAACTTGTCTTGGTCCCCAAGCATAACCCCAAAATAGGCAAAATACACTTTTTTAACGAAGTCTGTTATGTTTCTTCTATGTTTTGTCAGTGTATATTCACCACAAATGTAACAGAATGAGTCTGGATCGTTAAGACAACTTCTTCTTGATGAGTTCATGCTTTTCACTGGAAAACAGACAACAACATAAAGTTAGTGCAAAAATCAAGTTATGAACAAACTTTTAGAACACTAATTAACACAAAACTATATTGAGAACTGCTCAGTTCAAGTACTAATCCAAAGAAATTAATGAGATGATGCGTCGCATTTACCAACAAGTGCTATAAATAAGATACCAAAAATCTCAAAAACTTGAGCCAATCTGGCAAAACTGATAGCATATTCAGAATCAGCACCCCAAAAATACCCCAAATTCATTAAAATATTTTGGGCACCAGAAAAAAAAATTTTTTTGGTTGACCTGTGTTATCTATCCATCATCTTTATCCATCTATCCACCCCCCATCAATCTATTCATACATCTAATATTTATCTCTCTATCCATCTATTATCTCTATTCATCTCCATCCATTATCTCTATCCATCCATCCACCAACCCATCCATCTATCCATTATCTCTATCCATCTATTATGTGTATCCATGCATCCGTTTTTATCCATTCATCTACCACCAACCCATCCATCTATCCATTTTCTCTATCCATCCACCCATTCATGCATCCATTATCTCCATCTATTCATCTATCCACCAACCCATCTATCTGTCTGTCTGTCTGTCTATCTATCATCCCTATTTATCCAACATCTTGCTTTTTCTCTCTCTCTCACATCCATTCATACGTCCAGACGTCACATCTTTATCTCCTATGTTTTCTCCGGACATTGATCCTTTCTCCATCTCTTGTTTTTCTTCTTATATCTGTCCGATCTGTTCATTTTCTGCTATGAAATAATAAAGATTTGGAGAAGTCTAATAATGGCAGCGACGCTTTATTTCATGAATGATAGATGTGATCTGCTTCCGCTCGCAGGATTGTCGCCGCTCAAATCACTAAATACATTCTGGAAAGTGGAGGCCATTACCGGCCAATGTGATCATGAAGAATCACACATTTCTGAGTATTGATGGTTGTGATCGGACATAAACAGCCCAACTGTGTGCCACCAATACTAATTCCAATACTCACATAATGTTGTAATGACATGATTAAATACCACCGTACTATGCCGTCACCTTGCTCAAGTAATGTGTCGCCAAACAATGCTCAGAATTGCTATAATTCACCAAACTCACCCTGTGCTAGAGGAATTCCATAGCACGTCATGTTGAAATATTTCCATATGGTTTTCAAAAAGAAATGTCTTCCAAGGACAAATGTCGCCATCTAGTACCAAAGAAGTATTGGCCTATGATGGTCACAAAAGTCTGCAATACAGTTCTCAGAATAATACTGCTGAGCTGTGCCTCATTCCTACCATCCCCCAAGCTAAAATCGTGAGCCAGACAAAGCCCAGGTACCGTATTGTTCAGACTATAAGGCGCACTGGATTCATAAGACGCACTGGATTCATAAGACGCTCTGGATTCATAAGGCTGAAGGCACATCATCCAACATCCCAGTGCCTCGCGTGAGTGCAATGCGAGATAAACTCGCATTGCACTAGGACAAGTGATTTCCTATTATGTCGGGCACATTGGTGTGCATTTGAAGTGCTGAGCTCGCAAAGCGAGTTTCAGTCGCGGCATGCTGTGACTGCATGCGATTTCCGGCACACACATTTCAAGAAGCGGGCGGGAAGAAGCAGGGCACACACACCGCAGACCACCGGGAGCCAGAGCCCGCCAGCTGCGCAGAGCCTCTCGTCAACAGACACCAGCCAGGTACTGAGGCTGTGATCCCGGCTGTGATCTCTGTGACAGCCGGGACCTGTGTGCGGCTTCACCCGCCACGCTGCTGGTGGCAGGGGCGGATGCCCTCCCCCTCATCAGGATGGCCCCCGCTGTCACTGCCCTCCACCCCCCACCTCCGATGCCGGGACTTGTTTGTGGCTTCACCCACCGCGCTGCTGGTGGCGGGGGTGGATGCCCTCCCCCTCCTCAGGCCTCCCTCTCCTCACTCCTCCCCCTCCTCCGGATGGCCCCCACCTCCGATGCCGGGACCTGTTTGCGGCTTCACCTGCCGCACTGCTGCTGGCGGAGGCGGATGCCCTCCCCCTCCTCAGGCCTCCCCATCCTCAGGATGGCCCTCATGTGTCCCTGCCCTTCACCCCGATCCCCGTGTCCGATCTCACCGCTCCTCGATCCCGCCGGTGTAGCCACCGCTCTGCTTCTTCTCTTCGCTGGAACGCCCCTCCTCCAGTGCTGCTCCGCCCGAAGGTAAATACCGTATGAATGAATGAATGAGTGAGTGGGTTCATGGAAGATGGATGGGTTCATGGATGGATGGGTGTGAAGGATGGATGTGTGCACGCGTGGATGTGGGTGTGTGTGGGTGCATGCGTTGATGCGTGGATGATGGGTGGATGGATGGATGCAACAAGGGATCAAGTGTCCTCTTCTAGTCTCAGGGATCATAGTCATGGTGCACTGTATGACAGATCATTGCCATACAGTGCACCATAACTCTGACCCCAGAGACTGTAGGAAGAGGACACTTGATCCCTTGCTGTAATCTCTGGAGCAGAGGTGATCGAGCATCGTGCGACCTTCGTTGTGGACTACGTCGAAGGCGATCGGCATCGTGGGACCTTCGTTGTGGACTACGTCGGATCTTTCTAATAAAGATGCAGTCTGAATTTTGTTTGTGTTTTTTTTCCAAATAAAAATATTTTTCTCTGTGTGTATTTATTGACTACTTACCAGAGATTCCTAATGGCGGGTCTAACATTGGCCCAATATTATGAATCTCGGGCTTAGTGACAGCTGCCAATAAAACCGGCCACCGGCACCAGGGAAACTGGAAGAGCATTCAATGAATACAATTATTAGCGGACACCATGTCGCGTATGGAGAGCCCCTGTGTGCCTCAACATTGGAGATCCCCCGCAAGTGACCCTATTTTGGAGACTAGACTCCCCCCCCATGGAGCAAATCTAGATGCATAATGAGCACTTTGAACCCCCAGGTGCTTCACAAATTGAACTGTAAAAAAATTACTATTATGTGTCACATAACTCTGTGGTTTAGCAGAATAAAAATTCAAAATATAAAAATTGCTAAATTTTCAAAATTTTTGCCAAATTTTCAATTTTTTCACAAATAAACGCAATAATTGTCGACCTAAATTTCATACTAACATGAAGCCCAATATGTCACGAAAAAACCATCTCAGAATCGCTAGGATCCGTTGAAGTGTTCCAGAGTTATAACGTCATAAAGGGACACTGGTCAGAATTGACAAAAATTGGCCTGGTCATTAAGGCCAAAATAGGCTCGGGGGTGAAGCCTATAACTGTCAGATGCAGTAGGAATGAAAAAATCTCAATCGCACCCCACTAGCACCACACTCGCACTACTACACGCATCAAACTCGCATCAATATCGCGCTTCAAAAACACGCCGTTATGGAGGGATCAGTGTGCCTGCAGCCTAAGACGGATGATAAACGCAACGGATGATAAGATGCACTGGATTCATAAGGCGTACCAGATTAAAAGATGCACCGGATGATAAGATGCACTGGATAAGACGCATCGGGTCATAAGACGCACCCAGTTGTCAGAGGAGGAAAATAGACAAAAAAAAGAAGCAAAAAAATGTGATGATGCAGCGTTATCTTCTGCTGACACTGTTGAGGAGGGAATATCTCTAAATCTATACTAATGTCCCCCATCAACAGCCCCTTCGTGGTACATATGGCCCCAATTCTAATATATATTATCCCACATCCTGGTATAGATGTCCTCATCCTGGAATATGGCCCCCATCTTGGTATATACTTCAACCATCAAGGAATATGATTCTTTTCCTAGAATATGTTCCCCATCCTGGAATATGGCCCCATCCCGGTATATTTTCCCTGTCCTGGAATATTATCCTCCATCCTGGTATATACAGTATGTTCCTCATCCTGAAATATAACCCCCATCCCTGGTATATATGATTACCCATCTTGTAATATGTCCCCATCCTGGTATCTATGGCCTTAATCCCAGTATTTATGATCCCCCATCCAGTATATATGATTCCCAATCCTGGAATATGATCCACATTCTGGTATATATGGCCCTCATCCTGGAATATGTCCCCATCCTGGTATATATGTCCCTCATCCTGTTATATACCAGGATAATGGCCATACATACCAGGATGGGGATCATATATAACAGGATGAGGGCCATATACACCAGGATGGGGGACATATTCCAAGATGGGTGATCATATATATGTGGATGGGGACATATATACCAGGATAAGGGCCATACATACCAGGATGGGGATCATATATATGTCCCCATCCACATATATATGATCACCCATCCTGGAATATGTCCCCCATCCTGGTGTATATGGCCCTCATCCTGTAATTTGGCTCTCGTCCTTGTATATATAGCTACCATCCTGGTATATGATCCCCATCCTTGAATATGGCCCCCCATTTAAGTAATATCTAAAATACTCCTATGATGATACTATATAGTGCTAAAAAAACCTACCATACTATGTACAGATTTTGCCATCTGAAGTCCAAATAGTCAAAGTCTACAAGGTTCAAATAATCCACAGAGTAACTAAAATATCAGAAAACGTTTATATGAAGCCCAAATATCCGTCCATATAATGGTAGCATACAGCGCTCAAAATATTATTGCTATACTGTGCCACTCAATGATTCAGTGTTTTTACATTTTACCATCTAGAATATATTACTGCCATGAAACCAACAAATGTTGCAATACCGTAAAGTGGCTAAAATGTCGGCTCAGATCGGGATACAAAGATGGCCTAAATTTCGATTGAAAGGTCATGGATATGATGTAGATCTCCACCCGCATGTCAGATTGGGGCACATGCTGTTACTAGCCTCACTGTATGTCTCAACTATGTAGATGGCCGCCGACTATCAAACATCAATCGATTCAGTGCTCTAGGGATCTGTTGGACCTCCCGGTGTGATGAGTTGTGTCTACATGATTCTTTCCGGAGGTTCATCTTATGTGTTTCTTCCTCTTTTCCTTTTCACCTCTGTCCTATTGCAGAGCATCTCGAGGCCTCATTAATATTAATGATCAAACGAAGGGGCGTGGCCTGCGCTGAGACATGCAGGTCGCACAGTAGGAGAGCTCCGTAAGCAGAGGCCATAAACCGGGGATTAACGGCACCTAATCGACCCCTGATCGACCCCAGGCTGCAGGAAACAGTTTACTGCTCTCCCAGGTATGCCGAGATCAAACACCCGTAGGCGCAGCGCCTCTCAAAAGCTGACAGACTTCTACCCGACGGACCGCGCAGTACCCAGAGACTCCAAGATGGCGGCGCCTGCCTTACCTTCCCCGCGCTCCTCACAACAAGCGCACCCTCAGCCTCGTGGCTCTCCTGGAAGGGGCCAGGAGCATGACTATCCCGACGGAGACGATGAGCACATCCCGCTCACACGCCATTCCATACGGGGCCTCCTGGATGAGCTACGCAGAGCGATCGAGGACGACACCCGGCGCATAGTTGGTGAGATCAGAGCCGATGTATCTGCTTTGGGGGAGCGCACAGACCACCTGGAGGGGAAAGTGGGTGAGATAGCAGTGGCACACAACGAGCTGGTAGATCTGTACCAAGATGTGACTATGGAGCTGAAACTCATAAAAGCCACCTCATATGATTTGGAGGACAGACTCAGAAAAGGCAACATTAAAATTCGAGGTATTAAAGAAGAGGAGGGAGAGGAGGATTTGTTACAAACTGTACAACCGTTTTTATACCTACTACTCCCGGATGAACGGGCTGATGCCCTGGGGATAGAAAGAATTTTCCGTCTCCCTAGATCTCCTCGTATTGGCCGCGAGGTGCCAAGGGACGTGATGGTACATTTAAGGGCCCCCAACACCAGAGACCTATTAATACAGGCACTGCGTAACCGCCCTATAAAAGACACCCCATATGACACTTGGTCCCTGTATCCTGACCTGTGTAAGGGCACTTTAGCAAGGCGCAGGGAGTTCGCGCCATACTGTGCCATCCTCCGGGACCATGCCATACAATACGCCTTGGGATCGCCGGTGAGTGTATCTTTTAGGTACAAAGGTACGAGACATTATTTCTCCTCCCCCTCCAGACTACGAGCGACTTTGAAAGATTGGCGGATGATGCCCAACACAGCTTCGGGCTCCAACTCGACAAACACCAGCCCCAAAGACCGCAGAGACCGGGAGAGACCCTCAACCACTACAGGGAAAAAGTGACAGCTTGAACACCCGGGCGGCCGTACCCTGCCTACTGGACCTTTCTTTATCCCGAATAGGGATTTTCAGTTTCCACCCCCTGAGTCGGTTGCTCTGGGGGGTACAGGAAGATGTGCTGGAGGGAAAAACCTGATCCTCCCCTGTTGGATGTGAGGCCCAGAGTGTGCCATCTTGAGGAGACAAGGGGCCCCGGAGTATAATACCCCCCCTTCTCCTCCCCTCCAGCTCTCTGCCCCCACGCTCTGGACTTTGTGAGCGAACTTTGTTTTTCTCTTTCCTATTGCAAAGTTTGGTTTGTTTTATAAAAACCCCCACATTTCCACCCACTTTCCTAGCTCTCCCCATCCCCCCCTCCTTCCTTCTCCCTCAGTCATAACCCTACTAGACTTCGACCCCCCTTCCTCCCTCTCTTTCACCCTACCCCCACCCCCAAACTTTAGAGGCCCCCCCTGCTCTTTCCTCCCCACCTGACCCCGTTTTTGTTTTTCCCTGGGAGAGGTTGACCTGACAACTAATTTAAGAAGATGAGTTTGAAGATCGTGTCCGTGAATGTAAGGGGCTTGAATTCCCCAGCCAAGAGGTCCTTCTTGTGGAGAGAAGCGCAACGGAAAAAGGCGGATGTGGTATGTATACAGGAATCCCACCTACTAGAGGGGGATAACCATAGGCTGAGACACCCTAGGTTCCCACACACCTTCTTCTCTAACTGTAACCAAAAGAAAGCAGGAGTTTGTATACTATTGAGTGCTGCACTCCAATTTGTATGTAGAAAAGTAATCTCAGACGAACATGGCAGATACCTGATTTTGATCTGTGAGGTCTCCGGGGTCGTCTTTACTTTAGTTACCATCTATGCACCAAACGTGGGTCAGAGAGGTTTCTTAAGGGCACTTCTTACTAAGCTGAAAATGGAGTCCGAGGGCCACTTGATAATATGTGGCGATTTTAACGCGGTCATGGAACCACGCCTGGACTCCACAGCCCCAGCGGCTATCTCAAGGGGCGGCCTTCATCCCCTGACCCGAGAGTTCCGCCTCCACGACATCTGGCGCTACCTTCATGCGGAAGAAAGAGACTATACCTTCCACTCCGGCCCACATGGCTCCTACTCCAGGATAGACTTCTTCCTGGTAGATGATGGAGCCATGGAACGGTGCCGAAGACCTGAGATAGGTGTCATCACTTGGTCAGACCATGCGCCGGTGTCGATGGAGGTGGACCTGGGGGGAGAGGCTGAACGCCCTCGCCGTTGGAGGTTGGGACCTGACCTCCTCTTAGACCAACACGTACAGGATGAGATGGGTGCCAACATTGAAACGTATTTTGAAATCAATGATACCGGAGACGTCACAGATGAAACCCTTTGGGCTGCACATAAGGGGGTGCTGAGGGGACTGTTCCTCCAAAAGGCATCACAACGTAAACGGGCTAGGGAGAGACAGAGAAAGGAATGGGAAGACCAGATACAGTCTCTTGAATCCTTAAACAAATCTAATCCTGACAGAGAGCGGTCGGCTCGAATTACAGCAGTGCGTACTCAGCTCCGTTCCCTACTATTGCGCCAATATGATACGGGGCTTCGTAAATTGAAAACACGCTATTATGAGCAGGGAGACAGAGCAAGTAGACTACTTGCGAAGAGACTGACAAAACGTGCGGGACAGACAGCAGTCACGGGATTGAAAGATCAGTCTGGGAAGCTAGTAAGAGATCCACGACACATAGTGGAGGCTTTTTCAGCTTATTACGCAAGTCTATACAACCTCAGACTGGATACGGAAACTACACAACCCTCAGCGGGCAGTATTAACGACTTCCTAGACAGATTACAGCTACCCTCGCTGACACAGGTTGAATTAGAGGCACTCAATAAGCCATTTACAAGGGAGGAAATACTCAAGGTCATTGGTACCCTAAAATCAGGTTCAGCCCCAGGACCGGATGGTTACATTAGCGAGTATTACAAGACGTTTGGTCCCATCTTGGCTCCGTATTTACTCAGACTGTTTAGTAGCTGGAGGTCGACTGGTGACATCCAGAAGGAGGCTCTGGAAGCAACTATAATTACCATTCCCAAACCTGGAAAGTCCCCGGAGCTTCCGGGGAGTTACAGGCCGATCTCCCTACTGAACACTGATCTCAAGATTTACTCCAAACTTTTGGCAATGCGGTTAGCCGAGATGGTCCCGAGATTGGTGGGCCCGGATCAGGTGGGGTTTGTGGCTCGGCGCCAGGCCAGGGACGGCACGAGGAGAATGTTGAATCTCATAGAGCTTGTGGAGAGGAGGGGGACCCCAAGTGCATTCCTGTCACTGGATGCGGAGAAGGCGTTTGACAGGGTGCACTGGGGTTACCTGGAAAAAACCCTACGGAAATTTGGGTTGGAAGGCCCATTTCTTACGGACATTCTAAGTTTGTATTCTAACCCCTCCGCAAGAGTCTTCTCCTCGGGCTACCTGTCAGACCCATTTGATATATCGAATGGGACGAGACAGGGTTGCCCGCTGTCCCCCCTGATATATGTCCTGGCGATAGAGCCGCTGGCCGCAGCTATCCGGGCAGACCGTGGCATTCATGGGATACAGGTGAAGGACAGGCATCACACTGTGGGCCTGTACGCGGATGACGTTATTGTCTCGTGCACCTCGCCAGAAGTCTCCCTTCCTAGAGTGCTCACTTTGCTGAAAACGTACGGAGCAATCTCGTATTATAAGCTGAATGCCTCCAAATCTCTCGTATACCCGGTTAATCTACCACAAGAAGAAGTGCTGAGACTGACGACATCTCTCCCTTTTCAGTGGTCGCCCGGTGGGATTCCTTACCTCGGTATCACTCTGTGTCCGACCAGTGAAGTAGTCAGGAGGAACATAGACAACCTGCTAAGATCTTTGTCGGGATCCTCGAATCCTGGGTCTCTGCAATCCCTATCGTGGGTACCTAGAATTCAGGCTTTCCGGATGTCATGGCTGCCCCGTTTCTTGTACCTTTTCAGATGTATACCACTGGTATACACTGCCCGCCTTTTGACGCGGATTCAAAGGGCAGTGGATGGGTACATTTGGGCGGGCAAGAGACCGAGGATTCAACGAAAGGTGATGTTTAAGAAATGGAGGGGTGGAGGCATGGGTGTTACCAGATATGACGGCCTATTACAGGGCAGCCCTGTTGGAACCACTGAAACATTGGTGGACGGATGGTGGTGACCCTGGGTGGACACAGATTGAAGCATCACAGGCGCCAGGAGGCTCTTTGAGAAATTTACTGACAGCGGACGCATTAAGACCTACCAGACTCAAACACCCACTGGGGACGATCGAGGCTCTCTTGAGAGCGTGGAGACGTACACCAAAAGAATGGAGGATATTCTCTCCGGTGGAAATTGCGCTGGGAGCCCTCCGTGTCCACATTCCGTCCCTGCGGCTGTCGCAGTGGGCTAACTGTGGAATAACCACTTTAGCAGATCTGGTGGGTCCTTCGGGGATCATCTCCACAGACGATTTTACACGACAACATCCATCCTTAAGAGGAACATACTTCCAACTGTGTCAGATAGCGCATTTCTTAGCTACAGCGGGGATTAAGGAATACTTGAATGCCCATTTTCCTTCTCCATGAGAGCAGTCTTGGGACTGTCACCTGGAGGAACGAAGGGCCTGGCAAACATATATGCGGGATTGCTAGACGACGACGGACAATTCACGCTTCCATACAGGTCTAAGTGGGAGGGAGAGCTCAACTTCAAGTCAGATGGTGAGGATTGGGAAGGAGCAGTAAGATGTTTGACAGGGGCGACTAGGTGCATCAACCATCTTGAACAACTAAAAAAGCTACATCTACGCTGGTACCTGACCCCAGCCAGAATAGCTAAGTTTGGGGAAGCGACTTCACCCCTTTGTTGGAGGGGTTGTGGATCCCGGGGCACACTTGCCCACATATGGTGGTCGTGCCAAGAGATCTCTCGGTTCTGGTCCGTAGTTGAGGACCTTCTCAAATCCATTGTGGACACCTTTGTGCCTCTCACTCCCCAAATGGCCCTGCTACACATCGATATAGAGGTCTTACCTCCAATACCTCGCTTCATATATACGTTTGTCCTTATAGCAGCGCGGCAGGCTGTCTCAGCTTGCTGGAAGTCCCCTTTTTCCCCTTCTCTGCAGGACCTCGTTGCCAGACTGAACACAATCTTCACTCATGAACATTACTTGGCCCAGGAGGCAGGACACAAACGTTATATAAGAGAAGCGTGGGAATGCTGGGCTTCTCACCCCTCGGCAGTACTCCTCCCTTCGAGGTTCTGATGAGGTATGGATCACCCATGGGTATGTGTTTGATGCCTCTCCCAAACCTATCCCGGTGTCACACTCCCTCCCCCCTTCTTTCCCCTCCCACTCCACTACACCCCCCCCCTTAGGCCCCTCCGGTCTCTTACCCAGTCCTCTCTCTCCCCCATGGCGATGCAAACTCTTCTTTGTCCTTTCCCTTGTCCCAGTCCAGAAAATCCCATTAGACATTAGTTCTTTATTCTTGCCTTATTTTTTTTTTTTTTTTTTTTTGGCTATTATACCCCGTGTATGTCGAAATTTCTTATCTGATTTATTCAAAGCACGTACTGACTCCTGCGCGAGTTAATTATTGTTTATTCCTATTTGTACTGTACAAAATTTCCTGAATAAAAAAAACATTCATGATAAAAAAAAAATAAATTAATGATCAAACGAGGTATTTGCTTGGAAAGTCATTTCTTTCTCATTTCGGGAAGATGAGTGAAGTGAGTCCTCAACCGAGCTAATGAGAGATGGATTGTAGAAAAGGAAATGTTCATTCCAATTACTGCATCTTCTGGGAAAGCGGCTGATGCCTTACTCTGGTCTCCTTTGGGATCGACAACTCTGAACTAACCTGAAAGAAAGAATCATCCTGGTATTTAGTACATTAAAAATTAGTCCATAAAGATGAAGGCGTAATAAAGCTTGGATGGATGTCATCATAAAAAGTCCAGCACGGAATACGTGTCTGTACAGGGGTCTACGTGTCATTCCAATGTTCATGTAGATTGAGTCACCAACACTTACCGAAATCCAATACTAGCGATGATTGCTTCCAAGCCTCTCCTCATTGTCCATCAAGATGACTTATTCTTGACCATGGTATTCTGCATGAGACCCTTGATATCATTTTGTTCCTGGCCACCATCTATTGCTTGTTATTCTCCATCTTGAATTGTTCCTCACTTTATCCTTGACATTGGATTATTTCTTGACATTGAAGGCATGATATACCTTATTGTAGATTGTGTCACCAAATCAATGACATCCCAACGCTTACCGATGATTGTCTCTGAGCCCCACCTCTTCATTGTCGACCAAGATGACTTATTCTTGACCATGGTCTGCTGCATGAGACACTTGATTATCACTTTTTTCCTGGCCAACGTCTTTTGTTTGGATTATTTCTTGACTTTCAAGAGACATTCTACCTTCATGTAGATTGTGTCACCAACTCGATGAGATCCCAATGCTTACCGAAATTCAGTGCCAGCGATAACTGTTTCACAGCCCCTTCTCTTCAATGTTCACCAGGATGACTTATTCTTGACCATGATCTTCTGCACGAGACCCTTGATGTCATTTTGTTCCTGGCCACTGTGTTGTTTGTCATTCTACAGGTAGGTTGTCTTCAAGGTCAAGAAATAATTTAATATCAAGGAGAAAGTGAGAAACAAACCATGGTGTAGAATCTACACCATGGTTTGTTTCTCACTTTCTCATTGACATTAAATTATTTCTTGACCTTGAAGACAACCTACCTTCATGTAGATTGTGTCACCAACTTTGTGTCTTCAAGGTCAAGAAATAATCCAAAATCAAGGATAAAGAACAATTCATAGTGGAGAATAACAAACAACAGACAGTGGACAGGAACAAAATTACATCAAGGGTCTTGTGTAGGAAACCATAGTCAAGAATAAGTCAACTTGGTGTGCAATGAAGAGGTGGGGCTCCTAAACAATCATTGCTGGCATTGGATTTTTAATAACCATATGGTGTCATCGAGTTGGTGACACAATATATGTGAAAGTAGGTTGGATTATTTCTTGACCTTAGAGATCTTACCTACTTTCATGTAAATTGTGTCACCAACTCAATGATATCCCAACACTTACCAAAGTTCAATGCCAGCGATTATTGTCTCTGAGCCCCACCTCTTCATTGTCGAACAAGATGACTTATTCTTGACCATGGTCTGCTGCATGACACACTTGATGTCACTTTGTTCCTGGCCACCATCCTTTGTTTGGATCATTTCTTGACCTTGAAGACACAATCTACCTTCATGTAGATTGTGTCACCAACTCGATGACATCCCAACCCTTACCGAAATTCAATACCAGTCATAACTGTTTCAGAGCCCCTCCTCTTCATTGTCCACCAAGTTGACTTATTCTTGACCATGATCTTCCGCATGAGACTCTTGACATCATTTTGTTCCTGGCCACTGTCGGTTGGTTTTCATTCTCTACCATGGATTGTTTCTCATTTTATCCTTGACTTTGGATTATTTTTTGACCTAGAAGGTTGACCTTCGATCCTTTGTGATCAAAACTGAGGAGCAAGCCTTTTCCTTAAACATAATTTACTGCTGTGATTCTAGACCACGACACATCCATTGTTATGAATTCTGGTCTGTGACTTTTGATCTTGGAGAGTTCTCAGCCATAGCACACATTGTGATGACTCAGCATTGTAAGGAATAAGGGATGTTCTGACCTATTCCTACAGCAGCCGTTTTGTCAGCTGTCACCATATTTCCCTCCAAGGTGAGAGCCCCCTCCTTTAGCCTGAGGCTTAATTAATCACCTGGATCTGTTAATTAACCTGAGGATATTAATTTCCTGGCCAATTGTTGCCACACAATAAAGGCTCCCTTAGGCTTGGGTCTGACTAGCGACAACCCTCTGCTTGCCGGATGAGCTTAAAACTTAGAAATTTTCAGGATGAGCGCATAGCATTACCGGCATGTAACGTTATGTGTCGCCTGTGTATAGTATCCCTATGGTAACCTGAGTAATCGTGCACCCCCGGCTTCACACAGATCTCCCGAATATGCGCTTTTGCAGAGCGCTCAGGAAACTCTGTTTGCAGCATCTTCCTGTGTGTTCTGCAATATCGCATATCCGGATCTTCTGTGTGGAGTTGGCGGGTGCGTGGAGCTTCAGGTTGCTATAGGGATACATAGACAGTGCTATGCCCTTCTCCGGCCAGAAACTACATTTCTGACTGATTGGCCAGACTGAGGGCAGACGCAGGTCTGACCCTAGCCTTACAATTATATAAAAGAAAGACCCCTCCCCCTATGAATCTGCAGAGAGGTGAGAACTTATTTACTTCTTCCAGGGGATTTCAAAAAAAGCTTCACACACACCATAGACACGTAGAAGCCAAGGGAAATAAGTCTTAATATTTCATGACACATCACACCCCTAAATATGACAATTATAAATATGGCACCAGGAGTAGTAGAGGATCATAACATATTTCTGCATAGTTGTGCGACCTTCTTAATTACCCCAAACTCAATAGCGGTCAGTGGAATGAGCACAAACATGCCATGTGTCCTACCATTGGAACGCTAAACTCACAAATAAAAATATGAGAGCATTATGTCTTACCTACGATACTCTCAGGCCAAATTATGACCCATAGTAGCTCTTGGATATTTCACATCACAATCCAGGGGGTGGGATCGAGATAATAGTTTGTGGGACCCCAACTCCCAAACACTAAGGACTGCTGGCAGTAGCTTTTGCTGCTGGGGTCTTAAGATCAACTCAACTCTAGATGGTCAGAGTGCAAATATGAAAGTGCATGGGTACATCAAGTCGCAACTGTGTGTCAGTGACCAGGGGTTGCCAAGCTGGCCCAGGGCACCAGGAGACAAATGCTGCAAAGGGCACTAGCTGCAGGTGGTATGGAAGAGGTGGTGGAGGACAATGTTGAACTAGGCGAGGAGGAACCCATCCATGGGACCTCAAGGAGCCAGTCACCGATGATGAACTCTGCCTGGGGCCGAGCACTCCATATCCTCAGCCCCACAGTGGGCAGGTCACCACCTGTATGTTCTCTCAGCCTGTCCGATGCACTATTCCTTTCTTCTGTAAATAAAAGTATATGAGCCATTGTTTCATGTGAGACTGTCTCATGACCCTTTTTGTATGCTAATTTGTGGAATGCCTTTTGATTACAGATTGCACCATCCCCCTGTGGTGTATTAGACAGCATCATTTGAAGGACAATTATGCAGATTGAACGAGCAAATAATGAAGGAACAGTCAAGATTATCTTCCTTCAATCCTGTGGGGCACAATGCCCTGAAATGGGAGCTGAGGGAAATTAAAAGGGCCACAGGACCTCAGCCTAAGGACCAAGCTGGTGGATTACAGAACTGCTCTAATGCCCAACACTGAGCCCATAAAATTGTTTAGAGAGACCAGGTTGGTACAATCCAATCACCTGGCAAGATAACTTGCTGTGACTGGTCAGATTCCTAATCTTACTATTACCTCCTCTTAGATGGTCCCCACCAAAATTGGGGTGCTTTTGGGTGGGATAGTTAGTCCTGGATCCCCAGAAAACCCATAGGTTTTACTCCTTGGCGAGCCAGTGGAAGGATGAGGCTCTGTCTCATGTACCATCTTGTGTTCTTGCTGAGAATGTACTGTATGCTGTTGACTGTTGGTGACCCAATAAAGTCTTACAGGGGCATGGTACCTCCGCCCTGTGTCATCTGAGTAGTGTTCTGCCCATGGGAAAGGAGTACAGCCATTCAGTGGGATGATCCCTGGCTAGTGCGGTCCTTATAAAGACAGGTCTATGGACGAGAGCACCCACTGACCCTCGTGTCTCCGCACACATAACAAAGTCTTCTATCATTGCAGCTGTTTGCACTTTTTATCTGCTGGAACAGTGAATAATCATCTGTGCAATCAAGTATCTGACACTGCAAATGAATGCATATATGTCAGAGATGTTGCAATGGCTGAAAGCATACAGCTCTATCGCGAGTCCTTCATCAACTATTTGCATTTTCTAGGTACAGCCTAACTGCCGGCCTTGTGTATCCTGGTGTTTTCATGAGCCATATTTCTCAGGCTTTCAAGGAGAAATACATGTACCACATGTGCTGGCTTCACCCTTAACTAAGGGCCACCTGATTCACACCTGTTTCTTCACAGAATGATTGTTCTCACTAATTGAACTCGACACTGCTATTATTTTAAACACAACCCCTTTCAATTAATTAGACTCAAACACATGCAGATCATGAATGCAGAGTCTGTTGGTTTTCTACTGCAACAACTGGTAAATTGACATGTGGTGATATCATGTATACTAGAAACAGTGAGTAATCCGGTAAATCATATTGGACTGCTAATATTTTGAACACTATTGAACCTTGTATCACACCTATGAGAACAGAAACCTTGTATCACCAACCAGTAAATACCTCGCTGAATACTTTTGTACTTATGGACCTTTCATCTCAATTTCCTTCGCAGTAGGAGCGGGAGATGTAAACGATTTGCTCGACATCTATACATCAATATTCCATTATTTTATCAGATAATTATCCTCTACAGCAGGAAACATTTCCTATCGGCGGAGGAGAAGTGTGATGGATCAAGTGTTATGTCCACCGCTCCTCCGCTGCCTTGCTGATCATCTATCTACAATGTACAGAGATCCATTAATATAAGAGAAAACCCCTCATCTATTACATGAGATTCCTCCTCCGCTCCCCGGAGACAATGTAACAATGTGGCCTGTAAGGCTGCCTTCACACCACAGTTTTTTGGATCCGGGGCTGTCCGGTGTGAACCGGACACCCCCGGATCCGATTCCGGCCCCATAGTAACCCTATGGGGCTGGAATACGCCGGATGAATGTCTTTTGGCATCCGGCTTTTGGATGTCCGGGAGAATCTGGGAGGAATCTGATTTTTCTCCCGGACACAAAATCGGAGCATGCAGTATTTTTGTGTCCAGGGAGAAAAATCTCCCCAAATTGGCTTCTCCCGGATCCTCCTGGATTCCCCCTGATCTGGTGCAATCCGGCGCTCCCTAACATGGGAGCCTATGGGGCCGGATTGCCCCGATCCGGGAACCGGACACCGGCGGCTGCACGCCACTGTTATTTCAGGACCGCGGCTAGCTCCCCGCGAGACGAGGTCCTGACTCATCAGTGGCAGCTGCGTCCGGCTGCACACCGGACCGGAGGGCATATTTGCAAATATGCCCTCCGGTTCTGTGTGCTGATCCGGTCCGGGGCTGACAGCCCCGGATCAGATTTTGCCGTGGTGTGAAGGCAGCCTAAAATGTATCACAATCAGGCTGTTATTTCCACACCATTAACTTGTTGCCAGACTCCACTTTTTATTACTTCTCCGCCCTGAACACGTGACTTCCTAAGAAATAGAAAATGACCAAAAACTAAAAGAAAATACTGATTATTAAATTACCGTATATACTCATGTATAAGCCGAGTTTGGGCTGAAAAGTCTCCCCCTCGGCTTATACACGGGTCAATACGGTACATGGTGTGGTGGGGGCTGTGTCTGGGGCTGGGGAGGCCGGAGGAGGCGGGGGAGGCTGCTGTATGAGCGGCCCCGTCACGTGGGGCCACTCATTATATATGCACTGCTTCCCCCTGTCAATCAGCGGCAGGGGGAAGCAGTGCATATCTGCCCCCCAAATGCTGGCACTCGCCCCCTCCCCTCTGTGTAAGGGCTCCCCCCCCCCTCGCTGCTTATCTTACGATCCCGGTCTTCTGCACAGCGCCGCTCCTCGGTGCTCCGTTCTCCATGCTCTGTCCTGCTACATCCGGGATCCCCGGCCATCGCAGGCATATGACGTCATCATGCGACGGCCGGGGATCCCGGATGCAGCGAGGACGGAGCATGGAGAACGGAGCACCGAGGAGCGTCGCTGAGCAGAAGACCGGGATGGTAAGATAAGCAGCAGGGGGGGGCGAGTGCCAGCATTTGGGGGCTGCTGTGTACCCCTGGGGGCTGCTGTGTACCCCTGGGGGCTGCTGTATATACTGGTGGGGCCTGTATACCACTGGGGCTGCTGTATATACTGGTGGGGTCTGTATATACCCCTGGGGCTGCTGTATACCCTGGGGCTGCTGTATACCCCGGAGGCTGCTGTATACCCCGGAGGCTGCTGTATACCCCCGGGGCTGCTGTATATACTGCTGGGGCCTGTATACCACTGGGGCTGCTGTATAGACTGGTGGGGTCTGTATATACCA